>CM033391.1:27321474-27815819 GCA_019426215.1 Buddleja alternifolia
CAGATTGGAATCTGAATCAGTATAACCATCCACTTTCATTTCTCCCATTCCATATGTAGGATCATTTATTAGTTCTTCTCCAGTACTTTAAGATTGATTGTACGGCCATCCAATGTTTTTTGCCTGGGTTAGCTTGAAACCTACTTACTACGCTCACAGCGTATGCAAGATCTGGTCTCGTGCATACATAGCGTATTATGAGACTTCCACTGCTGATGCATAGGGGATGGTATTCATTTCTCTTGATCTTTCCCCTTTTAGGACTCATCTTTTTGGAAATGAATTCCATGTCTCATGGGTAAATACCTTTTTTAGAATTTTTCATCCCAAATCGCTTTAGGACCTTTTCTATGTATCCCTGTAGATCGAATTCCTAGGACATAGGGGCTTCTCTCTAAGTCTTTCATGGAATGTGCTTGAAAGCCATGTCTTAAACGAAGTTAGCAAACTGTATCATTCCCTATAAGTAGAATGTCGCCCACGTATATACCAGTAATGATATCTTGCTCCCACTGACCTTTATATGACACATGGTTCATCCTCGTTTTTGATAAAGCCGTTGTTTCGTACTTCTTCATCAAAATGAAGGTTCCAACTGCGAGGGCCTGCTTCAGTCCATAATGGATCTATTTAACTTGCAGACCTTATGAAAGCGGCATTGGATAGAAAACTTTGGGTTGCTCCATATAGAGATCCTCCTCGAGGAATCTATTTAGGAAGGCGGTTTTCACATCCATTGCCAGATCTCATAATCCAGGTATGCAGCTATTGAAAGTAGAATTCTAATGGATTTGATCATAGCTACTGGTGAAAAGGTTTCCTCATAGTCAATGCCCTCCTTTTGACTATACCTTTTCGCCACTAGCCTGGCTTATAGGTATCCACCTTGCCATCCGGACCTATCTTTCTCTTATAGATCCATTTGCATCCAATAGGTACAATACCTTTGGGAGGATCTACTAGATTCCGACTTGGTTCGAATACATCGAATCCATTTCCACTTTCATAGCTTCATGCCATTTAGCAAAATCCATATCCATCATTTCCTGGTCAAACTAGAGAGATCATCTCCATGTTTCCTTCTGCTACTGCATACAAATTTTGCTCTCCTTGTAGCAGAGAACCATATCTCGCAGGCGGTTGAGATACTCTAGTAGACCTGTGCACTGATGGTTGTGTCATTTCTGGGTCGGGTTAGGTCTCTTGAACAGTGTCTTCCACAGGGGATCATTTTGTTCTTGTAGAACAATTACTTCTACCAGCTCTTCCTTCTCGAATGAATTCTTCTTCGAGAAAGATTGCCTGTAAGGCAACAATGATTCTCTGATCATCGGTAAGGTAGAAAAGGTATCCCATGGAATCCTCGGGATCCCACGAATCGCCCTTTCATGGACCTAGCCTCCAATTTCTCTACCTTGGTCTTTTTCACGTAAGCTGGGCAACCCCATATTCTTATGTGTTCAGATTAGGCTTCCTTCCACGCCATATCTGATACGGTGTTCTAGGAATAGATTTGGAGGGACATCTATTCAGAATGTGAGTTGCTATAAGCAGCGCGTGCCCCACAGTGAAATAGGCAAATCTGTGTAGCTGAGCATGGATCGAACCATGTCCACAGTGTTCGATTCCTTCGTTCTGCTACGCCATTTAATTGTGGAGTTGCTGGAGGAGTAAGTTGTAACAGTATTCCATGTTCCTGAAGGAACTGGTCAAACTCCGCATTCATATACTCGCCACCGCGGTCAGACCAAAGTGTCTTGATATGATGCCCGATTTGGTTTTCGACTAAAGTCTTGAATTTAATGAATTTCTCCAATGATTCAGAATTGTAGCGGAAGATTCGAGGATTCCTACCGGTAGATCACAAAAATAGATCTGATGATTTTTCATGGGTTTCGCGAAAATTTGAACGATAAACATACCCTTTTGATTCGTTTATTGATTCTGCAGAACAACAATCCTCCAAGGGCTCCTGTCTCTAAAGCTTCACGCGAAACGAGCCTTCCAAAGATCCCGAGACTCCTCCATCTTTTACAGTAGTGGACGGCTAGAGAGGAGAGAGGGGAAAGAGTTCTTTTTTTTTTGTGTTGTGTAATGTTATCTTGTTACTTAGGGTTTGTTCCACTATCGGAGTTCTTTTTAAACTCAGCTAACTTGTGGAACAAGTTAGAGGCTACTCCAAAAAGCCCTAAGTGGCCGCCCCTCCTAGGGTTGCCTTGGACTGGGTGGGCTTTTAATTTGCTTGTCTAATTTATAGCCCATCTGTGTATATTTAAATTTAAATCCAATTTAAATATAATATATACTATTAATTAATTCCAATTAATTAATGTGCTAATCAAATAATTTTATTTAACCTAATTAAATCAAATATTTAATTAATTGATTTAATCTAATTAAATCAATCAATCCATTTAATTCTCTCTAAAAGATTTACACAAAAAGATACATCCCGCTCGTTTCTTATAGCGCGACTCTTTAGGTTCGTCTCAATTGGTAAAGGGAGGAATGACCTAAGGATGTGAGTGTCACCTAGCCAGTCCCGTGGACTCACATCGTAACCCAATTGAGTACGAAATGAACAAATCATTTTACGAACCTCTTGATCATAAATGCCGTATGAGTATAAGCCCTTCACTGACGTATCCCGATCAAGTGAGAGTCATGGAAAATGTCAAACTCACTAAACTTGATACTGTGCATTAGATTATAGCATAACGAAATTACTAAACTACCCTCAATGTCCCACATGAGTTAGTTGTTATGCTTTGGCCAAAGACTTGTAATTTCATTAGCTTATAATCGCACAGGATACTTTCTCGTTTACTATCGAGACAGTGAATCCCATCTTGGCTATCACTAATCAATTGCTACTTGTCTCATTGATATCGCACTTCGAGGTCGACCCCACCGATTGGTGATATGGTCCTAACTACTCTGGTTACAGATCCAATAATACAAGCACATTGATCATGAACCTTCAGGTCTAAGGCTCACACATACTATTACGATCAGTAATCCAATCATTGACAGTCACTGAGTAAACACCCATGTGATCGGATTACTACGAGCCATGTTCGAATATGTCAATTCCATTGACATATCTATGATACTTGCTCCCACTATCCCTATGGCGTTCGACTGGCACTCATCGTTAGAGCATGTGTCATACAAGTCGAATTTTAATGCTCAATTAAGATTTTTTGACTTGCGAACCCTTTTAGGTGATAAGGTGTAAGACTCTTCCCATGCCACGTCTTTATTCCATAAAGGGCAGAGAGTCAAACCTTTATTCACATGGATTATATGTTCAGTACTTATTTAGATGCCATAAAGATTTATATGAACAAAATATAGATGCCTTTATTAATATCATTTTAATAGTTTGTACAACATAATAAGATACCCTAATCTAACTATTTGTCCTCTGATAAGAGGCGTTTTTACGTGTTTTTAAGCCTATGATCTGATATTGTTGGAGTTATTTATTGCCTAAATCATGCCACAGTTGCGTTTAATAGGGGTGTTAAGTGATTTCAGGTGATAAACGAGAGCACACGAAGAAAAACGGTGCACGACACTTTTTGAAGCCTGTCGACCACGCCCAGACGCCGAGCTGACCACGCTCGGGCGCCGATCAAGAACAACAAAGTTGATCCCTGTTGACCGCGCCTAGGCGCCGCACTACCCGCGCCTAGGCGCCGTTATTCCCGCGCCCGAGCGCCGTACTATCCACGCCTGGGCGCCGCCGGACTTCTCCCCCAAGAAAAGTACGCCACGTAGGCCGCGCCTAGGCGCCGTCTTGCCCGCGCCTAGGCGCCGGCGTAACCGTTTTTCAATTGTTTAAAAGCCAAATTTCAGATTGAAGAGGGGTTCGAAATCTGGGGAATTGGAGAGCATTTTCTGGGTTTTTGAGCCATAATTTCATCAACAATTGAAGGTGAAGAAGGGGGATTGAGCTAGAGATTGAAGCTACAACCAAGGATTCATCATCATTCAAGACTTAGGGAGTTTTCTTTTGTATTTCATTTACATGTTTATGTTAATAACTATGTATATGATTGTTTTAGACCTTCTTGAGCTATTGAATATGAGCTAATCTTGTAGAACTAAGGCCATGTGAAGGCCGAATTCATGAATCAATATATGTGAAGTTAATTTTCGTATTAATTCTCCTAATTGCTTTGTGTGTTGATTTTGTGCTTTTATCACAATCATATGCTTGATCTCCATATGCTTGCTATTGTGCCTAATCTAGTCATTCGAGAGAAGATAGGTTAGGGTTCAAATGAATCAACACATCATCCGAAACTAATGTGGAATTGCTCCTAGAAATAGGTAAAGATTTCCGGGTGCGGTTAGCCGGATTTATCCGGGGAAACTCTAGAACGTTAATGCATGGTTGTTGATTAGATTCTCGGATAGACATATTTAGAGAACCGTCAATCAATCATAGGATTGTTATGTGCCGAGACATCGGGTAATGATTAATTAAGGAGTTTTCACCAAAGCAATAGGAGTCTAATAATTCGAAGAGTAACTCATATATATCGACGAGTGGATTCGGTTATAGCATGTGCCTTAGTCTTTTTAACCAATTCGTGAGGTTTAATTCATAGCTTGTTCCCTCCTTTGATCTTTCGTTTACTTAATTGTTTTTCTCTTATTTACTTTAATTGTCTTTACCTTAATTGCAAATCTTAAGCTAAAAATCCAAGTCCTTGAGGTTCGACAACCCGGACTTTTTGTCCATTTATTACTACACGCGACTAGTGCACTTGCTATTCAAGCACGTTAGCTTCTAGCGTGTCAAGTTTTTGGCGCCATTGTCGGGACTTGTTTTTTTTTAGTTTTTGATTTTCGTTTTACGTTTTCATAATTTCTAGTTTGTTGTTTATTTTCTTGTTTCCTTTTATTTTTCGTACTAGTCTAATTTCGTTCTTGTGTTTAATTGCTAGATTCTTGTGTGGTGCATGACCCGTTCCTCAAACGAGCCTCTATACGAGTTGGAGCCCGAAATTGAACGAGTGTTTTGAACTAATAGGCGAGCAAGAGAAATGGCCAATAATTTGGACATGAACTTACCGGAAAATAGGGAGTGGTTACAAGGTGTTCTACAAGCCATGCAAGGGGCACCTCCTCCACAACTTCCGTCGGTTCGGGGTAGCTTACCACCTAGGGTCCATACCATTCCGGGGCCCGTGGTCGTGCCTAACTTCTTTGCACCCAACTACCACATTCCGGCTCATATCTTTAATATGGTGCAAGGAGATCCTTTCTATGGAGAACCGCACGAATCACCTCACGCTCATTTGGAAACCATAGACGAAGCTCTTGTGACCATTCAATATCACCCACGGGATCTTGATGCAATTCGTCTAAGAGTCTTCCATTTCTCATTGAAGGATAGGGCGACAACATGGTATAAATCCTTACCTCCGCAATCTATTACAACTTGGGTTGAGTTGGTCGATGCCTTTCTAAACAAATTCTTCCCACCCTCCAAAATTAATGAGCTCCGGAGTAACATCAAAGGGTTTAGGCAAAGAAGTAATGAGTCTTTAGCCGAGACTTGGGCTAGATATAAGGGCATGCTCCGAAAATGCCCCGATCATAATTTTGGTTTGAATGAACAAGTACTACATTTTTATGATGGGGTTCGGTCGCGTATTCGGAATAGACTCAATGCGGGTGCGGGTGGAGATCTCCTTGGGTTAGATTGTCAACGTGTATGGGACAAAATAGAACAATTGGCCCGGGAAGATGAGCTTTATCCCGACGATGAAGAGGCCTCATCCTCTAAAAAGGTTGCTTGTGTTGAGGAAGTGGTTGAGGGAGTAGTGGCTTTGGAACCGGAGGTTGAAGACGTCAATTATGTTGGGAATCATAATCGACAACGGTTGGACTTTCACATACCCGAGAATTTTCCAAAAAGGCCCAACCCCGCACAAAACGCACAACCAAGGATTTATCAAGCTCCTCGACCTCCTTTCAACAACCCGCCTCCGAGGCAAGGCATTCCAAATGTCCAAGGGCAAGGGCAAGCACGACCTCCTACAATCGACGAGCGACTTAATGATCATATAAGGAAATCGGACACGTCGATCAATGAACTCCGTAATATGATGAAGGATATGTTCATGGAAATGAAAGATATGAGGACACAAATGGGGCAAATCTCCTCCGCGGTAAATGGTAGAGCCCCGGGAACTCTACCAAGTGACACGGAGAAGAACCCGAAAGATCAATGCCATGCCATCACTTTGAGAAGTGGGAAGCAGTTGGAAAAAGATTCAACACTGCCGTCCACGCCTAGGCGCGAGGAAGCCCACGCTCAGGCGCCGTCTACACCCAGTCAGGACCAACTGCCACTGTCAGCGGCACCCGAGCACCGCAATACCCACGCCCAGGCGCCGCCTCCTGTTTCCTTCGGGGCTAGTTCGTCGACTCCAACGCCTCCTCCTCCCATTGAGATCCGTCTTCCCTTCCCAAACGCACAGAAGAAGAAAAAGAAGGAGATGGATCTGAGTTTCATCCGTATTTTATCCATTCTTCGTGAGGTGAGAATAAATATTCCTTTGGTGGATGCTATTTTGCAAATGCCGAACTATGTTAAGTTTTTCAAGGATATTCTCTCCAACAAGCAAAAATGGGAGGAAAACGAAACCATTTGTCTAACCGAGGAGTGCTCCGCCGTCTTACTCAACAAATTGCCTTGCAAGCTCAAGGACCCCGGGAGCCTTACCATACCATGCACTATTGGTCATCTCACTTTTGACAAGGTGCTATGCGATTCGGGGGCAAGTATCAATCTTCTTCCCTATTCTATCTTCAAGAAGCTCGGTCTTGGGACGCCCAAGCCTACATCGATATCATTGCAATTGGCGGACCGTTCAATTAAGCACCCGAAGGGCATCATTGAAGATGTAATTGTGCAAGTGGACAAATTCTACTTCCCGGTAGATTTCGTGGTGCTCGACATGGAAGAGGATGTAGAAGTACCGTTGATTCTAGGGAGACCCTTCCTTGCTACGGGTAAGGCAATCATAGACGTCGCCAATGGTAAGCTAACTCTTCATGTGGGTGATGAGAAGGTTATATTTGACGTATTCAAAGTGCTTAAACATCCATATGATAATGATTCATGTTTACGCATCGATGCATTTGACACTTTGATTGGTGAGACATTTCAGGAACACATGGTAGATGACCCGCTAGAGGCATGCCTTTTGCAATCCATGGATGTCGATTCGGCAAGTGAGGAGAAGTTGGAAATCGTGTGTGAATTAGAAAAGCAACCTCCTTACCTCGTTATGGGGGTTGAAAAGTTAGAGCGATCGCTCTCGGCTCCTCCTCGCCCTTCCATTGAAGAGGCCCCTACCCTTGAGCTTAAACCGTTGCCTTTACATTTGAAATATGTGTTTTTAAATGATAATAAGACATTGCCCTTAATTGTCTCATCTTCTTTGACAGGGGCACAAGAGGACCAACTCGTGGGAGTGTTGAAGGCCAACAAGAAAGCTTTGGGTGGGCAATTGCGGACATTAAAGGCATTAGCCCGGCTATATGCATGCATAAGATCCTAATGGAGGACTCCACCAAGCCTACACGTCAACCACAAAGGAGGTCTAACCCACAAATCCAAGAGGTAGTAAAGAAAGAGGTCATTAAGTTACTCGACGCAGGTATAATCTACCCTATCTCTGATAGTGCATGGATAAGTCCTACTCATGTGGTTCCTAAGAAAGGAGGCATAACTGTGATTAAAAATGCAAACAATGTATTGATTCCCACACGTATGCTCACCGGGTGGCGAGTATGCATAGATTATCGTAAGTTGAATGACGCCACCCGTAAAGACCATTTTCCCCTCCCTTTCATCGACCAAATGCTTGAAAGGTTAGCCGGGCACGATTTTTATTGTTTTCTAGATGGATACTCCGGCTATAATCAAATTGCCATAGATCCCGAGGACCAAGAGAAAACCACTTTCACTTGTCCCTATGATACGTTTGCTTATAGACGGATGCCATTTGGATTGTGCAATGCCCCGGCTACCTTTCAAAGGTGCATGATGGCCATTTTCCATGACATGGTTGAGGAGTTCCTTGAGATTTTTATGGACGATTTTTCTGTTTTTGGAACATCCTTTGATACATGTCTAGATCATTTGACTCGTGTTTTAAAACGTTGTGAGGAAACCAATCTTGTTTTAAATTGGGAGAAGTGCCATTTCATGGTACGGGAAGGGATTGTGCTAGGTCACAAGGTCTCTCATAGAGGGATTGAAGTAGACCGAGCCAAGATTGAGGTCATTGAGAAACTTCCCCCTCCTATTTCGGTTAAGGCCGTGAGGAGTTTCCTTGGGCATGCCGGTTTTTATAGGCGGTTTATTTTGAATTTTTCCAAAATTGCAAAACGATTGTCTAACTTGCTCATTAAAGATGCACCGTTTGATTTCGACTCTACTTGTATTCAGGCATTCCTAATTTTGAAGGAGCGATTGATATCCGCCCCCATCATGGCACCGCCCGATTGGAGCTTACCATTCGAATTGATGTGTGATGCTAGTGACACCGCCGTGGGGGCGGTATTGGGGCAACGAAAGGGAAAGGTATTTCAAACAATTTACTATGCTAGTAAAACTCTTAATGAGGCGCAAATGAACTACGCAACCACCGAAAAAGAGTTACTAGCTATAGTATTTGCATTTGATAAATTCCACTCCTATCTCGTTTTGAACAAGGTGATTGTGTACACCGATCACTCCGCCCTTAAGTATTTACTTGCTAAAAAGGATGCCAAACCTAGACTTATTCGATGGATTTTGCTTCTTCAAGAATTTGACATAGAAATCAAAGATAAGAAAGGAGTGGAAAATGTGGTTGCCGACCATTTATCTAGAATAGAGACCCCTACCTCCGAGTGCATGCATGATAAACCAATTTGTGAGGAGTTTCCCGATGAGCAATTGTATGCTATACTTCATAACGATACTCCTTGGTATGCCAATTTTGCAAAATATCTTGTCACGGGAGTTCTTCCTCCGGATATCACTTTTCATCAAAAGAAGAAATTCTTATTTGATGTGAAGCAATATTTGTGGGATGAACCATATCTATTTAAGATTTGTGCAGATGGCATCATTCGAAGATGTATTCCCGAGGAAGAAATCGCATCGGTTCTAGCTCATTGCCATGACATGTCGGTAGGTGGCCATTTTGGGCCTTCTAAAACAGTGGCTAAGGTACTCTAATCAGGTTTCTTTTGGCCCACACTCTCTAAAGATGCATTTTTGCATGTCCAATCTTGTGATAGGTGCCAACGCACGGGTAATATCTCTAAAAGACATGAAATGCCTTTGAATAGCATGCTTGAGTGTGAGTTATTTGATGTTTGGGGTATTAATTTCATGGGACCCTTCCCGAGTTCTTGTTCCAATAAGTATATTCTTGTTGCAGTAGACTACGTCTCTAAATGGGTTGAAGCCGAGGCTTTGCCCACTAACGATGCTCGGGTGGTTACTCGATTTTTACAAAAAAGAATTTTCACTCGTTTTGGAACACCTAGAGCTATCGTTAGTGACGGGGGCACCCATTTTTGTAACAAGCAATTCGAACACTTATTGAACAAGTATGGGGTAAGGCATAAGATTTCAACTCCCTACCACCCTCAAACGAGTGGACAAGTGGAGGTGTCTAATAGGGAGATTAAACGCATTCTTGAAAAAACGGTTAATGCATCTCGAAAAGATTGGTCTCTAAAATTAGATGACGCCTTATGGGCTTAGAGGACCGCGTTTAAAACCCCGATTGCCATATCCCCATATCGCCTCATTTTTGGTAAAGCATGTCACCTACCGGTTGAGCTTGAGCATCGTGCTTATTGGGCTACTAAATTTCTAAATTTTGACTCCACACTTGTAGGTACAAATCGGTTGCTCCAATTGCATGAGCTCGAGGAATGGTGCCACCAAGCTTATGAGAATGCAAAACTTTACAAGGAACGAACAAAAACGTGGCACGACAAGCACATCATTCCCCGCGAGTTTCATGAAGGCGAGAGAGTTCTCCTCTACAATTCTCGACTCCGACTTTTTCCCAGGAAGCTTAAGTCACGGTGGTCGGGTCCATTCTTGATTTCCCATGTCTATCCATCGGGTGCCGTCAAGCTCACAACGGACAAAGGGCAAACGTTCTTAACCAAAGCTCAACGATTAAAACCGTATATCGGAACTGATGAACCGAGGGACAAAGTGTTCCTCCTTCTCCGAGATCCTCCATAATTCTTTGTACAGAGTCGAGCTAACGACTATAAATTAGCGCTTCTTGGGAGGCAACCCAAGCTTTGTGTTTGTTTTTCATTGCGTTTTTTTTTTAGTTTCGTTTCTTCTTTTTTTCCTTCTTTTATCTCGTTTGTGTTTGTTTGTGTTGAGCCTTTTCTTTTTCTTATTTTTCCCAGGAAATGGATTTCAAAACGGTCTGCTGGCCACGCCTAGGCGCCGTATCAGCCACGCCTAGGCGCCGTTCAGCCCAGTTCACAACATCTCCCCTGTTAACCGCGCCCCAGCGCGGTCAAGTCCACGCCTAGGCGCCGATCTCCCACGCCCAGGCGTGGACAGCAGTAGCATTTCAATTGGACTTGAACCTTACGGCCCCTAGGCGCCGTCATACGCGCGCCTAGGCGCCGCTCAGGTATAAAGACCCTCTTTTGTCACAATTAGGTCAACTTCACATCATCATCTCCATCTCTCTCTCGATTTCCGCCGCCGACCACCATCTCTCCGCCGATTCCTGCCAATTTCACCGTCATTTCGCCGCCGTTTCACCGCCGGAACAGCTACCTTCTCTCTCCGGGCTTTGTGGGTCACGGGTAATCGCTGATGTGTGTAATTTTGGACCACAAGGTTAGTGATTGGCTTGCCCTTACTTGAATTTCTGCATATTTCGGCCGTGTGGGGCCTTATTGTGGTTGTCATTGGCTATTTTTATCTCGTTATGGCCGGATTTCAGTGATTAATTGTGGTTGGAATTGAGTATTGGAGTTTAAATCGGAAATTTGGAGGTTTTTGTTGATTTGTGCGAAATTTGGGGGTAATTTCAGTTGGGTCTAGTGCATTTTGTCCATTGCTTGATTCAGATAGTTGACTTTCCGTTTGCTGCATAAAGAGCCGTCCTTTTGTTTAGCAATTGTGGGTTGAGATTATTTGTCCTGATTCAGTTGAGGCGTTGTTGGATTCGGGTTGTTACGATTGTTGGTGTTTGGGGTTGTTGTTGTGTACCGTTACGCCGCTGAGATTTCGGAAAATGCCTAAAACATCCTCGAAACAAACCAAGCGTAAAAAGAAGGTCGGGGAGGGCTCTTCTAATGTTCCCGAGCCCACCATCGAGCTCCCTCCTCTGGCCAGCCGGTTCTCGCACCCGGGCGTGGTAAAAATCTACCATGCCATTCAAGGGCGGATGTTTATGAAAGAAAAGCCCTATGATATCCGAGGACGGGCTTCCCTAAACGACCTCATGGAGTTCCATCATCTCACGTGCTTCCGGGGACCACTTGAACCCATTCGAGTTTCGTGGGTTCTAGAATTTTTCAGTGCCGGGGCGTTTTCTAGTATTGGGAAGACGGCGAGCAGTTTTAGCAACTACACGGATTTGGTCTCTTTTCGAAATGTGTCAGTCCGCTTTGATGTTCCGGATATCAGTGCATGCCTCGGGTTACCCATCCCTGAGCAGTGTGAGTATCAGCATGCTCGCCCCAATTTTACTGTGCCATTGGAAGCGATTGTGGGGGTGATTGCTATACCCGGCACGACATAGCCGGAGCGGGATGCACACTTGGCCCGTCGTTTTCTCCTTCCCGAGGCCGCCTTCTGGCTCGAATTCATACGCTTCAATCTTATCCCGAGTGACAACCGTTCCGAGGCGAACAAGGAGAGGTGTTTACTCATCTTCTGCATTATGACCCGGAAGACGATTAACTTCGCGGGGGTGATTCACCAGACGCTACTCGGGCACATGAGGAAGTTGGGCCTTGAGTTGACACATTTGATCCACCCGACCGAGCAGAAAAGGAAGCGTGGGGATCCTAATATATCAAAGAAGAGCCATATGATGTTCCCCTCGCTGATTACAGCTCTCTGCTCGACCGCAAGGGTTGAGGTCTTCCCGACCGAAGGCACAGAATTGGCTGGCACGCCTTTCTCTTTTTCCGAGACCGTCACCTCTGCTCCCCCGACTTCCTCTACTAGGCCTCGCCCGCACTCGACATCTACTCGGACGACCGGAACGATGGATATGGACTCTTTGATGGGCGCGATGGATCAAATGCGCATCCATTTTGATCAGCGGATGAGCCGCTTTGAGGACATGATCCGGGCTAGCTGTGCGTACACCCGTCAGGTCGCGATGGATCAGGATGCTTTTGTGGGACGTGGCCCCTTTGTGTACCCCGACCCTCCGGACTTCCCTCCCTACTCCGACCCCCCTCCGGATGATATGATTGATGTGGATGATTTAGTGGGGCAGGCCGAGGATGAGCCTTTACAGGGAGGTGGAGATGATGGTGATGATGAGTTGGACGCTTTGTTTGGCGATTAGACCTATTTTGTATCTATTTTCTGTCCTTTTTGTCGTTAGATGTTTGTTTTGGTGTTGTTGTTTTGTGGATATTGTTTTAGTTGTTTCCCTTTATATTTTCGATGCATGCTTGATCATTTGTTCCTCTATATTGTGTTGCATGCTTGGTTTTGTTGCTTTCTCTTTTCGATATATGTGATGCTTTCCCGTTTAGTATGGTTAGCAGATTTTCACCTTGTAGTGGATGCCCGCATGTGAGGTTTTCTTTCGCCAGCGTCGCTGTCACCAAACTTTGGACAGACTCTGAATGGACAACTCGGGTTTGCTTTTTAGCATCCCATTATGGTGACGTGTACTCTCCTCTCTTATTTTCGAACATTAGGGACAATGTTTGTTCCAAGTTTGGGGGGGTTTATAATCGATCCATTATTGTCATGATTATTTATGTTCTATATTCTGTCCAAGTTTGGGGGGGAGACGTTTGTACCTCTACATGTGATAATGTGCACCCTTTTTAAGCATCTCCTTAAAAAAAAAAAAAATGGTAGGATTGCAAACCCTCAATTAATGCATTGAGATTGATTAAGTTAAATCAATGGCATCTTTTCTCTATCAATTTGGACTTAAAAGAATTATACACATTGTTTCCTTGCTCAAGGGACCCTAAACAAGATTAGATTGTCCTTAAGATGAGTCACATGTGCACATAAGTCGAGGGTAGAGGCGTTGAGTGGATACCCATTTTGAAACACTTAAAGGCTTGATCCCGGAAATATTAACTTAGATGTTTCACATGTGTTTTGAGTTGAGAATGCTTTTGTATGCTTAAAAAGAATTAAGAGGCTTAATAGATACTGGGGGCGAAGAGTACCATGCCTAGAATATGTACTATTATGCTAATTTGAGCTAAGCTCAAGCCAATGCAAGTGTTAAGTGAATAAGGACCTAGTTTGGTTTTGTGGCCTTTGACACTCGAGCGATTAAGCCCTTAGGGGTGTCTCTACACCTAATACCCTAAAACCGTCCGGTTTAGGAGTTATTGGCTCAAAGCTCGTTACAAGGGTGTCATAGAAAGCCTAAGAGAACCGAACATTGCACATGGTCTAGCCTCTAATGTTGTGAGTTGAAATTTGCATAAGTTAAAGCCTAAAGTGGATAAATTGATGAAATTTTAAGTGATTATGAAGTTTTCATCAATTCTCATGCCGTGTGATTACTCAAAAGTCGATAAAATATGGGATTAATGCTTGAAAAGTGGTAAGAATGCCACTCGATTATAATACCTTAGACTTCTCACTCTACACCCTTAGGATGGTCTTTTCAAAATTGAGGCGTAACATGAGCAAGTATGTGACGTGTATATATATATAACCTTGAGCTTAAACAGACGAATTCATGCCATTGCTTTGTTATTAATCACATTGATTTGGGTTGATTGAGTGTGGTGGAAAATCCTTCGATTTTGTGGGTATATCATATGCAAACCCTCACGAGACTATAACTCGTCCTTTGTGGTAACTCAAGGGTTCAAAGGCTTGTTGCATTCGCTAAATGCAACCGTGTCCTCCACGAAAGTGAGTTAGGTAGTTTTTCGTTTTTTCTCTTTTTCTTTTTATTTCTCCCGTGTTTGATGATGTTTTTCCTAACCTATAGCTTATTGCTCGAGGACGAGCAATTGATAAATTTGGGGGGGTTGATAAGAGGCGTTTTTACGTGTTTTTAAGCCTATGATCTGATATTGTTGGAGTTATTTATTGCCTAAATCATGCCACAGTTGCGTTTAATTGGGGTGTTAAGTGATTTCAGGTGATAAACGAGAGCACACGAAGAAAAAGGCGAAAAACGGTGCACGACACTTTTTGAAGCCTGTCGACCACGCCCAGGCGCCCAGCTGACCACGCTCGGGCGCCGATCAAGAACAACAAAGTTGATCCCTGTTGACCGCGCCTAGGCGCCGCACTACCCGCGCCTAGGCGCCGTTATTCCCGCGCCCGAGCGCCGTACTATCCACGCCTGGGCGCCGCCGGATTTCTCCCCCAAGAAAAGTACGCCATGTAGGCCGCGCCTAGGTGCCGTCTTGCCCACGCCTAGGCGCCGGCGTAACTGTTTTTCAATTGTTTAAAAGCCAAATTTCAGATTGAAGAGGGGTTCGAAATCTGGGGAATTGGAGAGCATTTTCTGGGTTTTTGAGCCATAATTTCATCAACAATTGAAGGTGAAGAAGGGGGATTGAGCTAGAGATTGAAGCTACAACCAAGGATTCATCATCATTCAAGACTTAGGGAGTTTTCTTTTGTAATTCATTTACATGTTTATGTTAATAACTATGTATATGATTGTTTTAGACCTTCTTGAGCTATTGAATATGAGCTAATCTTGTAGAACTAAGGCCATGTGAAGGCCGAATTCATGAATCAATATATGTGAAGTTAATTTTCATATTAATTCTCCTAATTGCTTTGTATGTTGATTTTGTGCTTTTATCACAATCATATGCTTGATCTCCATATGCTTGCTATTGTGCCTAATCTAGTCATTCGAGAGAAGATGGGTTAGGGTTCAAATGAATCAACACATCATCCGAAACTAATGTGGAATTGCTCCTAGAAATAGGTAAAGATTTCCGGGTGCGGTTAGCCGGATTTATCCGGGGAAACTCTAGAACGTTAATGCATGGTTGTTGATTAGATTCTCGGATAGACATATTTAGAGAACCGTCAATCAATCATAGGATTGTTATGTGCCGAGACATCGGGTAATGATTAATTAAGGAGATTTCACCAAAGCAATAGGAGTCTAATAATTCGAAGAGTAACTCATATATATCGACGAGTGGATTCGGTTATAGCATGTGCCTTAGTCTTTTTAACCAATTCGTGAGGTTTAATTCATAGCTTGTTCCCTCCTTTGATCTTTCGTTTACTTAATTGTTTTTCTCTTATTTTACTTTAATTGTCTTTACCTTAATTGGAAATCTTAAGCTAAAAATCCAAGTCCTTGAGGTTCGACAACCCGGACTTTTTGTCCATTTATTACTACACGCGACTAGTGCACTTGCTATTCAAGCACGTTAGCTTCTAGCGTGTCATTCTCATTGGCATCTAGGGCATATACCTAACACGATCCACAATCAAATCAGAATTCATAGCTTTAGACAAAGCTGGTGAAGAAGCTGAGTGGCTACGAAATTTCTTAGAAGATGTTCCCTGTTGGGAAAAACCAGTGCCCCCTATCTTAATTCATTCTGACTGCCAATTGGCAATTGGTAGGGCGCAAAATAGTATGTACAATGGTAAGTCTAGACATATTTATCATAGACACAATACCATTAAACAGTTAATCTCCAACGAAATAATGTCCATTGATTATGTGAAATCAAAGGAGAATATATCAGATCCTTTGATGAAAGGATTGCCTAGAGATCAAAGAGAATACCTATCAAGAGGAATGTGTTTAAAGACTATAGATTAAAGAATGGACATAGTGGTAATCTAACCATGTTGGCTGGAGATCCCAAGATCTTGGTTCAATGGGACAACTAAGCTGTGAATATTCAATGAGGCACTTAAGAGTTTAATTCAAATAAACTCTAAACCCATTGCTTAGGATAAAAAAGTTTAACCTGCAAGTTGTAGCAAAGGTTAAGCTGGGCTTTTAATAATTCCTACACTGTCTAAATGAAGTGGAGTATGACAGGATACTCTTAATTAGGAAGTCACCTATGTAAGTGTGAGATGTAGGCCGCCTCAACATTGAGTAAAATGTAAACACTTCTGAAACCAAGAGGGGGTGCCACGGCTAAAATGGACCCAACCGTGAGAACTGAAAACTGCTGAAAGTTTATTATGTGAATATTGTTGTCTGGGTTTACATGAATGGCTGACCAATTCAAGACATCACGTTCATAGGGTAGCCTAGTAAATCCGATGATATTTCACCAGGAAAGGTTCAAAGCCAAAAGCTACCTCTTCTGATGTGATAACCTTTCAATCAAAATCTCAAGAACATGCATTGCATTAATTTCATTCGTGTGGGGGATTTTTTAATAAAATTGGTTTACAAAGTGTGGTTCCCACCACTTTTGTGTACGAAATTTGAACACTAAGTATCCGGGATACTAAAGATTATTGAATAATCTTAATTTACGTTCTGAGTGGATGAGTTTAGCATTTCGAATTTCTCAAATCGGACTTGTAACGAATGAGAAATTAAGTGCTAAAGTGAAGGGTTTGAACTTGTGTATCCCACACTGGAAATAAACCACAATTTAATTGAGTTTATAAATCCGTGCCTTAAGATAAGGGTTTGGCCCTTGGGTCATCCACTTTGGGCCTTTGTGTGAAAGGGGGAGGAGCTATGCAATTGGGCTTAGGCATAATTTCTTAGCTCTTCACTCAGGCGGTCCGGTGGATCGGACTGGACCTCGAACCTCGGGCTCGGGCTCGGGCTCGGGCTTGAACCGGGGCTGGGGCCGGGTCGTGGGCCGTGGGCCTGGGTCTGAGGCTTGGGCTTGGGGCTTGAGGCTTGATGTGTGTATGGTGTGGGCTTAAGCTTCATAATTAATCTTTTTGGACAAAGTTTAATTGGGCCTCTCTAGAAAATCCAATAAGAAGTAATCTGATTTACTTAAAACCCAATTGAATTTAAAACGCTGGCCACATTTTTTAAATTCATTTTTTTAATTTTCCTTCTAAAAACACCATTGACTGCAGTCAATAGTCCAACGGTCACAATATCTGTAACAGCTGAAATTGTTTGCTGTTACAGAAATTGTAAATGGTAGATTAAATTTGGAATTTAATTCTGTCTGATTTTTTCAGCTATAAATAGCCACCTCTAGCATTCAAAATTTTCACACCAACACAAACACAATTCTCTCTAAGTGTTCTTCATATCTTCATTTTTTTCTTGAGATTTCAGTAGAAAGTAAAGTTTGTTGTTTTCTGAAATTGAAGTAGTTCAATCTTTAGAAAAGTTTTCGTTGTATCTTGGGACATGTTCTGTCAAACTTGGTACCATCTATAGCCGAGGCAATTTTGTGTTAAGGATAGAGTTCTTTCTCGCCTTGAAAAATTCCCGTCTTTTATTGCATTTTCAGTTAGTTCGTTAAATTTGTTCAACAATCGACCTTTGTGCTTTTGAATTGAGCCATCTTTTGTGTATTTTGTCTTGTAGATCCATTTATACCCTTCACACTGTTTCCTTTGGGAAGGTCTACAAGTACCCAAGTATTATTCTTTTCAATGATTTTCATTTGTTTGTCCATTGCAGTAGTCCAAACTTCTTCTTTAGCAGCTTCTTCGAAAGTCTGCGGATCAAAAGTTAAGAATGCTACATCACATGACTCATAGATTTCTCTTGAGATTCGTACCTTTCTGATTGGACTTTCATATTCTTGATAGAATTCGTCTGAAGATTCTGGTGAGCTGGAGTTTGGATTAGAACTTGATGAACTTCCACATGTACTTGGTTCATTTCTTTGATGCGATCCAGGTGTCAATGGTCCAGGCAAATATACAACCTTCTTTTTCTTCTTTTCATTTTCTTCCCAATTCCATAATTGCTTTTCGTAAGAAATAACATCTTGAGAAATAATAAGTTTATTTGTCTTTTGGTTTAGTAAACAATATCCCTTGGATTTGTCACTATAACTAACAAAGATAAATTTTTCTCCTTTATCATCAAATTTTTCTCGGCGCTGGGAAGGAATAGGAGAATAAGCAATACAACAAAAAACTTTTAAATAATTTACTTGTGGCTTTCTTCGGTGCCATGCTTCATATGGTGTCTTATACGGAACCGCCTTTGTAGGTGAAGGATTCAAAATATAGGTTGTTGCATTGACTGCTTCTGCCCAAAAGCTTTTTGGTAATCCTTTGCCTATCATTTGCTTCGAGCCATTTCGACTATTGTGCGATTCTTTCGCTCTGCAACTTCATTTTGCTGTGGACTATTTCGGTGAATTCCTTTCTCTTTACAATAATTCATGACGAGATTTTGAGGTATCAGAGCCATAATGTCAAACCTCTGAATTTCAATTTTATTTTTAAGACCCCCATCAAGAATTTCCCACACCAACTTATGCTTTTTTTGGTTGTCCTCCTTCACATTTTTCTGCTCGGAAACATTGGCTACTTGAAAGGCTTGTTCCAAGCTTTGGCGTGTAAATCTGCTCATCATCTTTTTATTGGCTTCTAATGATTCCATGAGTTCATCCAAAGATAGTTTGGACAAATGTTTGGCCTCTTCAATGGCAGCAACTATGTGCTCGAATTTTGCTGACAGAGACTGCAACACCTTTTGACAATTTATCGATCTTCAAGTGTGTCACTGTATTCTCTTATTTGATTCACAACTGTGGAAACTTGCGAAAACATTCTTATTAATTCTCAGTATCTTTCATGGCTAAATTATCAAAATCTCGCCATAAATTTTACAATTTTATAGAGATAACTTTTTCATATCTGCCAAATTGTTTCTTCAATATTTTCCATGTATCTTTTGATGTTTTTACACCCGTAATTCTAGGAATGATTGATCGACTTTGCCCTTGTTGCATAAATGACAAGGCCCTTGCATTTTTGGTCTTGTTCTCATTATGCTATTTCCTTTTTGCAGCTATCAACGTGGCTTCCTTCTCCGGAGTATATGATTCATACCCCTCATCTACGACACCCCATAATTTATGGGACATGAACACCGTCCTCATTAGAACGCTCCATAGCTCATAACCAATAAAGATATGGACACGTTGATTGGAATATGTGAAGGCTAGCTCCCTATTGATTGTCGATACCATTTTTGTGTTTAAAATGAATTATTAGGCCAAGAGGTGGCTCTGATACCACAATGGATTGGGCTCTATGGTGGAACATAAATAAAACGATTATGGGAGAAGTACATATTGTGGCGACAAAAAGGGGTTATTATGGATTAAACTCATGCTGCAGTTGCACTACAATGAAAGAGTGTGAGAGTTGAGTTGAGTGGAATGGATAATCACAACTGAAAATGAAAGACCATACAGTACTATCAATATGAATTAGCTCAGAATTAACTGTCCAAATGATTGGTACAAATCTTTACAGTAACTTTGCAATCACCTCAGAATAGGTAATGAAAGGTAGAAACATTAGTGAGCATTCTTTGACTGCAGTGGTGCGTAACTCATGGATGAGGTAACTTGATTTAGAAACATTTTTTCGTTTGCTTGAATTTTGCTCTTCTGCATCTGTTTTCTGATCAACTGAATCTTACTCTGTTTTCGCTTGTATGTATTGGGGCACTCTGTTTCACTGGACGATATAGCTCAGATGACCTTAAACTTGATAGAAAAATACATTTTTTGACTAACAGCAATCTGGACTTCGAATATTGATTTTTAATTATCAGACGGCAAATAATTGAGTTGAGAATAAAAATCACATCCTAGTCAATACGTTGAAAAATGTAGCCAATTAGTCACAATAATATTAGTATAATTTGCAATTCAGCTACAAGTTGGGTGGGTAATCTGTCATACAATAAACAAATATTTATATTATGAATTTACAATGTTTTATATTGCAATATCTTTTGTGAGTTACTAAGCAGCCAGAATTTTATATGAATGAAGTAAGAAATGGCTGCTTATATTTTTCCATAATGGTGTATTGCTGAAGATCTAGTGAAATGCAATTGCTTAGTGTGTGAGGTGAAGCTCGGTATGGCTTACGATGCTGTACTTTCCCTGGCACAAACTCTTAAGCAAATTTTGGATGCTGATAATCAGCATATTCTCGATAAGAAGAAACAACTTATTCAATCTCTTCTTGAAAAGGCTTGTAACTTGCAAGATTTTTTTGAAGAGTCTTGGCAAATAAGAGATGAGGCAGTACGATGTTTGGAACAGCGAATCAGAGATGCAGCTTACACAGGAGATGATATCATTGACTCCCTTATGTCGAATCCACACGAGGGTTTTCTATGGCGAATAAAATCCCCGCTCCAAGATCTCATATCTGGTTTTTGGCTCCAGACCATGGAGCAGGAATATCAGGATCTACAAGAAGTAATCGAAGAAATTGATTCCCTCCTAGAAGAGGTGATGAAGATTAAGAATGATGGCGTAAGGGATCTTCCCCCGAGGAATTCTTGGCCAGCCAGTTCATCAACATCTGCTGCGAGTGTCAAGAACACTATGGTTGGATTTGATGATGACTTGATGCAGTTAAAGGGTCGACTCACCGGACAATAGCCAGAGCTCCAAACCATAACAATCCTTGGGATGGGAGGCATAGGTAAAACAACTCTTGCTAGAAATATCTATGACAAATCCATTTATTGTAAATCACTTTGATACTTGTGCATGGATAACAATATCTCATGAATATAATCTGCAAGAAATTCTGCTATGCCTTTTAGATTGCACAGCAGATCTCACTGATGAAATGCGTAAAGAGAGTAATGACAAATTAGCACTACGTTTGCATAAGAGTTTAAAAGATAGGAGGTATCTAGTTGTGACTGATGATGTTTGGAGCACTAAGGCCTGGGATGATATAAATATGTTATTTCCAAATGATAATAATGGAAGTCGAATCATGCTTACCACTAAGCTGTCGAATATTGCTTGTTATGTTGATTCTTTTAGCTCTCATCATCAAATGCATTTTCTCAATGAGGATGAAAGTTGGAAGTTACTCCAAAAAAAGGTTTTTCTGGAAGAACACTGCCCTTCTGATTTGCAGGAAATTGGAAAAGAAATTGCGAAAAATTGCAAGGGACTTCCACTAACGATTGCGGTAATTGGTGGGCTCCTCTCAAACCACAACAGGACAAAGGATTTTTGGGAACATGTCGCAGAAAACATGAGCTCAATCATAACCAACAACGATGAGCAGTGCTTAAAGATATTATCTTTGAGTTATAATTACTTGGCCCTCCATTTAAGACCATATTATCTCTATATGGGAGCTTTCCCTGAAGATTATGATATTCGTGTGTCCAAGCTTATCAAATTATGGGTTGCAGAGGGATTTTTCAAGCCAATCAAATCTAAAAGCATGGACGA
This sequence comes from Buddleja alternifolia, assembly GCA_019426215.1. NCBI lineage: Eukaryota > Viridiplantae > Streptophyta > Magnoliopsida > Lamiales > Scrophulariaceae > Buddleja > Buddleja alternifolia. The sequence goes on from CM033391.1 coordinate 27,343,102, forward strand.
GGTTGCAATGGAGTCCTTTCAAGATCTTATTGACCAAAATCTTATTTTAGTTCGTCAACAAGGCTCCAATGGAAAAACAAAATCGTGTAGCATCCATGACCTTTTACGGGACCTATGTGTGAGGGAAGGTCATAGAGAAAATTTTCTCTGGGTTGTGAAATCAGCTGCGACCACTTCTCTGGATGACACAAATTGTCAGCGCCGCCTGATTGTTCATGCAAATTATCTGAAAGTTTATGATCCTTCATCAAGTCTCTTTGGTGCCATTAATGACTCATTGAAATCAATGTCAGTTGCTCGTTCGTTTTTAGGTATAGGCCATTTTGGTAATCAATCCCTGTATCTTGGTTTTAGATTGTTGAGGGTATTAGATGTAACTGACGTCGAATTCAGTCATTTCCCTGAAGAAGTCCTAGAACTATATAACTTAAGGAACCTTGCTTTCACTAGTAAATCGAAGCTTCCATCTTCCATTTCTATGCTTAAGAATCTACAAACCTTGATTGTTCATCAAGGTTTCCCTCAGTATCTGTTTAAACTACCATTGGAAATCTGGGAGATGCCACAGCTAAGGCATCTCTGCTTCACGAGATGTGTTCTACCTGACCCTCCTTGTGCCCAAACTGATGGAATAGTTTCTTCAAGCCTGGAAACACTTTCAGTCGTACGAGATTTCAAATGCATAGAAAAAAGCCTCAAAAGAATTCAGAATATAAAGAAATTGGGACTCATTTACGAGTATATAACCTCCTCTGGGCAGTGGTCATACTATTGTTTGAATAATCTTGAACAGTTACATAAACTTAAAATTTTGAAATGCATCTTTGGTGTTTCTAATTTTTTTAGTTTGTCACCGAAACTTTCCCCCCGGAAGCTAAGTATCCCACTGATGATGGTAAAAATCGTCAGAGTATGAATATCACGTGTTCAACCACGTGGGATGGAGGAACCGATCCAACTCACGACAGACTAGGTTGAAGGTTGGTTTTTGTATAGACTGCACTCGGTTACTTCGAGCTGCCTACATACTCAAACAATGTGGGATTAAGTCAATTCGTAGGTCGTTACTGGGGTTACTCTCTATTGCCAATGTATTTTTACTGGGGGATAGATAATGAGCCACCTCCAGCTCCTGTGAGGTATTTATAAGGAGCTGATTATAGGCTATGGGCCCTATCTTGTCATCAGTCCAATAGGCTTGATTTAATTATTAATATTATTATTAGGCTAGAGGAATAACCTTATTATGCTTAATGGGTTGCCAGCCCTTTTTGGGCTTAGCCAATCCTTCCACCGCAGGCTTTAACCCGTGGTGGGCGCCTCGACCCGACTCGGGGACGGGTAAATTACTAAAATACCCCTGGACATTTTTCGCCCACATCATATGCCCCCCACTCCCAGGTTTACTCCGAAGTTTAACCCCGGGAGTATGAAGGTTTCTACTCGTGGTGCTATACAATTCTATTTGGACTGGGATAGAGGTATTAAGCTTTCCCCACCTACCTTTCTATTAATAGGGAGTAGGTGAGAAATGTCTTTCACTTTTCACTTCTTACTAGCTTTTTCAACTCTTGAGAACTCCTTTTGAAAAGAGAGAGAAATTCCCTAGGAAGCTCTCCTCACCTCATGGCTAGAAGTACCAAAGGTAAACATCTCTTTTCATCTTCCTTAAGTCCTCCATCTAGAATCTATTTCTTAGAAAAATTTCTTTTTATCCGTCGCATGATTGAGCTTTGGAGCATGCCCATGGTGAATAGATCAAACAAATTAGGCCTTCCAGACCCTCGGGCGCTTGTCGCTACGCGCCGGCGCGAATGACAACCAACACCTCGTGGCCGGAGTTAGGCCGTTGGTGCCTCGCGGTGAGCCGCCAGGCTCCCGGGACTTCTTGGTAGTAGCGGGGGTTTCTTCTGGGCCATTGCTCTTGTTTTTTGATGATCATGTACTGTGCACTTCATACTTTGCTTGAGTATCTAACCCTCGTTTCTTGACAGATGTTGCAACAACATTGTCGTTGACGTCCAGCGATGGGAGTTCCGATGGTGAGGACTTGGTGTCTCTAGGTAATGAATAAAGTGAACGTGGTGAATGGAAAGGGGAGCCCCGAAAAGGAAGGTCAGCTCGGGATCGCGATACTGACATAACTAGTTGTTCCTTAACTATCACTGACAGTGAGCTAAAGACGCTTTCCAAGCAGTTCCCATTGGATCTCAGGGTGGTGAAACCCCGGTCAGACGACCATATTCTAAGCCCCCCGAAGGGTTATGCTACCTTATTCTTAGAGGATTTTCGCATTGGATTTTCTCTTTCGTGGGACCCTTTGTTGGGAATGATACTGACCTACTACCAGGTGTGTATTAGCCAGTTGTCGCCCAACAGCTTTGCCCAATTTGAGGGCTTCACTCGGCGCTTTAGGGATTTTGGACTGACCGTGAGCTTTGAGGCCTTCCAGACCTTGTTTAATGTTCGGCTGAGTTCGGGGGTTCCATTTGTGCATTTCTACCCGAGATCCCCTTACCGATTCCTAGAAGGAAAAACAAGCTCCAATGGCAATTGGAAGACTAAGTTCTTTTACTTTCCCATCCAGAGCTTGCCCATTCTCTCCCCCAAGCGGTGGTGCGATAAAGTTGCCCGCCAGAAAATCACAAACACCCATGAACAGTTACGCTTGGACTTTCTAGAGACGGGGCTGTTTAAGACTAGGTATGACATTCGGGAGGTATACCGCGGAGGTAATTTGCTTTTTCCATACCTTGGTATTGTACTTGTTGTCTTTGATATTTATATGTTCACGAGCGGTGGCAAGAATCTAACTCTCCAACTTACTTGTTGGGGTAATTTGTTCCAGGTTCGGGGCAGCCCTCGAAGGGCAAAGGCGCTGTCCAGGAGGTGACTGCTCCCTCACCCCCACCAACGAGCCACGAGGCACCGATGGAGAAGGGAGGCCCGACGAGGGCGCAGGGCCACTCTTCCAAACTTACATACATTCGAGCTCTCCCTCTCCCGAAGCGTAATCGACATGCTTCTCCTGCCAGCCATGGCACCCTTGGTGGGGGCAAAGGGCTATTCAACTTTGGGGTGAATCATGACCCCACCGTTCAGTCCTTCTGGGACACAGATGACGTGGTCACCCCCTGAAAGTTGGTGAGGTCAGTTGTGACCGACTATGATTATCGGCGTTTGCACATGCTGCCGGCTGATCACATAGACGAGGACATTTCTGCCGGCGAGGGCCGAGTGAGTTTGATTGTGATATCGTATTTTTATTTTATCATTTATAACGGGTGACCCTCTTTTTTGAGTTCCCTTCTTCTTTTCATTTCAGCTGATCCAGTTGTCTCATCACCTCCGTCAGAGGTATGAGCATTTTGAGAAGAAGCTGGGGGATTGTTCAAAGAAAAATGACAAACTTCTTTCCAAATGCCCTCTGGTGGAGGCTGCAGCCCAGGAGTGGGAAGCAAAGTATAAGGGCACCATTAAAGACCTCGAAGAGGAGGCCTCGAGTGGTCGAAGCTTCCTAGGCTCCTCAGCCGGCAAACAAGTTTTGGCTGACACTGAAGAAACAGCGGTGAAAGAGTTCATGGCCAGCGCCGAATTTTCTAATGAGTGCAACAATCAGGTGCGCGACCTTGCCATTAGGTTTATGGGCAAGACGATTCGTCAATGCCGTTGCGTGCTTCGGGAAAGTTGTCGTTATCCCCCTGATATTTTTTATGGGTTTATGAAGGGAGACATGGCGGCGTGCCCCCTTCAGTGTAGTAGTTCTATGCGTAGTATAGCTGGCTTTATTTTTAGCTAGTCTTTTGGTCTTTGACTATTTGTAGTCTCTAAGACCTTGTTTACTTGTAGTTTATGCAACTGACTTTTTTAAGTAGTTCTTTTTGTTGGGAATTATACGAATAAAACGCAGCGGAAAGTAAATTTAATTCCCAAAGCCCGAATCATCTCTAATCCTCATGTTTAATTGTGTATAGAAAAATTACCGTTCTCGCGTATGTTGATTTCTGAACGTGATCCTTTTCTCTAACGCCGAATTTGCCAACGTCTCTAATTCGTCACTCCGGAATCAAAAACGAAAAACTCCTCCTTTCTTCCTTGTCAAAGACGGCTAGAGAGAGAGAGAGAGGTGGGAGACTTTTTCTTGGAGAGAAAGATATGTAAATTGCCTTGTGTTATTTTTCACCTTGTGATATATTTATATCATTATGAAACAATAACACTAGCATGCAAGAGCCCTATTTGGGCGTCTATTTGGCCGCCCCTTGGTGGGCTCGGAAGCCTTCGGGCTTTCGTCTTGCTTGCTAATTAATTAATTGATAATTTATTTATCCAATAAATAAATTGATAATCCAATCAATTAAATTCCTAATTAATTTATAATTCAATTTTTCCAAGAAATTAATTAACTCATTAATTTAATTAATTAATTAAATTATCCAATAATTAATTAATTAATCACGGCATCCAATGCCGTGAATTTCTCTCAAGTCTTTTTCTCATATTTTTCCTTTTGCACTTCCTTTAAGCGCGACTCTTTAGGTTCGTCTCAAAAGGCAATTGGGAGGAATCCAAAGGGGTGTGAGTGACACCTAGCCAGTCTCGTGGCTCACACCGTAACCCAATTGAGAACGAATGAATAGGATCATTCCAAACCTTTACGCCGTGAATACCGTACGTGTATAAACCTTTTATTCTTATATCCCAGTCAAATAAGAGTCATGGTTTAAAGTCAAACTCATATAACTTGACCATATGCCAAAGTTCATAATAAGTCGAGGTATTTAAATGCTTTGGCCAAAGACTTTCATCCTCACTTATTCATGATCGCATAAGATATTTTACTCATTCACGTATGAGAGAATAAATTCCATATTGCAAATCAGTTAACAATGCTACTTGCCCATCAAGTCGCACTTCGAGGTCGATTCCACCAACAGGTGATTTGAATCTAACGACTCTAATGACAGACTTGATGTCACAAGTACATCTTCAACTCGATTTCTCAGGTCAGAGGTTCACACGTACCTATCACTACTTATCAGTTTCATCATTGACTGTCAATGAGTGAATACCTATGTGATGAATTGATGCGAGCTGTGTTCGAACATATCAGTCCAACTGATACGTCTATGATATAAGTTCCCACTACCATTTCCATAGTGTACAACTGGCACTTTCTCTGTCGAAACTTACATCATACAAGTCTGTATTCACTATTGATGCCCAATCAATATTTCTTGGACTTGCGAACCCTTTTAGATGTCAAGGGTCAAACCATTCTAGTGCCTTTCCTCCTATCCCATAGGAGGTAGAAGGTTCGCCTTGTCATCAAGGACTTTACGTTGTTTATTCACACCTTATAAATGCCTATAAGAAAACAACAATCAACTGCCTTATATTAATAGAAAAACCATAGTTTAGTTACAATGTTTATGCCCTATAAATCTATCCTCTTTATGGCATTCGAGGGCATATACTCTAACAATCTCCCACTTGCACTCAATGCCATTTGCTGTGGTATTTAATACCCATCTTTTCGAGATGTTTTTCCAACACCGCCTGTGCCAATGGCTTGGTCAATGGATCAACGACATTGTCGGCTGAGGCTATTTTTTGAACAGCTATTTCACCTCGTGCAACGATCTCTCTTATGATGTGATATCTCCTCTCTATGTGTTTGGATTTGTTGTGAGACCCAGGTTCTTTCGCTTGCGCTATAGCTCCGGTGTTGTCACAATAAAGTGGCAACGAGAGTTTTATGTTAGGAACCAATTGAAGTTCCTCAACGAACTTCCTAATCCAAACAGCAGGCAGCTATGTATTCAGCCTCTGTGGTGGATTCTGCGGTTGTGCTTTGCTTGGAACTTTTCCTAGTCACCGCTCCACCATTTAGAGTAAATACAAATCCCGAGGTGGATTTTCGGTCATCAACATCAGATTGGAAATCCGAATCAGTGTACCCGTCCACCCTCAGGTCACCACTTCCATAGGTGAGAATCATATCCTTAGTTCTTTTTAGATACTTTAAGATATTCTTCACAGCTATCCAATGTTCCTTACCAGGGTTTGCTTGAAATCGACTAACAACGCTCATAGCATAAACAATGTCGGGTCTAGTACAGAGCATCGCGTACATCAAGCTGCCCACAACAGACGCATAGGGTATAATGTTCATTTCTTTTCTATCTTCCTCACTTTGAGGACACATAGATTTCGAAATATGTATCTCATGTCTCATTGGTAGGAACCCTTTCTTAGAATCTTCCATCCTATACCTTTTTAGGACCTTTTCTAAGTAAAGGGCTTGAGAAAGTCCTATCATTCTTTTGGTTCGATCTCTATATATCCGAATCCCTAGAATATAGGTCGCTTCTCCTAAGTCTTTCATGGAGAATGTACTCGAAAGCCAATTCTTGGTTGTGGTGAGTATTCCTATGTCATTCCCAATGAGTAATATGTCATCTACATACAACACTAGGAATGTCAACTTGCTCCCACTGACCTTCTTGTAAACACAGGGCTCGTCTTCATTTTTGATGAAGTCAAATCTTTTGACAACCTCATCAAAACGTAGATTCCAGCTACGAGACGCTTGTTTGAGTCCATAAATGGATATCTCAAGTTTGCACACCTTATGAATATGCTCCTCGGATTCAAAACCTTTAGGCTGTTTCATATAGATATCCTCTTCTTGGAATCCATTTAGTAAAGCAGTTTTGACATCCATTTGCCATATTTCATAATCTAGGTGTGCTGCTATTGCAAGTAGAATCCTTATTGATTTGATCATAGCCACTGGCGAGAAGGTTTCTTGGTAGTCAATTCCTTCCTTTTGACTATACCCTTTCGCCACTAGTCTGGCTTTGTAGGTGTCTACTTTGCCATTTGCCATCAACACCAATATTTCTCTTGCAGATCCATTTACACCCGATTGGTTTTACCCCTTCAAGTTGGTCTACAAGTTTCCAGACTTGGTTTGCATGCATCGAATCGATCTCAGTTTGCAAAGCTTCACACCATCTAGCAGCATCCACATCCACCATCGCTTGATCAAAAGTGGAGGGATCATCTCCATGATCCTTCTCTAACACAGAATGAAGATCCAACTCCCTCTGCATTAGATATCCGTACCTTTCAGGCGGTTGAGATACTCTATTTGATCGTCGTGGTTGTGGTTGTGTTACAGAAGGTTCGGTTCTCACTCCCTGTGTAGATGTATCCAGTGGGGTTTCATTTTGTTCTTCTAGAACAATCTTTCTACCCGCTCCTCCTTCTTGAATGAACTCATCTTCAAGAAAGTGGGCTTGTAAGACTACAATGATCCTTTGATCATTGTGCAGGTAAAAGAGGTATCCCATAGAATCTTCAGGACATCCAATGAAACGTCCCTTTAAGGACCTAGCCTCCAACTTGTCCACTTTAGTCTTTTTGACATAAGCCGGACATCCCCAAATCTTTATGTGGTTAAGACTTGGTTTCCTATTTCTCCACATTTCATAGGGAGTCATAGGAACGGACTTGGACGAACATCTATTTAAAATATGTGCGGCTGTAAGCAACGCGTGACCCCACAGTGAAATGGGTAAATCAGTGTAGCTAAGCATTGAGCGAACCATGTCCAACAAGGTTCGATTCCTTCGCTCTGCTACTCCATTCAACTGTGGAGTCGCTGGAGGTGTGAGTTGCAATACTATACCATTCTCTCTGAGGTATAAGTCAAACTCGTCGCTCATATATTCTCCTCCTCGATCAGATCGAAGAGTTTTTATACGTTGACTTGTTTGATTTTCCACTAAAGCCTTGAATTCCTTGAACTTGTCTCCTTAACGGGGGCGTGGTCGCCTCAACTTTGTTTAGTTTGTGTAATCTCATTCCAGAATCTTAAGGGGAGTGGGAAGACCTTCTATAGGTCCTCAACCTCTATCGATATTACTGGAGGAATTATGGGGTGGCCCATCCTCGTTCGAGTATTTGAAAGCTCGGGAGATTTTTGCGGTGCCACCCTTATTGACCTCAAGTGGGGTCGCGAATATTAAAGTTTGCTTATTGCCTCTAGTGGAAGCTTAGTCCCACATTTATGGGCGGAAAGTGCAAGCATTCATTCATGAAAAATATATTAACATAGTAAAGGGGTTGCTACGAGCACTCGAATGTATTTCTTAAAACATTGCTAACAGTCATAGAGACAATCAGTTAATGTGCATAAAATTTATTAAGTAAAATAACTTTTGAGGTTAGATATACTCCATGTTCGTGGTACCTCCTACTACCTCCCTCACTTGGTACAGACCTTCCCACTTAGCCTCCAGCTTTCCAACAGGACCAGTGACTTCTTTCCTTCTGAGCACCAAGTCTCCTACGAGGAAGCCTCGGGGGCGTACTTGGCGGTTATACGCTTGTTCCATCCTTGCCTTATACTTAGCAATTCTCGCGGCAGCTTCATCTCTGATTTCAGCGATAAAATCCAAGCTCTCCCTACGGCGCTGATCATTGTGAGTGAGATTGTATTGGCTTATCCTCAAACTCTTTTCTCCGATTTTCACCGGGGTTATGGCCTCATTTTCAAACACTAAGTTGAAAGGGGTCTACCCGGTGCCAACTCTGGGAGTGGTCCGATATGACCATAGTACCGCGGGAATTTCGTCTGCCCAACTCCCTTTCGCTCCTCCAAGCTTAGTCTTTAAGTGTTGCAGTATAGTGCGGTTCGTTACCTCTGTTTGACCATTAGCTTGTGGGTTGCTTACAGAAGTAAAGTGTTTCTTAATGTCAAGCTCCTGGCACCATTCCCTCAGCTTCGCCCTTTGGAATTGGGTGTCATTTTCTGATACTAAGGATCGTGGGATCCCAAAACATGTGATGATATTCTTCCACAAGAAATTCATTGCTTCTTTCTCAGATATTTTGGCTAGCGGTTCAGCCTCCACCCATTTGGTGAAATAGTCGATGGCGACGAACAGAAACTTTCTTTGACCAATGGCCAAGGGGAAAGGCCTTACTATATCAAGCCCCCACATACCAAAAGGGCACGCGCTTTCTAGCGGTCGACTCTCAGAGCCCGGGAGATGATTTATGTTGGAGTGCTCTTGGCAGCTTCTGCATTTTCGCACTAAGTCTTGAGCATCTTTAAGCATGGTAGGCCAAAAGTACCCCTGCCTTGGTGTCTTAGCTACTAGCGCCTTGCCGCCCAAGTGATTACCGCAGCACCCCTTATGTATCTCGCGCAGTACATAGTTCGCTCTGGTGGGGGTTAGATACTTCAGGTCTCACAGCCTCGCTTGTATAGTTCACCATCTACCATCACAATTCTCACAAATCTCACTCTAACGCTCCGAGCTTGCTTGGGATCGTTGGGTAGGCTTGCTACCATCAAATAGTCCACTATCTCATCTTTCCAGCTGGGTTCCTCTGCCTGCCCGCATAGCACCTCTAGGCCTCCCTTTTCAACTTTCAATTTCTCGGAGGTGATGAAGGTTACCTTCTGATTTTTTATGGAGGCTATAGGGCTTGCCAGATGGTTAGCAGCTTCATTCTCAGACCTCAAGACTTGCCTTAGATCGAATTCTTCAAAATGGTCCCTCATTTTTTGAACGAGAGCCAAGTACTGAAACATCCTTTCTTTTTTAGCTTCATACACTCCGTTCACTTGGTTGACTACCAATTGTGAATCGTTGTATGCTATTATCTTCCTTGCTCCTGCAGCTAGTGCTAGTTTGGCTCCAGCCAATAGTGCTTCATACTCAGCTTCATTGTTTGAGGCATCAAATCCGAACCTTATGGCGTATTCCAATTTGTCTCCCTGGGGACTCTCGACTATCACCCCCGCTCCACTACCTATGCTGGTGGAAGACCCATCTACGAACAGTGTCCATATGGGTAAAGAACAACCAGCTTCTTCCTCCAACATCTCGGCGACAAATTCGGCTAACACCTGTGCTTTGATAGCTGGTCTTATTCGATATTCTATGCCATGCTCGCTAAGTTCTACTACCCATTTGACCATTCGTCCCAACACGTCTGGGCTCGACAATATCCTCTTCAAGGGATGATTAGTGAGTACCACCACAGGATGCGATTGGAAGTAGGGTCGTAACTTTCTTCCAGCCACTACTAGAGCTAGGGCCAACTTCTCGATGAGAGGGTATCTTTGCTCGGTCGCTCGTAGTAGGCAACTGATATAGTAAATGGGGTTATGATCCCCATTGTCATCTCGGAACAGCACCGCGCTGACCGCCCATGGGTCACTGCTAGGTACAGGTAAAGAGTCTCTCCATCAACGGGTTTAGTGAGCAGTGGCGGGGAGACTGAATATTCCTTTAATTTCTCAAATGCCACCTGACACTGTGTATCCACCTCGAAGTATTTCGCTTTCCTTGTAACCTTAAAAAATGGCAATCCCTTATCAGCTGACTGCGAAATGAACCTATTGAGGGTTGCCGCTTGCCCCATAAACTCTTGCACTTCCTTCTTGGATCTAGGGGATGCCAACTCCACTATGGCCCTGATCTTTTTTGGATTAGCTTATATTCCCCTCTCGCTTATCATGAACCCTAGGAACTTCCCTCCACGTACTCCGAAGGTGCACTTGGCTGGGTTGAGCTTTAGCTTGTAATGCTTGAGTACTCCAAAGCATTCCTATAGGTCTTGCATGTGGTCTGCTTCCCGTTTACTTTTGACAAGCATATAATCTATGTATGCCTCCATGTTCCTTCCTAATTGTGCTTCGAACATCTTATTGACCAGCCTTTGATAGGTCGCCCCCGCATTCTTCAGCCCGAAAAGCATGACGTTGTAGCAGAATGTCCCCTGGTCAGTAATAAAACTAGTCTTCTCCTGGTCGTCTAGTGCCAAAGCAATTTGATTATATCCTTGCCTTGCGTCTAGGAAGGTCAACATCTCACATCCGGCGGTAGAATCTATCAAGTCATCTATTCGGGGGAAAGGATAGGAGTCCTTAGGGCATGCCTTGTTCAGATCCATAAAATCTATACACATCCTCTATTTGCCATTGGGCTTTGCCACCAACACTACGTTGGCCAGCCACTCCAGGTAGTGATGCCTTATATACCCAACTGCTAGTAAATTCTCAACCTCTTCCTTAGCAGCCAAACTCCTTTTTCTCCCCATAGTCCTTTTGCGTTGCTTCACAGGATGGGCATCGGGATTTGTGTTCAAGTGATGAGTCATGATTCGAGGGTCAATCCCCTCCATGTCAGCCATGTCCCAAGAAAACACATCGGTGTTACCCTGTAAAAAGCGTGTCAGCTCCCCTTCAAGGGCGGGTCCCAGGGTAGCGCCGACCTTTGTGGCTTTCCCTAGATGACCCGGTACTAACTCAATCATCTTCAGGCTCTCGACTGCCTCCCCCCGGGTGTTCCTATCACCTTCCCAGGACTTAGTTAATTTGCCTTCCGCGTGTGAAACCATCTCAATTTCTATTAACTCCGGCCCGACCATAGGACCCAGGTCGCTCCACTTCCTATTTAGTGCATTGAAGCAATATTCTCTCACCCGTCGCTTTTCCCCTGCAACCTCCCCCTTTCCGCTGGGAGTAGGGAATTTGAGTTTAAGGTAAAAGGTAGAGATAACAGCTCGAAAGAGGCTTAAGCTCGGCCTCTCTAGTATAGCACTATACTCGAAGAGGGCTTTAACTACTAGAAACTTCACCTCTCGGATAATACGTTTAGGGAATGTGCCCAAGGACAACGGCAAGGTGACCTCCCTTTGAGCGTCTCACAGGCGATAAGTTGGGTTTTCACTGTTGGGATATTGGCCTCTCCAATGGACAGCTTGTTGAAAACATCAGAAAAGATGCTATCTGCGGAGCGTCCACTGTCAATTAGGATTTTGCACACCTAGGAATCTGCGATAGTGATAGAGATCACTAAAGCTTCGTTCTGGGAGGGGATTCGACTTTCCAGATCTCGAGCTCCGAATGAGATGCTTTGTGTCTCAAAACCTTCTTGAACGGCGCACCCCTTGCTTCTGCTGGCATCCGGCGATGGCAGCTCACACGAGATCTCATATGTCCTTATGGCGAGGGGTGGAATCTCCATCGGTGACACTTGAGGTGCCGGCCGCCCATGTGGCCGAGCTACCTGCAACATATTGCCGCCAATTTTCTTGTTACTATCCTTAGTCTGCATACTCAGTGGTTGGAACGCTCTTCCTAACAGACGGCGCCAGTCTGATGATGTAAAAATCGTCAGAGTATGAATATCACGTGTTCAACCACGTGGGATGGAGGAACCGATCCAACTCACGACAGACTAGGTGAAAGGTTGGTTTTTGTATAGACTACACTAGGTTACTTCAAGCTGCTTACGTACCCAAATGATGTGGGATCAAGTCAATTCGTAGTTTATTACTGGGGTTACTCTCTATTGCCAGTGTATTTTTACTGGGGGAGTAGATAATGAGCCACCTCCAGCTCCTATGAGGTGTTTATAAGGAGCTGATTATGGGCTATGGGCCCTATCTTGTCATCAGCCCAATAGACTTGATTTAATTATTATTATTATTAGGTTAGAGGAATAACCTTATTATGCTTAATGGACTGCTAGCCCTTTTTGGGCTTGACCAATTCTTCCACCGCGGGCTTTGACCTGTGGTGGGCGCCTCAACCCGATTCGGGGACGGGTAAATTACTAAAATACTCCTGGACAGTTTTGGCCCACATCACCCACCAAACCTAAAAAACTTAACTTTATATGGATCCTGCCTTCCATTGGAAGATATGACGCTTATTGGTTCGTTACCAAAACTTGAAGTACTTAAACTGTGCGATGCATTTGAATTGAAGGTGAAGTGTGGAGACCGATCGAAGGGGAATTTCTGCAACTGAAATACCTTAAACTTGAAATGATGGATTTGGTGCATTGGGAAACAGATGATACGCACTTCCCAAGTCTGCAGCATCTCATTCTTAAGAAATGCCGCCAGCTGAAGGAGATCCATTCTGCTATTGGAGAGATCCTTATGCTTCAATTAATCCAGTTGGATGACTGTTCCCTTGACGCAGTCACTTCAGCTAATAATTTAAGACAAGAACAGGTGGGCATTAGGAATTACAGCATTGAGGTTCGTATCACTTTTACGAAGGAAGTGAGACCCCTCAGAAAAGTAGGATCATCAGGGCAGAGGTAATGAATCCTTCCATAACAATTGTATTTAACTATTTGTCAATGTTTCTTTGTCTCTAGTAATTTCTTTTATGTTACGTGTAACTAATGCATGGGGATGAAATTATTCAAACATCAGCCATAAGTTCCATCACTCATAGTTTCTAAATTACCTTTTCATACGCATGAGTATCTAAGTTACATTTCCCTAGAAAGGGAACACTATCTGAAAGGATGAGGCAACAGATAAGGCAAGAAAAAACGACCTGAGGTTTGTTTTTACTGTTTCAAGACTAGATCGCGAATCTCTAGTAGGAGCCTTTTCTAATTTATGAACATTCATGGAAATTCTAGCCCGTTCCCGACTCGATCAAACTTATGTGTATTTTTTGAAATAACTTACCAATTATATGGCAAGTGTGATACACTCTCCTTGTGAAATACACTAAGGTTCGGCCAAGCCGGGTCTGGGCAAGAATTTTCCGAACATTCAAACAACTAGGAGCGAGCCCCTCAGCGAATTACATATATAGATATCTATCCATCAAGTCTCATACTCACTGTTTTCTATACTATTTTCAACTTATTTTGTTCTTTTGTCTTCCTGTTCTAGATGAGGTACGAGATCAGCTGTCGTCTCTCAACTATCATGTCAAGTTTGTTCCACCAGATCTGAACAGATGGCATTTTGATCTTAGTGTGTATTCAACTATGTTTTACTTAAGCAAATTGTTTGTCTCACGCATTCTTTACGTATTCCCTCTGTAAGTTGGATTGTGCTGCATACTATTGCTTGTATCCAAGTTCTTGTACTCATCGACCTAGTCGAGGAAATGTCATCGTGTTTTGTTGCTATTGAGCGATGATATGTTGGATCAATTTTTGTGGGTAGAAGTGTTGTATCGATTTAGATAACATTAGTAAGAAATAATGTAGTTAATGTGTGTATTATGCACGTATAATGGCAGATAGTGCTTAAGAAGGGAGGGAAGAAGGTCTCATGTAGTTGCTCTAGTCTGAGTCCGGTCCTTGTGAAGTAAATGGGTCCCAGAGGATTGGGGAAGATGATGTGGACAAATAGAGACATTGTTATTTTTTTTATTTAATAGAGACAAGATTGATTTGACTTTTTTTTATACGTAATTGTTGTTTTTTTTATACGTAATTGTTGTTGATGTATTTTACTGAGGGCGTAAACATTTAAAGTTGTATCATTTTTTATTGATTAATATTATAATTACCGTTTTCAAAGGGGACGATTATGCTATTTTCTTAATGTTTTCTTTTCTTATATAATATATAAGTTTGCCATAATATAATACAAGATCTTTATGCAGTTTACCCCAATTAGGTAGCGGTGGTGCATGAATTGCAAGTGAGAAATTCCGTCGTATATTTTACTGAAAAATATAATGTTGAATTTTTCTTTTCCTGCTGTGGAGATTATCTATTTTTTTTATATCAGAGACTAAAATTGAAAAAATCCCTATCGTATATATGGGATCAATACAAATCTGCATATATCTATATATAATATCTCAATATCATTGTAGTTTTTGTTTATGAATGAACCCGTCAATTATATAGTAATTTATTACAATAATATTATAAATATACTTAAGAACTAATTAAAGTGAATCAGGGACTCTAAATTACGATGTTTAAAAAAAAAAAAAAAGGACTATAAAGTACAACTCAACAAGTTGTATTGATAAATTCACCTTCCTCGAAAAATGGCATGTGTAGCGCACATGACATGATTTCAGATTTCCACCCAAAAACACAAGACTTGGGCGAAAGGATTAAACTGGATTCAAAATAAAAAATATTAATATATAGCAATACAAATTGATATCCATGATCTTAACTTTTACTGATTGGCTGTGTATATTAATTATAAAGGGAAACAAATAAAAAAGAAAAAGAAAATAAAAAAAGGAATAGAGGCATCCTATAAAAGTAAGAGATAATTATATCTCTGTTGAAAATAAGGGAATTTGGTATTGGTAGGGCTTTTGCATGAAAACAAAGCAAACTTTTCTAAAAACTCTTGGCATATTAAATCTTCACAAAACTTTGACTCCGATCCATCCTCCTCAAGGTATTCATTCCTCTTTCCATTACTTCTGTTTAACTTTCCAAACCTTTGATTAAATTCTCTGCTTTTTTCCTAGTCTTTTTTATCTTTTCTTGCTTATTCATTTTTCTTTACTTTGGTTTTATATATATTGCTCTACTTTAACCAAATATAACAGGTATTAATTGGTTTTCTGAAGTTATATTTATATTCATCCTTTTAAAAATAGTTGGATCGATGCAACTATTATAGTGCTTGATCGCTAGATTAATTTGATTTTTTTTTTTTTGGGTCTCAATCGCTAGATTAATAAGAGAAAACAAAAAGATGGGTCAATTTATTATCATATATTTCTAAGGGGAACTAGTAATTTGATTCATCGTTTCCCATTTTTTTCTCGTGTATAGGAATTGATAGGCGAGGTGTACTGTTGTTTTCCTCTATAGCCTATATTATATATAGATTCCGGATTGGAGAGCAATTAAATATTTAAAGATGGAAGGTTAAGAATTTGTTTACTTTGAAGAAAAATTATTATCACAATCCACGAAACATGATATGATATATTCTGATACCATTCATTCATTTTTCTTAACCTAAACAATGTTATTATTTTAGGTTTCTTGATGGGCAAGGAAAGAATAATGAATACTCTACAATTTCTGAAGATGCTGAAGAAAAAATCACCAGACGTGTCATTTTACACTTCCCACCAAGTCCCTAAAGGAAAGTGCTACGTCTTCACTTACGCCAAGGTCTTATTTGTCATTTCCTTATATTCACTCTTTCTGTATATCGTGCACACGCATATGGATGTTCATATATCTTAATTAATCTGCAATTAGTGCGAAGACCACACACAATTTTTATTGAAATTAATATTGATTTTTCCATTCTATGCTCTTTTAGTTTTTTTGTGGGGTTCATTCAATTAGGTTATTGGATATATAGTATTTAATTGACTATTTTTTCAAATTGTAACCATCTAACATGGGGACTGTTGGACCGAGACCTAGCCAGACTTCACTATGAATCCGAAATATATGCACTTACATATATATATATATATATATATATTATGTTTGTGATGTTAGGGTTCAGATGATGCTATAAAGGTGTTCAAGCATGATCAAGGAGTGCATATTGGATACTGTGTGGCCGTTACATTTTGGCTGGCAATTATTGGGAGTGTTACACTGGTTAATTATACATGGAAAGGGTTTCGATGGATTGTTGAAGACGTCTATCGTAAAGATGATTGATGAACTTTTGCCACTGCAGTGCAGCTTCAGGCTTAGTTCAATTTGTTCCCTGGAACGCGTTTTACATATTCCTAGACTAAATTATATATCTATCTCATTTCTTTTATCGCACTCCAAATTTTTTAATGAGACTTAATTTGTGAAAGAATTTAGCATCCTTTGACTACTTCGTCAAGGTTAAGATGTCCATTTCTTGTTCGATGTGGAGGTTTGCTTGGAGACAATTCTGATTATGTTTTTGGTTTATATTGCTATGGAAGGTTGGTAGAGGTTTGGGGTATAAATGTGCATATGCAACTTAATTTGACATGATTTAACAGGCTCGTAATTGGAGAGACGAGGCCAGGGGGAGGGGGGGTTAGGGCTGGTGGTGGTTGGTGGAGGCGAAGTTAGCTAACAATGACAGGTGGTGGTGGAGGAGGCGAGGAAAACAACTGGTCTCAACTTCTTTTTTCAACATTTTATTTTAGAATTTTTCAAAATTGAATTTTCTATAATAGTGATTTAGTAACCTTAACCACCAGATATATTGCAAAAAAATTAGAAAATATCTGAAAAATATAAATATATTAATATTATCTAAAAGAAATCTAAGAAATTAACAAATATTGAAATATCTAAAAATATAAAACATTAGATTTGTTGAGAATTAGAAAATGTTTGAAATAAAATTTAAACCTTTCGAGAACCCAAAATTTTATAAAAGAAAAAAGAGGAAGACTGTCTTCCTTAACTTCACCGCCGTTCGCCTGTTCCCACTGCGCGAACTACCGCCACCTCCCCCACCAGTACCACCACCAGTGCACCGGGCCACCCCACCACCTCGCCGCCCAAGCCTGCTATCAATTTGACATGAACTCGACCGAAATAAATTCAAATCGATATAATTTCAAAACACCAAGGTCGTTTCAGATTATGATGTAGAGGGAGGCACGGTGGTGGGAAGGGGCGTGGTGTGAGGCGACGGTGATGGGAAGCAGTAGTGGGTGGTGGGCAAATTGCGAAGAAGAAGAATTGTTTCTTTACTTCATTTTCCCTTTTTTTTTTCTTTTTTTGCAATTTCCTTTTCCTTTTCTAATTTTTCCATTTTTTATTTTTCTTCCTTTTCTTTTTAGGGTTTAGCCAAGGGCATTTTTGACTTTTTGATGATTTCGATAGAGAAATTTCCGTCGAGAAAGGTTTTGCAAACTAGAATGGGGTGTGAGCTATGATGCACGGACATGGACACGACACGTGACACGGATACGTGAATTTTTTTTAAAATTAGTACACAGACACGGGTTAGACACAAATGTTCATGTGTATTTTTTCTTTTTTCAAAATAGTTGGATACGGACACATCGCGTGTCCGAGCATCATAGGGTATGAGCAATTAAAAAAATTAAAATAGAGGGAGAATCTATAATTACACCATCTGTGAGAGGGTGTAGATGTAATTATCCTTAATTTTTATAGTCTAATTTGTAAACAATGAAAAATAGTAGTAATGTTCCAAGGCCAAACAAATTAATGGGCTAATTTCCATTAATGAAACTTAGCTAAAATTTGAACTTAAAAAGTCCACAATCCTGCGAGGAGCTAGAATTTTCCTATATAAGAGTCTCCCTCAGGCTTTGGTATTTTCATATCGACATAAAAAAATCCCCCCACAAAAGAAAATAAAGAAAGAAAGAACTGTGTAAACATGGTTATCTTTGGTACCTCCTATGTGTTAATTCTCATATCCATCATATTCACGTCAATTGCACCATCATCAGCAGAAAATAAAGTGACTGATACTGAGATTATGCAATTGTGCTCCAAAACAATCAATCTTGTGGTATGCTACAAACTGTTGAAGTCCGATTACCGCACTTCAAATGTGGATGCAAAAGGCCCTGTTGAAATCTGATACGACTGTGGCAGATGTGGTAGAAGAAAACGGGGATCCGGGGAGCGAAGAAGAAGCTGCGAGAGTGAAGCCATGGCATGTTTACGCTAGACGCGGGAAGAAGATGGCTGTTTAGTCGTTATTATTATTATTATTATTATTATTTTAATATTGTTATTTTAATTGCTTTGGAGTTAAGTTTGAGAGTCCTTGTTATGTTAAGTTTCCTAGTTGCGTTAGGGTTGAGTTATTTCCTTATTATATTTTTGTATTAAGAGCTGGGAACTTGGTTTTTGAGATTATTATTACAGCATTAAGGAAGAAATCGACTTTTAGTGGGAAAAGTGAGTATTGTGAGTTCTTGAATTTTCATTACTATCAACTTGGTCCGACCTGCTGGATCTTTGCGTTGGAGTTATGACTCGTTCAACTGAATCATGTTTCATGTCCTTCCGAGGAGAATCAAGAGAAAATAACCCTAGACGTGCAACATCTGAGTAGCGACATGGTCAAGATGAACACGACGACTGTTAGGAATTTCACGTTAGATGTTTTGATGATGACAATTAGGAGTTTTTGTTAGATCCCAAAATATGTAAGTTTGTTTTCAGCTTTGAAGCGTTAGATTTGTAATAAGCTTTGTTTTATTTTTATTCTAAATTGTTAGGTTAAGTTATCTTAGACCGAGCGTCTGATATGTTCTGAGTGAGTTTATCAGAAGTAAAGTTTGAAGACTGAAGCGCCTGAAGTCTGAATAAAGATGAAGATTCCAAGCGTCTAGAATGACCAGGTACACCAAGCGTCACCTTATAGGATAGAAGTGATTCAAGGTTGAATAAGCGTCTATCAATGACTGATTTCACCTAAATTTATTTCTAAGTGCAGAAGGAGTTTAATGCAAATATTCTCAGTGCATTAAGTGCCAACGGGCATTTAATTCAAATTCATTAAATGCTGATAAGAGCATTAAATGTGATAAGCACTTTTAGACGTACGGAGAAGCCACCCTATTGGACTGTCAACTATTCAAAGACTGCAACACCAACTTTTGTGCAGCAGATTTTCAGGAAAAAGGACAAAAGTTGTTCACTCGCGGAAGTGAGAGACACGCGCTCGTGCATGTGTCAAACAGACACTTTTTCCAAGAATACCTATAAATAGGACTTCAACAATAAGCCAAATACAGAGAACAATTATAAAGTCAAATTACTGTTGCATTGAAGTTTAGTTCCTTACAATCTCAGAAAAGCCAGAATTTTCAAGAAAATATTCTCTTTGCTTTTCTTCAAATCCTGAGACAGTCAACCAATATCTCAAACATTCTTTTCGGAGAAACCCACATTACGACTGAGATATTCCTAGTTGTTTGAACTTTATCAAAATCAAACAAACCTTTTAGAAAAACCCCTATCCAAGCCTCGCGATCTGTGTGAAGTCGAAGTTGGATACTTGTCATATTTCTGGGTGAAAGAAGCAAGGGGATTGAAGTGATTTGGAGCAAAAATTTGTGTGATCAAGGAGCTCAAGTCATCGACATCCATCTCTCCCTAATTTGTAGAAGATTCTGTGTGATTCTTTGAGAATCATTTTAGTGGATTGCCTCCAAGTGTTCAAGGAGAAGAAGGACGTAGTTAGGATTACACCACCCAACGAACCTTACAAATATTGTTCTTTACTTTACTTTCAGCATTCATATTGTCCTATCATAAACTGATAAAGTAAAACTTAATCAAACGCTAAGCAACTAAATACACTTTCTGTGACGCTAAAACTTTCAAAGAGAAGACTCCAAAAATCATTTCGCTGTGCTAACACTGATAAAAGAAGTGAACGCTCAAACCTATTTGGTTGTAGTATTCAAGTCTTGAAATCTAAGTTAACTTTCTAAAAACAGTTTTCGCTAGACGCTTCATCAAAGCACCTAGATTTTAAGTGAACGCTTAAGTCAAGCGTTAGACACTTCAAGCGTCCAAAACCATAATTTTAATACGAATCTTTTTGAAGTCGGAAAAGACTTCAGGGTCTATTCAACCCCCCCTTCTAGACCCTTTTGTATGCCACTTGGGACCAACAAATGGTATCAGAGCGGTTAAAGTTGAAATTTTAAAATTTCCAAGCATAACTGCTTGTTTAGATCCTTTTTCAAACTTAGTTGCTTTAGATTTTAAACATGGCATTTGCTAAAGTTCCCAAATTGACTGAGTCAAACTTTGACACATGGAAAGTCAAAGCATTTACATATCTCTGTTCATGTGATGATGACATGTGTGATATTATTTCAGATGGGCCAATCAAAATATATAAAGTTGTCACTAGAGCGCCTGGAGCTACGGAAGACACTCCAGATGGTTACGTTGAAAAACCGAAACAAGAATGGTCTCTAGATGAGCGTCGAAGAGCTAATTTGGACAATGTTGGTCGTAACACTCTATATACGGCTATTGGTGATAATGACAACCTATTTAACAAGATCAAGTTGTGCAAAACCACTAAAGAAATATGTGATAAGTTGGCTACAATTTGTGGTGGTTCAGCTCAGATTAAAGAAAACAAACTTTCCATTGCCAAGGAAAAGTTTAATGGATTTAAGATGCTACCCAATGAAACTTTAGAGCAATTAGATATAAGATTTACATCTCTAGTTACAGAACTTACATCGTTGGGAATGGCGTTACAGAATCGAGAAATGGTGGTTAAGATCTTTAGAAATTTACCAAGTAAATTCTTGATGAAGACAACTGCTATGAGAGAATCAAATATGTTGGATCTCCTAACTCCAAAAGACGCCTTTTCAGAGCTCAAAGCATTTGAGTTCGAGTTGAATTCTGCTAGTGATGTTGTGAGTAGTCCAGTAATTGAATCTGGAGCGCTTATAGCATCAATCAAAGGCAAATCGGGCAATAATGGAAAGAATTTAGATATCAATGAAGAAGAGGAGTTGGCTTTGCTGAATAGATTCAGGAAGTTCTTGAGATATGAAAAGAAAGGAAAAGGTTCAATAATCAAGGACAAAGTTCATATCAAGCGCCTTCTCCGATGCAACAACAGTTTCAAGCGCCTCAGTATTCTGTTCCTTTACCCCAAGCGCCTGTTCAGTACCAAGCATCTACTCAAAATCTCTCAGCCCCAGTGGTCTCAAAACCACACATTGCAACGTTAACAAATGAACAAAAGATGAAAACTAATCTTTGTTATAATTGCTGGAAACCAGGGCACTACCAAGTAAATTGCCTTTATTCAAACGTATCCAAGCGCTCAAGGCAGGATTACTTGGATAGAATCCAATTCAAGAGCAACCTTCGTCAACAAGGTTTCCTAGCGGAATCAGAACCAGTATCCGCACCTGAAGATTTAGAATCATCAGAGGAGAGTAGTGACGATGATGAGCCATTAGATGACTCAGCGCTCATATGTCTCATGGCCAGAGATGATGAAGCGTCTCCTGAGGTAATCAATGAATTATCTATTCCTCTCTCTTATGATGAATTACTTGACAAAGTCAAAGAATACTACAATGAATGTCAAGAAGCTGCCAAAATATATCAAAACGATCTCGCTATTATCTCATCACTCACAAGAGATAAAGTAACGCTCAAAACAGAGTTGCAAGTTCAACAACAGTACATTGAGAAGAACCAATCGCTTGAGAGTGAAATTATTCAATTAAAAAGTGATCTTGATATAATAGTCAAGAGAGAGGCTGATTTGATAGCTAAACTTGCTAAATCAGAGCAGCTCATCTCATCAGTATCAAAAGCTTCTAGAAAGTTGGATAATGTGCCTGAAGTAACTAGATTATTTGGTGAAAAGACCGGTTTAGGATGCGATAAACTCGGTAAACAACCTAATAAATCTAACGTTACGGCGAACAACAAAGGAAAGGGTGTTATCTTTGTTGAGAATGGTTCACAAGGTCAAACACAAAATGAACCCAGGGACAATGGTAAGAGGCCAAATGAGAAAGTCAAAGCTAACTCAGGCAAGGGTAAGGCTAAGGCAAATGATTCACAAAGACGGGTGTATCCAAATGCTCAAAAGGCTAAAGATAAGTCTGACCACTGTGAATCAAGCGGTAAGCGTCCAGAACCAAAAGTGCAACCCAAGCCAGCGCTAAGGAAATACCAGTGTCAATATCCAAGACAGTCAAGATCATATTATCGATACTATGATGATTATGATTATGACTATGATTATGACTACCATTATAATCGAGGATATTATTATACACCTAAAAAGCACACACAACACGTTGTGAAACCCAAAAAGGCCAGTATTCCTACAATGAAGACTAGGCAAATATGGGTTCCTAAAGTTCTAATTCAAACTAACAATGTTACTAATGTTAAAGGACCCAAGCAACAATGGGTACCGGAATAGAAATAGAACCTCCCTTTTGATTGCAGGTACCTAGAGCTTAAGCCGATACATCTGTTTGGTACTTCGATAGTGGATCGTCAAGGCACATGCCTGGTTCCAAAGATCTTCTGATGAACTATCGAGCTGCCAATGGTCCTCAGGTGGTATTTGGTGACAACTCCAAAGGTAAAACCAAAGGTATAGGTACTATGCATAGGGGGAACATCATGATAAATGATGTTTATTATGTTGAGGGTCTAAAGCACAATTTATTAAGCATAAGTCAATTTTTTGATAAAGGCCTTGAAGTCATATTCTCAAGCGACTGTTGCTATATAAATGACGCTAAGACTAAGTCTACTAAATTGAAGGGTAAAAGAACTAACAACGTATATTTGGTAGATTGGGGTTCAACAGATGATAACAACCCAACATGTTTTGTTGCTAAAAATGAATCTAAAATGGGTTGGTTATGGCATAGAAAAATGAATCACCTCAACTTCAAAACAATCTCTCAGCTTATAAGTCAAAATCTTGTAGAGGGATTACCAAATGGACCATTTCACAAGGATCGTCTTTGTGATGCTTGTCAAATGGGTAAACAAGTTAAGTCATCGTTCAAGAGAAAACCTCATCTATCTACCTCTAGAATACTTGAACTACTTCACATGGATTTGTTTGGACCTGTTGAAACGATCAGTGTAAGCGGTAAAAAGTATACTTTGGTGATAGTAGATGATTGCTCTCGATTTACTCGGGTGGAATTTCTTTCATCCAAAGATGAGACATGTGACAAGTTAACAACGCTTATTCGACAACTTCAAATATTGAAAAATCTTAAGGTTGCAAGAATAAGAAGCGATCACGGTACTGAGTTTACTAACAAGATTGTTGAGAAGTTTTGTGCAGAAAATGGAATACATCATGAGTATTCTGCTCCCAGAACTCCCCAACAAAATGGTGTTGCTGAGCGCCGGAACCGAACGCTCAAGGAAGCCGCTAGGACAATGTTAGCAGAATCCAAGCTTGCTCCTAGGTTTTGGGCCGAAGCGATCAACACTGCCTGTTACACTCAAAACCGTTGCATGATCAACAAACAGTATGGGAAAACTCCATATGAACTATGGAAGGGACATAAGCCAAATTTTTCATATTTTCACGTCTTTGGTTCAAAATGTTTTATCCATAATAATGGATCCCAAAATCTAAAGACATTTGATCCTAAAGCGGATGAGGGAATCTTTCTAGGCTACGCCAAGAATGGAAAGAATTTTCGCATCCTAAATAAGATGAAATCAAAGGTCGAGGAATCTATTCATGTTGTTTTTGATGATGCTAACCAAGAACCGAGTAAGGTTAATGTGAATGATGTAGGAGTTGAAGATCTATGTCATCAAGCGTCTACGATCACCATTAACGATGATAGTGACGACGATGATGAGATCTCAGTGGCACCTCCTAAGATTACTCGTGAGGTTAACATGGATAATTATGTATGAAATGCTGATGATCATGAAGAAAGTGATCATCAAGAGCAAACAAGGATCTGTGAACTTGAAGCGCCTACGCAAGAGGATAGTCAAGCGTCTGTTCAACCTCTTAACCCTTTCCAACCAGATAGACTATGGCTGCGTGATCATCCACCTGAGCAAATTATTGGAGATATTGAAGCGCCTAGTAGGACTAGAGCCGCTACGTTCAATGAGGCTATGTTTGCAAGCTTTTTATTTTACATGGAACCTAAGAAAGTGGATGAAGCGCTAAGCGACCTAAGTTGGATTGAAGCCATGCAAGAAGAGCTTAATCAGTTTGAACGAAATAAGGTTTGGACGCTAATACCAAGGCCAACTAACCAAGGAGTTATTGGAACTAGATGGGTTTATAGAAACAAGATGGATGAGAATGACATTGTGATAAGGAACAAGGCCAGACTCGTAGCTCAAGGATATTGCCAAGAAGAAGGTATTGATTTTGATGAGACATACGCTCCTGTCGCTCGTCTTGAAGCAATCCGCATGTTTCTAGCGTATGCAGCGTTCAACAAGTTTATGGTGTATCAGATGGACGTGAAGAGTGCCTTCCTGAATGGTAAACTCCAAGAAGAGGTATATGTGGAGCAACCACCAGGATTCATCAACAATCATGGTAAGGGTATGGTCTACAAGCTAGACAAAGCACTTTATGGGCTTAAGCAAGCACCCCGAGCAGCATGGTATGACACTCTCTCTATCTTCCTCATTGGTAAAGGCTTTTCAAAAGGCAGCGTTGATACAACGTTATTTAAAATCACCAGTGATGAAGATACTCTCTTAGTCCAAATTTATGTTGATGATATTATATTTGGTTCTACTAACAAGCGTCTGTGTGAGAAATTTTCGAAAATGATGCAAGAAAAATTTGAAATGAGCATGATGGGTGAATTAACTTTCTTCTTAGGATTACAAGTTAAACAACTCCATAATGACATATTTATAAACCAAGCTAAATACACAAGAGACATGATTAAGAAATTTGGTATGGAAAATGCATCATATTCAAAAATTCCAATGAGCCAAACGCTTAAGTTAGATAAAGATGAAAGTGGAAAAAAAGTTGATACCACTAATTATAGAGGTATCATTGGATCACTTCTTTATCTTACTGCCAATAGACTTGATATTATGTTCTCGGTATGCATGTGTGCACGATTTCAAGCTGATCCTAAAGAGTCACACTTAAGTGCTGCCAAGAAGATCCTTAAATACCTAAAAGGCACACAAAATGTGGGCTTATGGTATTCAAGGGACTCTCCTTTTGAACTAATTGGTTACTCAGATGCAGATTTTGCAGGTTGCAAAATAGATCGTAAGAGTACTAGTGGTACATGTCAATTTCTAGGTGATAGGTTAGTTTCATGGCATAGTAAGAAACAACAATCCATAGCTACCTCCACAGCCGAAGCTGAGTATGTAGCTGCAGGAAGTTGTTGTGCACAAGTGTTATGGAGGAGGCAACAACTTAGAGATTATGGAATAATCCTAGGCCCAACCCCCATTCATTGTGATAACCAAAGCGCTCTAGCCATGACTCAAAACCCTGTTCTTCATTCGAGAACCAAACACATTGACATTAGATACCATTTTCTTTGTGACCACGTTGAAAAGAAAGATATCTCCATGCACTTCATTGGAACTGACAAACAATTGGCAGATATCTTCACTAAAGCACTCAACGAACAATGTTTTCTCACTTTGAGAAGTGAATTAGAAAAATCATTCACTATCACTCAAACATTTCTGCAAATTTCTCTCTCTCTCTCTCTCAAAGCAAAAGAAAATCTCAGTTCACTTTACTTTCGAAAAAAAAATGGCACCAAAGAAAGCTTCATCTACTTCTGCCGAGTTAATCATCAAGGTTACTGAAGGCCTTGTTGTCAATTGGAAATTCTTGTATGATCAACCCCAAATCAACTTGCATGATATGATGGATATTGTTACAAAGGCTGGACTCAAGAATTTCTTAACACAGTACTCATACTTATTTGTTAGAGTTAGTGCCCGACACACCAATTATTGGGCGCCATTCTATGTAATAGTAGCTCTAGAGCTGAACAATCGTTTTCTTATAAATAAAGTCAATCTTTTTATATATGTGGCATGTCTTTATTCTTAAATTAGTTTTTACTTTGGCTTAGAATAAAATCCCGAAGGATCACACATGGCTATGAGGCATCATTGCATATTGGGTGTGGCAATGATGGAATATGTCTCAAAGACTGTGATCTTTAAACATTATTCCAAGTCGTGAAAGGGTTCATCAAGATAAAGGTATATCGATGCAACTCAAAAGACTTGCTCATATGATGCATACTCTGGTAGAAGTGTATCTCGTTCCATAGATACTGACACGGTGAAAGCCAATGCATATATGAGGGTTGCCATTGTGGTAATGGGCGAACTGAACAACCTCAAGGAAGTTCCTGAAATGGATTCCCAGTCGAATGTGGAACTTCCAGTGGTCTTGTAGTATAAGAGTAATCCTTATGGACCTAAGATTCCATTGGATGTCTTAAGTGTAACCGCGCATGTTCTTGATTTGTTACATGATCACTTTAGATGATCGAATATGGGCAAACTCAGACATGCAAATCTTACGTAGTAAGGCACGTGAGAATCAAGATGAATCTATCTCTGACATTAGCCAGTCGGTTAATCTCCTATGGTTACATAGTGAATCGACTTAAGGAATCTTCGGCCGAAGTATGAAAAGAGACGTAGGGTTTCCTCGTTTAGATAGTCGAAGTCGATTTCACATAACGTGGGAAACATAGTATTGAATTAATTGAGCTTCGACCTTAGCCAATGCTCTAGATTCGATCGGGAGACTAGATAGAGTGATCTTACTTATGCGAGGATCAAGATCGCAAAAGGCGTATCTTTACTTTCATTTTATCTAGGTCTTCGGGACCCTATGCTAGGTGGGCAACCGCGAATTAAATCTAGTACTTTCCACTTTAATCTAGTACTTTCCACTTTAATCTAGTACTTCAGAGAATTAGCTTGGTGACTAATTCGAGGTTTGATTAAATCAAAGGATTCATTTAATCTAGTACTTTCCACTTTTGGAAGGTACACTAGCACTGTGGGAAGGTGTACTTACTATTAGATAGAAACGAGCCTAAGGGGTCACACACTAACTCGAGAGAGTCACTGCTTGAATAGATGTGATTAATCAATTTCGAGAAAATTGAGGGAATTAGGAAAGTGTAGTACTTTCCTAATATGGAATATAATTTAATTGAAGGATTCAATTAATTTTACTTTTTTAATTAATCTTGTAGAATTAATTAAATTAATGGACCTAGTAGAGTCCAAGTATTTTATTTAATTGGGTGGAGCCCAAGTTAAATAAATAAATGTTGGAATTAATTGGTTGGATTTAATTTTACTTGTATTTAATTGATGGGTTGTGCCTATAATTAAATTGAGAAGTCAAAATTGAACCCTAGAGTCCAATTGAATATGTTGACCCATTTCTTGAGTGAAAAATAAGGGAAGGGGGCGATTTTTAACATGTGGTGGAGGAGGAAAAGAATTTTCCCCTTCTCCAAGTCTTCATAGGATAATGATTACTAGAGAGTTTAGGAGAAAGGAAGTTTCCTTTTCCTAATTGGACTCTAGGTAATCTTCACCTATAAATAAGAGATGAAGAAGACTAAATCATGATGAATCTTGCTAGAAAAATCGCCCTTCCCTAACCTACTAAAATTGGCCATTTTTCTCCCACTTCCAACAAGACGTCATTCTATTCATGTTTTGAATTAAACGACTTAGAAATTATTCCTACCATTCATATAATCAAGCCTAAGTTAAGCTTAGAATCGTTTTGTTGTCTAGCACGCAAGGCAAGACGATTGGTGACTTGAACGAGGTGTGGATACATCTTAGAGGTGCGACGCTTGGAGCTCTCTAAACCGGGAGATACGAAAAGACGACGAACAATTTCTCACCCAAGGGAAATTGTGTGGATTTGCACCACAGGGTTGCTGAGATCCAAAGTTCGAGGTGAAACGAAATTTTCGAAAGGTATAATTTCGTTTACCTTCTTATCAAATTCGATCGAACCAATTCCATATTCTTGTTTTCGGGTGGTTGTACGTTTACTTTTGTAAAATTTTAATTTCCGCTGCCACGAGCCACCCGAGGGAATGAGTCAACCCAATAGTGGTATCAGAGCCATGGTTTGGCTCGATCGAATTTTTATGTGATTATGCATGTTTGTTTTTACGTTTTAATTGTAAAATCGAAAGCATGATAATCAATATGTTCATTGTTAGACTAGGATTGATTTTGATTTTGGATGTTGGTTGATTTTTATGATTTTAGTGTTTAAAAGTCATTGGTTTTAAAAATCATGAAATCTGAAATTTGGGTATATGGTTGTTTTCGTATGTTTTGATTTAGTTTTATGAAATCGTCTTTGGTGGGGTGTTGCGAGATGGTTGAACCGAAGGTTTAATCATCAAGTGATAATACTCAGACCTTAGTAGAATTCAGATTCCTTAATCGAAACTCGAAACAATCACGAACGTGCAAAAAATTGATTTGAAAATCGCAAACAGCAACAGCCGCTGCACGTGGCGCCCAGGCGTGCGTATGACCACGCCTAGGCATGGAGTAACCCACGCCCAGGCGTGGTCAACAGAAAGTTAAAACAAATTTTTTTTTCCTTTCTTCGTACTTTCTGGAGGTGGGTGGCCCAAGACCGAACCTATGATGTTTTTTGACTTATAAACTCTGAAAAAGGTTTTAGAAATCAATATCGAACTTATCCCAATGATATTTGCAATCTAGTTTGAATGATGAATGGGTAAAACTTTCTTTATTGCATGTATGTTTGTTGCTTTGCATGTTTATGTGATAAAAGGATGAACCACGAGCCTAGTCGTAGGGTTGGTTTTCTATGTATGTAATTATTCTAGAGTTGTAAATAATAGCCGGTTTGGCTCTTTACTTTTCCGTATAGTAGATTAGTAGTTTTGGTAATCTATGTAATCGAAGACGGAGCAAAAAGATGGAGCCGGGACTTGAAGACTTGTATGCTGGGGCGATACCATTGTAATAGTGTAGGCTGGTTTTTACTTTCCAGAATGTCCACACCCACTTTGGCTCGAGTGGGTTACTAGGTTAGGGCTCGAGGTGGTTCATCCTCAATTTTACCGCTTTGTGGATGTTTTATTTATCTGTCTATGATGATTATGTCATGTAATGCATGCATAGGATAGATAATTAAAACAAGATAATTAAATCTGATGAGACCCCCCAAATAAGCATGTTATAATTCCTTCCTGTGAAAATATTAGGCTTTTTTGATTATAAGAATGAAATTCTATTATCATACCTTCCATCATAAGTATTTACCATGTAAAACGCCACCAAAGGTTCAATCCTTTTGCTCAGAAAATGGGGTGGATTGGATCCGAGGTAGGCTGTGAGTGTTTACTAAGCACTACGGTGCCCCGTGGAAATCGGTTGGTTTCATTGCTTTGCTCAAAAAATGGGGGCAATGGAATTGATGGTTATACATGGGATATTTGATGGGTCGAGCTTAAACATCATCCCTCATGTGTTAGCTCAGAAAATGGGGCACATGTGGGAGATGAGGAAAACCATCTTGAGAACTATCTAAAAAGAGAGAAGGTCCGGTAAGGCTACTATTCAAAATCATCGTATGTTAGCTCAGAGAATGGGGCATATGGTGAAGTGAGAATGGATCTCAAGCCCACTAAAGAAACTAACGTTTCTTTGAATCATGTCAAGAGGGTGGTATGATTTGAGAAAAATAGTGGGAGACTTGTACAATTAAAGACCAAATTGTATAAGGACTTTATTTGAAAATCCGTTATTAATTGTCTGTTATGCATTTTTGTAGATAAACGAAAATGGCTAAAAATCCTCTTTATACAATTCTTGAAACCAACAAACTGAACAGACCAAATTTTTCGGACTAGCTTAGAAACCTAAAAATCGTTCTTCAATATGAAAGGAAGGATTATATCCTAACGGCTATACGGCCGGTGATTAACGATGAAAGCAGTGATGAGGATAGAGAGTACGCAAAGCTGTGGTCGGATGATAACATCCAAGCTAGATGCATCATCATGACTTCTATGTCAAATGAGTTGCAAAAGCAACATGAAAATATGATGATGGCAAAGGAAATCATCGACCACTTAGAAGAGCTTTACGGTACTAGGACTAGGAGAGAACAATATGCTATATCAAAACAACTATATGGAGCAAGGATGAATGAAGGGGCGTCTGATTGAGCACGTCCTTAAAATGATCCAATTGATTCATAAGATGAATGATTTGGATGTGCTACTTGACGGAGACCTTTGTGTCGACCTTGTGCTTCAATCTCTCCCAAAGTCATATGATCAATTCGTCATCAATTCAACATGAACAACTTGAATGCTTCATTGAATGAATTGTTGAACATGTTGATAACTACTGAAAGCACCATCAAGAAGGATAAACCGGTGTTTCTTATGAATTCCTCTTCAAAAGCCTAGAAGGGCAACAAGAAGAAGAATAAGACTAAGAAGCTGAAAGGTAATGGTGGAGTGAAGAAGTTAAAGAAGCCAAAGTCTGAGAAGTCTGATAAGTGCCATAAATGTGGAAAAGTTGGGCACTGGCAAAGGAACTGCAAAGAGCCTCCGGCTCAAGGTATGTTCTTTGTTGAAGTTAACTTCACTGTTAACAATACTTCTTGGGTTCTTGACACTGGATGTGGTGTTCATATCTGCAATGATTTGCAGGTGATGAAAAGAATTAAGGAGCTAAGTAGAGGAGACATGACCCTGCGGATGGGGAATGGAGCATTGGTTGCTGCCAAAGCCGTGGGGACAATCTACTTAGAGTTAGGAGATAGGAAATTAGTTTTACATTCCGTTTATTTTGTTCCTGAAATAATAAGAAATATTATCTCGATTCCGGTTTTGGATAGAGAAGGATATTGTTTTGAGATTCGTAATAAAAGTTTACTTTTGTTTTATGAATCGTCTCTTATTATGGAATCGAAAATGAAAGATGGAATGTATACTATATCCCCAATAATTTCCAATCTCAATATTCAACAAAGTAACAAACGTAAACAAGATAATCAAGTAAGCACACAAATGTGGCACGAAAGACTTGGACATATTTCCAAAGAAAGAATTTGAACATTGGCAAAACATTTAGGTGTAAATGACTTAGATGAATTGTCAAGTTGCGAATCATGTCTCAAAGGAAAAATGACTAAGTTACCGTTTTCGGGGAAAGCGGAACGAGCCACAAAACCATTGGCCTTGGTCCATACGGACGTGTGCGGGCCAATGAGTGTGAGCACTCAAGGAGGCCAAAGTTACTTCATAACTTTTACCGATGATTATTCACTGTATGGTTATTTATATCTTATGAGATATAAATCTGAATCCTTTGAGAAGTTTAAGGAGTTCAGAAATGAAGTAGAGAAACAACTTGGTAGAAGTATTAAAGCTCTTCGATCGGATTGAGGAGGTGAATATTTGTCTACCGAGTTTCTTGATTGTCTTAGAGAGAATGGAATTCTCTCACAGTGGACACCGCCCGGCACACCTCAACATAACGGGGTAGCCGAGTGCAGGAATCGAACATTGCTAGATATGGTTCGATCCATGATGTGTTTTACTAAAGTTCCTAAGTCCATGTGGGGTTATGCTCTTGAAACGGCTGTCTATCTGTTGAATAGATTGCCTAGCAAGACGGTGCCCAATACCTCATATGAAAGTTGGTGTGGAAAGACGCCCTCATATAATCATTTGACAATATGGGGGTGTCTAGCTTATGTAAAGCACTTAGTGGGAGACAAATTGGACCCCAAGTCCTCTTTGTGCTATTTTGTAGGATATCCAAAGAAAACTGTTGGATATTACTTCTACAGCCCAACGGAACAAAAGGTTATTATTTCGAGAAACACCAATTTCTTGGAGATGGGTCACCTTCTAGATAGAAAAGGCGAGGTTGTAGAACTTGATGAGGTCCATGAGAATGGATCAAGTCAAGAAATACAAATTAACCCACCCGACACCAACGAGGCTACATTAGAGGCACCCACCGAAAACACATAACCTTTGAGGAGATCAACGAGGATCCCAAAGGAGCCTGAAAGATGGCTAGGTCTATTGCAAGAGGAGGGTACTCAAGATCCTCCTCTAGACTCTGATCCTAAAAGTTTTAAGTGTGCAATGTTTGACATTGATTCGAGAAAATGGCTAGAGGCCATGACATCCGAAATGGACTCCATGTACTCCAACAAGGTTTAGACCTTGGTTGACCCACCTGAGGGCATCAAGCCCATTGGCTGTAAGTGGGTCTACAAGCGAAAGCTTGGAGTCGATGGAGAGGTAGTAACCTATAAGGCTCGCCTCGTGGCAAAAGGATTTACTCAAAGACAAGGGATTGACTATGAGGAAACCTTCTCGCCAGTGGCCATGCTGAAATCCATTAGGATTGTGCTTGCTATATCTGCATATTTTGATTATGAAATATGGCAGATGGATGTAAAGACTGCATTCCTCAATGGAGAAATTGAGGAAGAGATTTACATGCAACAGCCAGAAGGCGTTACATCCAAAGGGAGCGAACACAAAGTGTGTAAACTCCAAAGGTCCATCTATGGACTTAAGCAAGCTTCTCGAAGTTGGAACAAATGTTTTGACACTGTCATACAAGAGTATGGATACGTTCAAAATGTTGAAAAGGCATGTGTGTATAAGAAAGTCAGTGGGAGCGCAGTCACGTTCATCATACTTTATGTCGATGACATCCTACTAATGGGAAATGATGTAGGGATGATGCAATCGACTAAAGTATGGCTCTCTAATAAATTCTTCATGAAAGATATGGGAGAGGCGTCCTACATAGATCGAGTAGGATGTTAGGTCTCTCCCAATCTTCATATATCAATCGCGTACTCAAAAGATTTGAGATGGAAGAGTCCAAGAAGGGATTCTTGCCAATAGGACATGATATCACACTTTCCAAGTCTATGTGCCCAAAGACTGAGGAAGAAAGAATGAAAATGTCCAAAACTCCCTATGCTTCTGCGATAGGTAGTACAATGTACGTCATGATATGCACAAGACCCAATGTAGCTTATGCATTGAGTGCGTGCAGTCGATATCAAGCGAATCTAGGCATGGCACACTGAAGTTCGGTGAAAACAATCATTAAGTATCTAAGGAGAACTAAGGAGTTGTTCTTGATATACGGACGAGGAGAATTGGAATTAAAGGGGTTTACTGATTCGAGTTTCCAATCCGACAAGGATGACTCGAAGTCGGTCTCTGGGTTGGTATTTCTGCTTAATGGCAGAGCGGTTAGCTGGAAGAGTTCCAAGCAAGCAACCATAGCCGACTCCACCACTGAAGCAGAATTCATTGCAGCAAATGAGGCTGCAAAAGAAGATATTTGGATGAGGAACTTCATCCAAAAATTGGGTGTCGTTCCATCCGTTGGGGATCCAGTAACGGTATACTGTGATAACAACGGGGCTATTGCGCAAGCAAAAGAGCCGAGGTCTCATCAGAAATCCAAACATGTTCTGAGGAAATTCCGATTGAGACGAGAAATCATTGGAAGAGGCGACGTGCGAATGGAGCGCGTGGATACAGCGGACAACATAGCGGACCCACTCACCAAACCCCTTAGCCAAAAAGTATTTGAAGGACATCTGGGAAGAATGGGCCTTAAGTACATGGGCAATTGGCGCTAGGGCAAGTGGGATATTTTTAGGGTTAGTGCCCAGCGCACCAATTATTGGGCACCATTCTATGTAATAGTAGCTCTAGAGCTGAACAATTGTTTTCTTATAAATAAAGTCAATCTCTTTATATATGTGACATGTCTTTATTCTTAAATTAGTTTTTACTTTGACTTAGAATAAAGTCCCGAAGGATCACACATAGCTATGGGGCATCATTGCACATTGGGTGTGGCAATGATGGAATATGTCTCGAAGGCTGCGATCTTTAAACATTGTTCCAAGTCGTGAAAGGGTTCATCGAGATAAAAGGATATCGATGCAACCCAAAAGACTTGCTCATATGATGCATACTCTGGTAGAAGTGTATCTCGTTCCATAGATACTGGCACGGTGAAAGCCAATGCATATATGAGGGTTGCCATTGTGGTAATGGGCGAACTGAACAACCCCATGGAAGTTCCTAAAATGGATTCCCAGTCGAATGTGGAACTTCCAGTGGTCTTGTAGTATAAGAGCAATCCTTATGGACCTAAGATTCCATTGGATGTCTTATGCGTAACCGCGCATGTTCTTGATTTGTTACATGATCACTTTAGATGATCGAATATGGGCAAACTCAGACATGCACGTCTTATGTAGTAAGGCACGTGAGAATCAAGAGGAATCTATCTCTGACATTAGCCAGTCGGTTAATCTCCTTTGGTTACATAGTGAATCGACTTAAGGAATCTTCCGCCGAAGTATGAAAAGAGGCGTAGGGTTTCCTCGTTTAGATAGTCGAAGTCGATTTTCCATAACGTGGGAAACTTAGTATTGAATTAATAGAGCTTCGACCTTAGCCAATGCTCTAGATTCAATCGGGAGATTAGATAGAGGGATCTTACTTATGCGAGGATCAAGATCGCAAAAAGCGTATCTTTACTTTCGTTTTATCTAGGTCTTCGGGACCCTATGCTAGGTGGGCAACCACGATTTGTAAGTGCCGAGAATTAGCTTGGTGACTAATTCGAGGCTTGATTAAATCAAAAGATTGATTTAATCTAGTACTTTCCACTTTTGGAAGGTACACTAGCACTGTGGGAAGTTGTACTTACTACTAGATAGAAACGAGCCTAAGGGGTCACACACTAACTCGAGAGAGTCACTACTTGAATAGATGTGATTAATCAATTTCGAGGAAATTGAGGGAATTAGGAAAGTGTAGTACTTTCCTAATATGGAATATAAATTAATTGAAGGATTCAATTAATTTTACTCTTTTAATTAATCTTGTAGAATTAATTAAATTAATGGACCTAGTAGAGTCCAAGTATTTTATTTAATTGGGTGGAGGCCAAGTTAAATAAATAAATGTTGGAATGAATTGGTTGGATTTAATTTGACTTATATTTAATTGATGGATTGTGCCTATAATTAAATTGAGAAGTCAAAATTGAATCCTAGAGTCCAATTGAATATGTTGACCGATTTCTTGAGTGAAAAATAAGGGAAGGGGGGCGATTTTTAACATGTGGTGGAGGAGAAAAAGAGTTTTCCCCTTCTCCAAGTCTTTATAGGATAAGAATTACTAGAGAGTTTAGGAGAAATGAAGTTTCCTTTTCCTAATTGGACTTTAGGTAATCTTCACCTATAAATAAGAGATGAAGAAGACTAAAATCATGATGAATCTTGCTAGAAAAATCGCCCCTCCCTAACCTACTAAAATCAGCCATTTTTTCTCCCACTTCCAACAAGACGTCGTTCTATTCATGTGTTGAATTAAACGACTTAGAAAATATTCCTACCATTCATATAATCAAGCCTAAGTTAAGCTTAGAATCGTTTTGTTGTCTAGCACGCAAGGCAAGACGATTGGTGACTTGAACGAGGTGTGGATACATCTTAGAGGTGCGACGCTTGGAGAACTCTAAACTGGGAGATACGAAAAGACGACGGGCAATTCCTCACCCAAGGGAAATTTTGTGGATTTGCACCACAGGGTTGTTGAGATCCAAAGTTCGAGGTGAAACAAAATTTTCGAAAGGTATAATTTCGTTTACCTTCTTATCAAATTCGATCGAACCAATTCCATATTCCTATTTTCGGGTGGTTGTACGTTTACTTTTGTAAAATTTTAATTTCCGTTGCCACGAGCCACCCGAGGGAATGAGTCAACCCAACATTATTTTCGACGGAAGTTGATACTTTCTAGAGGACTGCAAAACTCTCGGAGGACAAGAAGTCTATCTCTTGCCTCCTCCCTATGTCCAAGAAAGAGCCAGCAAAAGAATTTGTGTCGACTGCTGACTCCATTGCAAAGAAATTTTATCTTCCTAATGAAGGTGATGCACTGGATAGTGTCACTCTGGCACAAATCAAGGAAGCATGGACAGTTATGAGGGCGTACGATGGTGTACCCTACACCCAACACTTTGAAAAGAAAGATCTGGTATCTCAGTACAGATTGTTGGTTGATTTCTGCAGTAAGATTATTGAATGCGGAGTGGGCACGTTTGATAAGGTCAACCCCACACAATTTCAGATGATCACTGCTATACTCCTCTCCATCAAAATCAATTGGAGTGAGTACATTTTTGGAAGGTTTAGGGACTGTCTGAACACCCCAAATAAACCGTATGGACTTGTTTTGAGTGACCTTCTGTACAGATCAGATTGTGTTTACTCATCTGGTCTCGCTTTGAATAAGACCAAGTTTTTGGGAAGAAGGATTCTGACCAATCTATTCAATCCTCCCAAAGTTGGTGGTGCTGCTAAACCACTTTCTGAGCGTCAGACTGTACGTGAAGCGTCTGATGAAGAGGCTGAGCATCCTGCTTAAGAGAAAGTCGTGAAGCGTCCGGCTGCTACTAAGAAGAGGGCTCCTAGAAAGCCCAAGGCACAAGCTGTTCCTGCTCCTCAGAAGAATGATGAGGAAACTGATGAAGATGCACATGACAAGTTACCTCTCAAGCGGAGGAAGCTAGAAGGAATTATTAAACAAATTGAATTCGATGAACCAGCTGCTGCTCCTCCTGCTCAAGCGCTCAAACTCGTTGAAGGAGTCAACGTGAAGAAAATTGTTAGGAAATTTCATGTTAGATGTTTTGATGATAACAAGCTAGGATTTAATGTTAGACCCCAAAAATACAATGTAAGTTTCCATTTTTCATAGATTGATGTATAAGCGTTTGAAAGTTGTAATTTATTTTTTTAGGCTTGTAAATTTTTATCTTTATAGAATTTAGACTAAGTCTTAGTAAACTGAATCGCTAGTAGAATTCTAGGTGAGTCTATTAGAGAAGAAGTTGAAGACTAGCGTCTGAAGTCAACCAGAGATAAAGATTTTCTTCTTAGCATCTGTCAAACGCTAAAAGACCTCATTTCAGGACTTATGGATCAAGCGCTCAAAATCTCTCAAGCGACTTATGTTAGATTCACCTGAAATAAATCCTCAAGTCATGAAGGACTTAAATGCAATCATTGAACGGACATTTATTTCCAACGGAAAATAAATTCAAATGCAATAAATGCTTGAGAAGAGCATTAAATGTGATAAGCCACTATGACTTGTGGACAAGCCACCTTTTGACCAGACTGTCAGAAATTTCAGAGTTTCAGTTGCTCCCGTCCAATCGGCTTCAGCGATTTTTCAGGAATGTCAGACTTTAGGTAAACTCACGTGCTGCGTGAAAGGCACGCTCCTACATGTGTCCAACGGACAGATCCAAAGAAATTGCCTATAAATACCTTACCCCAGCAAACCCTAAACATACAAGATACGTACAAAAAAAAAAGGGAAGAGAAATTATTGACAAAATCATACGTACATTTGCTGAGAAAATGCTTAGAAACTCCATAGCCAAAATCTTTAAAGCTTTTTATCTACATTCGAGACATTCACTAATATCTCAAACATCTTCCAAAGAAGAAACCTAAATTCCAACTGAGATATTCCAAGTTGTTTGATCTTCCCAAAAACAAACAAAACCCTAGTGAGAAACCTCAACCTTTTATCTGAGTGAGAAAAGTTGTTGAACCCTTTCAGGCAGTATTTCTGAGTGAGAGAAGCTTGGAGAAGACGATCTTCATTGGTGCTGAAGTCTGTGTGATCAAGGAGCCCAAGATCATTTTCACCCTTTACTATCTTGTAGAAGATTCTGTGTGATTCTTTGAAAATCAACCTAGTAAATTCCTTCGAGTGAAAAGGAGAAGAAGGACGTAGCTAGGATTACATCACCCAGTGAACCTTATATATCTTGTGTTATTTCTCTTTACAGTCTTATTATTATTATTACATCATTTATCTTTGAAAGAGACAAGTTAAAGTGCAAAGCGATTAAATTAACTAAAAGAACGCTAAAACTCATTTCCACTGTGCTAACCCTGATTAAGCGATCTAAGCGTTGCCCTACTTTGGTAAACTGCTAAAATCACTAAGTCTAAGTTAACTTTCCTGAAGCGTCTGGTCCAATCGTTCAAACCTTTAAAGTGATACGAAATTTTTGAAGTCGAAAAAGACTTCAGGGTCTATTTAACCCCCCCCCCCTTCTAGACACTTTCGTATGCCACTTGGGACCACCAAGTGGTATCAGAGCGGTTGAAGTAGAAACTGTTAGGAATTTCATGTTAGAAGTTTTGATGATGACAATTAGGACTTTTTGTTAGACCCAAAAATATGTAAGTTTTATTTTGGTAGAAAAATTTGTATAAGCTTTGAAGCGTTAGATTTGTAATAGGCTTATTAGGCTTTGCTTTATTTTATTTTAGATTGTTAGGCAACGTAGTCTTAGGCTGAGCGTCTGATAATTTCTGAGTGAGTTTATCAGTGGTAAAGTTCGAAGACTCAAGCGCCTGATCTCTGAAAGAAGATACAGTCTCCAAGCGTTCAATTGACTAGCTATATCAAGCGTTACCTTATGGGATAGAAGTGATTTCACCTGAATTTATTTCCAAGTCCAGAAGAAGTTTAATGCAAATATTCTCAAAGCATTAAGTACTAACGGGTATTTAATTCAAATGCATTAAATGCTGATAAGAGCATTAAATGTGATAAGCACTTTCAGACGTACGGAGAAGCCACCCTATTGGACTGTCAACTATCTCAGACTGCAGCACCAACTTTTGTGCTGCAGATTTTCAGGAAAAAGGACAAAAGTTGTTCACTCGCGAAAGTGAGAGACACGCGCCAGTGCATGTGTCAAACGGACACTTTCTCCAAGAATGCCTGTAAATAGAACTTCAACAACAAGCCAAAGAGAGAACAATTATCAAGTCGAATTGCTGTTGCATTGAAGTCTCATTCCTTCAATTCTCAGAAAAGCCAGAATATTCAAGAAAAACATTCCACTTGCTTTTCTTCAAATCCTGAGACAGTCAACAAATATCTCAAACATTCTTTTCGAAGAAACCACTTTCCTACTGAGATATTCCCAAGTTGTTTGAACTTCATCAAAATCAAACAAACCATTTTAGAAAACCCCATCCAAGCCTCGCGATCTGTGTGAAGTCGAAGTTGGATACTTGCATTATTTCTGGGTGAAAGAAGCAAGGGGATTGAAGTGATTTGGAGCAGAAATCTGTGTGATCAAGGAGCTCAAGTCATCGACATCCATCTCTCCCTAATTTGTAGAAGATTCTGTGGGATTCTTTGAGAATCATTTTAGTGGATTGCCTCCAAGTGCAAAGGAGAAGAAGGACATAGTTGGGATTACACCACCCAACGAACCTTACAAACATTGTGTCATTTACTTTTCAGTCAATTCCTTCATCTATCATATCATTTACTTTTCAGTCAATTTCGTCATCTATCATATCATTGCTTAAGTAAAACACAATCAAAAGCTAAGCAACTAAGAAACCTCTTGTGACGCTTAAACTTTCAAAGAGAAGACTCCATAAATCTTTCCGCTGTGCTAACACTGATTAAAAGAACTGAACGCTTAACCTACTTGGTCAAAGTATTCAATTCTTGAAGTCTGAGTTAACTTTATAAAATAGTCTTCATCAGACGCTTCGCCAAAGCACCAATATTTTAAGTGAACGCTTAAGTCAAGCGTTAGACACTTCAAGCGTCTATCTTTTCAAGCGTCCAAAAGCTTTTTAATACGAAATCTTTTGAAGTCGAAAAAGACTTCAGGGTCTATTCAACCCCCCCCCTTCTAGACCCTTTCGTATGCCACTTGGGACCAACAAGTGGTATCAGAGCGGTTAAAATTGAAATTTTAAAATTTCCAAGCGTAATTGCTTGTTTAGATCCTTTTCTTTCAAAATCTAGTTGCTTTTAAAATTTTCGATATGGCATTCACTAAAGTTCCCAAACTGACTGAATCAAATTTTGACACATGGAAGGTCAAAGCATTTACATATCTCTGTTCATGTGATGATAACATGTGTGATATTATTTCAAATGGGCCAATCAAAATATACAAAGTTATCACAAGAAGACCTGGAGCCACGGAAGAAACTCCCGATGGTTACGTTGAGAAACCAAAACAAGAATGGACTCCAGATGAGCGTCGAAGAGCCAATTTGGACAATGTTGGTCGTAACGCTCTATATACGGCTATTGGTGATAATGACAACTTATTTAACAAGATCAAATCTTGCAAAACTACTAAAGAAATATGGGATAAGTTGGCTACGATTTGTGGTGGTTCAGCCCAAATCAAAGAAAACAAACTTTCCATTGCCAAGGAAAAGTTTAACGGATTTAAGATGCCACCCAATGAAACGTTAGAGCAATTGGATATAAGATTTACAGCTCTAGTTACAGAACTTACATCGTTGGGAATGGACTTACAGAACCGAGAAATGGTGGTTAAAATCTTTAGAAGCTTACCAAGTAAATTCTTGATGAAGACAACCGCTATGAGAGAATCAAATATGCTGGATCTCCTAACTCCAGAAGACGCCTTTTCAGAGCTAAAAGCATTTGAGTTCGAGTTGAACTCTGCTAGTGATATTGTGAGTAATCCAGTGATGGAATCTGGAGCGCTCATTGCATCAATCAAAGGTAAATTGGGTAACAAAGGAAAGAATTCAGATATCAATGAGGAAGAAGAGTTGGCGTTACTAAATAGATTCAGGAAGTTCTTGAGATATGAAAAGAAAGGAAAAGGTTTCAATAATCAAGGACAAAGTTCATATCAAGCGTCTTCTCCTGTGCAACAACAGTTTCAAGCGCCTCAGTATTCTGTTCCTTCACCCCAAGCGCCAGCTCAATACCAAGCGTCTACTCAAAGTCTCCCAGCTCCAGTGGTCTCAAAACCACACATTGCAAGTTTAACAAATGAACAAAAGATGAAAACTAATCTTTGTTATAATTACAGAAAACCAGGGCACTACCAGGTAAATTGCCCTTATCCAAACGTATGCAAGCCCTCAAGGCAGGATTACTTGGATAGAAACCAATTCAGGAGCAACTTTTGTCAACAAGGTTTGCTAGCAGAATCAGAACCAGCATCTGCACCTGAAGATTTAGAATCATCAGAAGAAAGTAGTGATGATGATGAGCCATTAGATGACTCAGCGCTCATATGTCTCATGGCCAGAGATGATGAAGCGTCTCCTGAGGTAATCAATGAATTATCAATTCCTCTTTCTTATGATGAATTACTTGACAAAGTCAAAGAATACTACAATGAATGTCAAGAAGCTGCCAAAATATATCAAAATGATCTCGCTATTATCTCATCACTCACAAGAGATAAAGTAACGCTCAGAGCAGAGTTGCGAGTTCAGCAACAGTGCATTGAGAAGAATCAATCGCTTGAGAGTGAAGTCATTCAATTGAAAGGTGATCTTGATATAATAGTCAAGAGAGAAGCTGATTTGATCGCTAGACTTGCTAAATCAGAGCAGCTCATCTCATCATTATCATAAGCTTCTAGACAGCTGGATAATGTGACTGAAGTAACCAGATTATTTGGTGAGAAGACCGGTTTAGGATGCGATAAACTCGGTAAACAACCAAATAAATTTGATGTTACGGCAAACAACAAAGGAAAGGGTGTTATCTTTGTTGAAAAAGGTTCACAGGGTCAAACACAAAATGAACCTAATGACAATGGTAAGAGGCCAAATGAGAAAGTCAAAACTAACTCAGGCAAGGGTAAGGCTAAGGCAAATGATTCACAAAGACGGGTTTATCCAAACGCTCAAAAGGCTAAAGATAAGACTGACAACTGTGAATCAAGCGCTAAGCGTCCAGCACCAAAAGTGCAACCCAAGCCAGTGCCAAGGAAATACCAGCGTCAATATCCAAGACAGTCAAGATCATATTATCAATACTATGATGATTATGATTATGACTATTATTATAATCGCGGATATTATTATACATCCAAAAAGCACACACAGCACAATGTGAAACCCAAAAAGGCCAGTATTCCTACAATGAAGACGAGGCAAATATGGGTTCCTAAAGTTCTAATTCAAACTAACAAGGATACTAATGTTGAAGGACCCAAGCAACAATGGGTACCTAAACAGAAATAGAACTTCCCTTTTTGATTGCAGGTACCTAGAGCTAAAGCCGATACATCTGTGTGGTACTTTGATAGTGGATCGTCAAGGCACATGACAGGTTCCAAAGATCTTCTGATCAACTATCAAGCTGCCAATGGTCCTCAGGTTGTATTTGGTGACAACTCCAAAGGTAAAACCAAAGGTATAGGTACTGTGCATAGGGGGAACATCATGATAAGTGATGTTTATTTTGTTGAGGGTCTGAAGCACAATTTATTAAGCATAAGTCAATTCTGTGATAAAGGCTTTGAAGTCATATTCTCAAGTGACTATTGCTATATAAACGACGCTAAGACTAAGTCTACTAAATTGAAAGGAAAAAGAACTAACAACGTATATTTAGTAGATTGGGGTTCAACACTTGATAACAACCCAACATGTTTTGTTGCTAAAAATGAATCTAAAATGGGTTGGTTATGGCATAGAAAAATGAATCACCTCAACTTTAAGACAATCTCTCAGCTTTTAAGTCAAAATCTTGTAGAGGGATTACCAAATGGACCATTTCACAAGGATCGCCTTTGTGACGCTTGTCAAATGGGTAAACAAGTTAAGTCATCGTTCAAGAGAAAACCTTATCTATCTACTTCTAGAATACTTGAACTACTTCACATGGATTTGTTTGGACCTGTTCAAACGATCAGTGTAAGCGGCAAAAAGTATACTTTGGTGATAGTAGACGATTTCTCTAGATTTACTTGGGTGGAATTTCTTTCATCCAAAGATGAAACATGTGACAAGTTAACAACGCTTATTCGGCAACTTCAAACATTGAAAAATCTTAAGGTTGCAAGAATAAGAAGCGATCACGGTACTGAGTTTACTAACAAGGTTGTTGAGAAGTTTTGTGTAAAAAAGGGAATACACCATGAGTATTCAGCTCCCAGAACTCCCCAACAAAATGGTGTTGCTGAGCGCCGGAACCGAACGCTTAAGGAAGCCGCTAGGACTATGTTAGCAGAATCCAAGCTTGATCCTAGATTTTGGGCCGAAGCGATCAACACTGCCTGTTACACTCAAAACCGCTGCATGATCAACAAACAGCATAAAAAAACTCCATATGAACTGTGGAAGGGACGTAAGCCAAATGTTTCATACTTTCACGTCTTTGGTTCTAAATGTTTTATCCACAATAATGGATCCCAAAGCCTAAAGACTTTTGATCCTAAAGCGGATGAGGGAATCTTTCTAGGCTACGCCAAAAATGGAAAGAATTTTCGCATTCTCAATAAGATCAAATCGAAGGTTGAGGAATCTATTCATGTTGTTTTTGATGATGCCAACCAAGAGCCGAGTAAGGTTAATTTAAATGATGTAGGAGTTGAAGATCTATGTCATCAAGCGTCTAAGATTACTATTGATGAAGATACTGACGACGATGATGAGATCTCAGTGCCACCTCCTAAGAATACTCGTGAGATTACTCTAAATTATCATGTAAGAAATGCTGATGATCATGCAGAGAGTGATCATCAAGAGCAAACAAGGAATTGTGAACTTGAAGCGCCTACGTAAGAGGGTGGTCAAGCGTATGATTCTCAAGCGCCTGTTCAACCTCTTAATCCCTTCCAACCAGATAGATTATGGCTGCGTGACCATCCACCTGAGCAAATTATTGGAGATATTGGAGCACCAGTTAGAACTAGAGCCGCTACATTCAATGAGGCCATGTTCGCAAGCTTTCTATCTCAAATGGAACCTAAGAAAGTGGATGAAGCGCTAAGTGACCCAAGTTGGATTGAAGCTATGCAAGAAGAGCTCAATCAGTTCGAACGAAATAAGGTTTGGATGCTAGTA
The DNA here is from genome assembly GCA_019426215.1 of Buddleja alternifolia. Classification (NCBI taxonomy): domain Eukaryota; kingdom Viridiplantae; phylum Streptophyta; class Magnoliopsida; order Lamiales; family Scrophulariaceae; genus Buddleja; species Buddleja alternifolia. Next base: position 27,387,355 of record CM033391.1, read on the forward strand.
CCAAGACCAACTCACCAAGGAGTTATTGGAACTAGATGGGTATATAGAAACAAGATGGATGAGAACGGCATTGTTGTAAGAAATAAGGCCAGACTCGTAGCTCAAGGATATTGCCAAGAGGAGGGTATTGACTTTGATGAGACATACGCTCCTGTCGCTCGTCTTGAAGCAATCCGCATGTTTCTAGCGTATGCAGCGTTTAACAAGTTTACAGTATATCAAATGGACGTAAAGAGTGCCTTCCTGAATGGTAAACTCCAAGAAGAAGTATATGTGGAGCAACCACCAGGATTCATCAACAATCATGGTAAGGGTATGGTTTACAAGCTAGAAAAAGCACTTTACGGGCTTAAGCAAGCACCCCGAGCATGGTATGACACTCTCTCTATCTTTCTTATTGGTAAAGGCTTTTCAAAAGGCAGCGTTGACACAACGTTATTTAAAATTACCAATAACGAAGATATTCTCTTAGTTCAAATTTACGTTGATGATATTATATTTGGTTCTACTAACAAGCGTCTGTGTGAGAAATTTTCGAAAATGATGCAAGAACAATTTGAAATGAGCATGATGGGTGAATTAACTTTCTTCTTAGGACTACAAGTTAAACAACTCCCCAATGGCATATTTATTAACCAAGCTAAATATACACGAGATATGATTAAGAAATTTGGTATGGAAAATGCATCATATTCAAAAATTCCAATGAGCCAAACGCTTAAGTTAGATAAAGATGAAAGTGGAAAGAAAGTTGATATCACTAATTATAGAGGTATCATTGGATCACTTCTTTATCTCACTGCCAGTAGACCTGATATTATGTTTTCGGTATGCATGTGTGCACGATTTCAAGCTGATCCTAAAGAGTCACACTTAATTGCTGCCAAGAAGATCCTTAAATACCTAAAAGGCACACAAAATGTGGGCTTATGGTATCCTAGGGATTCTCCTTTTGAACTAATCGGTTACTCAGATGCAGATTTTGCAGGTTGCAAAATAGATCGTAAAAGCACTAGTGGTACTTGTCAATTCCTAGGTGATAGGTTAGTTTCATGGCATAGCAAGAAACAACAATCCATAGCTACCTCTACAGCCGAAGCTGAGTATGTAGCTGCAGGAAGTTGTTGTGCACAAGTTCTATGGATGAGGCAACAACTCAGAGATTACGGAATAATCTTAGGTCCAACCCCCATTCATTGTGATAACCAAAGCGCTCTAGCCATGACTCAAAACCCTGTTCTTCATTCCAGAACCAAACACATTGACATTAGATACCATTTTCTTCGTGACCATGTTCAAAAGAAAGATATCTCCATGCACTTCATTGGAACTGACAAACAATTGGCAGATATCTTTACCAAAGCACTCAATGAACAACGTTTTCTCACTTTGAGAAGTGAACTAAGTATGATTGATTTCAACACTTAATCATCAAGCATCATACTTTATTAGACATATAATTTAGGGGGAATCCACTTGATTTATGTCTAACAACCTTCTTTGAAAAACAAAAATTGGTACAAGTTATCAAATTTAGGGGGAACCTTAAAATTGTACTTGAACATAACTGTAAGCGTCAATGATCAAAATTTTCAGATGCATGATCATCAACGCTCAGTATTATCTTTGCATAAAATATTGGACGCTCAAACATAGAAAGGACTTTGACTTTAAGCGTCTATATTACAACCGTTATAGTAAATACCAACCAATGATATCAGTTAAGCGTTGAATCAAGTCCAATCAACTCTTAATATAAAAATATCATTTTCTTTACAAGCCATGCATAAAGTTTCCAAACTTCTTTCGAAGTAGTGGGTAGACTCAAAAGTCTATTTTGTACTCTACTCGCACGCTTCTATCACACCAAACTGGCGGGTAATCAAAAGTTTCTTTTCAAAATGACGGTTCAGAGATAGCACGTGTTTGTGTACGTGTCAGTGTACAAACGGGCGCGTGCGTTACACTTTGAAAATGACAAACGTTTTAAAATTTTAACTCGGATGTCAAATCTTTATATTTGAGAATTACCAAATGTAACTTCTCTCTATTACACAAAACTCGCGTCCGCAGTTAATGAATTTATGGCTGAGATTCAACAATTGATACACGTGTCTAAATCCTACAGAGACTAGAAAACACAAGTTTCAAAACTTCTTCACTGTATCATTTAAAACACAAATTCTGCAGAATGACAATTCACTTTTACTCAAAACATATCTGCAAAACTTAGTCTCTATCTCAAAGCAAAAGAAAAATCTCAGTTCATCTCTTTCACAAAAATGGCACTAAAGAAATCATCGTCTACTTCTGCTGAACTTACCATCAAGGTGACTGAAGGCCTTGTTGTCGACTGGAAATTTCTCTATGAACAACCTCAGATCAACCTGACGGACATGATGGACATGGTCGTCAAAGCTGGGCTCAAACCATTCTTGACCCAATACTCTTATATGTTTCCAACTGAAGTTGATACCTTTTGGAAGACTGCTACACTTTCAGAGGACAAGAAGTCCATTTCTTGTCTAATCTCTTTATCCAAGAAGGAGTCTCCAAAGGAATTTCTCTTATCTGCTTCCACCATTGCCAAGAACTTCAATCTTCCCAATGAGGGTGAGGCATTGGATTGCGTTACATTGAAACAGATCAAGGAAGCATGGACAACCATGAGTGCATACGACGATGTGCCCTACACTCAATACTTCGAAAAGAAAGACCCGGTGTCCAAATACCGGCTATTGGCTGATTTCTGCAGCAAGATCATAGAATGCCGAGTGGGAACCTTTGATAAGGTGAACCCTGTACAATTTCAGATGATGACTGCTATACTCCTCAACATCAAAATCAACTGGAGTGAGTACATCTTTGGAAGGTTTCGGGATAGTCTAAGCGCTTCGAATAAGCCTTATGGACTCGTTCTAAGCGACCTATTGTACAAATCGAAATGTGTATACTCGTCTGGACTTCTGTTGAATAAGTCCAAGTTGTTGGGAAAAAGGATTCTGAACAATCTGTTCAATCCTCCAAAAATTGGTGGTGCGGCTAAACCAGTATCTGAGCGTCTGGAAGTAGCGTCCGATAAAGAAGCGGAGCGTCCAGTGCCAGAAGAAGCTGTGAAGCGTCCAGCTGCAACAAAGAAGAGGGCTCCCAGAAAGCCCAAAGTTCAATTTGCCGCCTCCTCTCAAAAGGTTGGTGAGGAAACCGATGAGGATGCAGAGGACAAGCTACCTCTCAAAAGAAGGAAGCTGGAAGGGATCATCAAACAAATAGACTTTGCAGAACCAGCTGCTAATCCTCCTGCTCCACTATCTAAACTCGTTGAAGGAGTCAACATAAAGAAAATCTTCAAGCGTTCCAGGACTAGCAAGCGTCGAATTGCTCCTGAAGAGCCTGAGACTGACGAGCCAAGCGCTCAAGTCGCTGTTGAGCCAAGCACTCAAAGAATTGCTGTTGAGACTAGCTCTCAGGGTAAGTTTATTTCTTCCCACAACATTCCTATTCCTACATCTGTAGAAGATCCTGCTCTTATAGAGGATAGCTCTTATATTTCAGCTATAGTTCTAGCTGCTGAAGCGTCCACAAATATCCTCTTGGATGTTGATTTGACCGAAGTCGTTACTATCGCTAAAGATGTTGCCGCAAAAGTTGCTGCTATTGAAGCTGAGGGTTCTGCTGCTATAACAGAGGCACGCTCAGAAGGTCAGAGCGATGCTGAAGACGTTCCAGTTCCTCGTCACTTTTTCCAACTCGATCCGCTGAAGATAATTGATCATTCGATTAACTTCATGCCCCCAGCGCTCGAAGAAGATTTCATTCCTGCAGGATACAATGAAGAGAGATATATTGCTGCAGAGACTGACGTTGCCCGACTGATTGATTTTGACAGTCGAATCAAAGCCACCATATTCAATGCTGCTCTAACAGAGATAGAGCGGAAGTACTATTTGGCAGTTCAACTGGGAAAGACTCCTCGCCAAATACCGTCTTCTCTTATTCTTCAACAAGACAGACAAGGAGGCAGAACTCCTAGATGTGACGTGGACTTGGAATACTATCTGGATTATGGGCACAGCAAGCCAACCGGGTTCGTTCTAAGGGATTACAGCATTCGTGTGTATGAGCCTCTACGTCCTAACTTTCTCAATCCTTCAGAGTCAGTCTTAAACTGAGAAGGCTACACACATTTCCCTCAGACTGCTCATAGCCCTAAAAATCTTGCGTCGGTCCATCCACTTCGTCTGTGGAAGAATAAAGTTGTTCATGCCGGTGAGCGTCTTGAATCGGTGACAGACTTGCTTCAGACTGAAGCTGATGCATATTTTGACAGCGTCTGGAATGCCAACTATCAGCCTGATAGACACCGCTTTGAAGCTATCAGAGACATTCATCTTGAAGGCATTCGCGCTATGGTGACTGCTGGCACAGACTACTGCATAAATGAAGTCAACTGGGTTGAAGCGTATATGGGACATAAATATACTTTCTCAGAGTTAGTCCAAGCTCCCCATCTTTTTGGCATAGGCATGCATGACAAGAAGCGTCAGTTCGCCAAGTATTGCCTCAAGCAGCGTCAACAGAGAGTCGGACCTGTTCTCAAGCTCCCAATTGTTAGACATCAAATTGAACAGTGTCTGCGTCAAGAGCTTCACAGATTATCCTCTACTCCTCTTCTGTTCAACGCTCAAGCCTCTTCCAGTGGTACCTCTGGTGTATTGTGCTTGAATTTTGCTCCAAGCTACTGTGAAGAAAATTTCAATCTGATGGTGAAGATTTTAACTCCTATCTCTCTTTTCGATAAGATCTTCACTGCCAATCTCAGACCTTGGAACGGCTCAGTAATCAGTCCATTCAAAGGATATCCACTGCTCCCTTCAATCCGCAGCGAGGTACTCGATCACTATGAGTTTGTCCTCTCCCTGCTTGAAAGGAATCAAGAGCTGGCTCAAGCAATTTATCCATATCTTGAAGAGTACTATGCTGACTGTGTACCTGAACATCGGCATCCTACGTCTCTTCCCTCCGACTGCTTGATTGGATTTTCCAGACATTACTGTCCAGATTCACTCTTCTCAATTGCTCAAGTGCCGTCCAAAGTCTTCCCAAATCATGTGCTTGATATCATTGGTCCAATGCACATCAGGGCCATTGATAGTCCTCTTCGCACATTCATCTCCGGTACTTGTATTTCCCGAACCAGACTCACTGAACTCTTGGGCTCTGCATCCACTTCTTATGTCGAGTTAGCAAGCTGGAACTTCCAATTCGATGATTTTCGTCAACCTGAGTCAACGCTTGAAGAAGCGCCTGCTAAGTCAGCTGAAGCGTTCACGTCTGCAGTTACAAGTATTCCAGCGCCTACTGAAGACCCCGTTCAAGCGTCTCTACCAGAGGATATTCCTGACGCTCCTGAACATGTTACTGATGATAGTGCTGAGGATCTTTCTCTTGACATTCGAGGTACTGTTTTTGATCTAGCCTATCAAGTTTCCTTTGACTCTCTCAAACACTCATCAAGGTTCAAGCGACCAGCTCCTCAAGCGGTTCAATCAGATGAGAGTCAATCCTTCGGTCCTTTGCTCAAATCCATCTTGGAGACTATTAGCGCCTACGCTACTTAGAATGCAGAATCTCTCCATTGGATTAAAGACGATCTGGCAAAGATTGAAACTCACGTAATGAGCGCTCAAATTGCTCATATGCGCAGTTCAGCTCAAGCGGCTGTTGGTGAGTGCAAACAAGATTTTCAAGAAATGCATGATGTCACTCACGCAACCCAACTTGCCATGAAAGAAGAGCTTGAAAAGCGCCTTGAAACCCTTGAGACCTCTGTGAATGATGCTACCAGCGCCAAGCTTCTCGCTCTGCAGGAACGCTTCGACAAGCGTCTGGATGACATCACAGCTTCTATGTCTCAGATTGCTCATCAGGTCAGTTTACTCAGAGACCATTTCTTAATATCTCATGATGGCAATAAGGGGGAAAAGAAGAAGAAAGGAGAAAAGAGGAAAGCGTCTAGTTCAAGAGGTGAAGAGCCTCCGTCTCCTAAGCGTCAAGTGCTTCCTTCTCATTCTGCGCTTAGTCTTCCGTCTTGGATAACTGCTCTGAAACAAAGTACATCTGGAGCGCCTAGTAGTACACTAAGGGAACCTCCAAGAGCGTTATATCCAAATCTACCAATACCTACAAGAGCACTGCTTGAACAGTTTGACATCCCTCTTCAAAGAACGTCCATTCCAGAACCTACAGATCCAAAAATCTTAGCTGAAGAGAGGAAGATGACTGACTTTATCCAAGCTTTTCGAATCTGCCTAAGGTATATTGGTATTGACCCAACTGACTGGGACAATCATTTTACTGCCTTCAAAAAGAGACAACAAGAAGAAAATAAGCTCATTATCAACAAAGATCATGAAGCAATGATGACCTTGGAAGACAATCTGACTGAAGCTATCCGAGCTGAAATGCCCAAGCGATACAAAGTCAGACTAAGACGTTAAAACTTTCTGATTTTACATTATCTATATTCTTGTCTTTTATATCTTTACTTGTTCAGTTGTAAAAATGCTTGTAATTCTCGATATATATAAAATGCATTGTTTTTAGCTGAAACATCTCGTTGAAGCGTAACTAACTTTAACTAACGTTATCTAATCAAAGCTAACTTTTACTTTTGGCTGTCTAACTCTTGAACTATAAAAGAGTAAGTATTACCATCATCAAAAAGGGGGAAATTGTTAGGAATTTCATGTTAGAAGTTTTGATGATGACAATTAGGATTTTTTGTTAGACCCAAAAATATGTAAGTTTTATTTTGGTAGAAAAATGTGTATAAGCTTTGAAGCGTTAGATTTGTAATAGGCTTATTAGGCTTTGTTTTATTTTATTTTAGATTGTTAGGCAACGTAGTCTTAGGCTGAGCGTCTGATAATTTCTGAGTGAGTTTATCAGTGGTAAAGTTCGAAGACTCAAGCGCCTGATCTCTGAAAGAAGATACAGTCTCCAAGCGTTCAATTGACCAGCTATATCAAGCGTTACCTTATGGGACAGAAGTGATTTCACCTGAATTTATTTCCAAGTCCAGAAGGAGTTTAATGCAAATATTCTCAAAGCATTAAGTACCAACGTGTATTTAATTCAAATGCATTAAATGCTGATAAGAGCATTAAATGTGATAAGCACTTTCAGACGTACGGAGAAGCCACCCTATTGGACTGTCAACTATCTCAGACTGCAGCACCAACTTTTGTGCAGCAGATTTTCAGGAAAAAAGACAAAAGTTGTTCACTCGCGAAAGTGAGAGACACGCGCCAGTGCATGAGTCAAACGGACACTTTCTCCAAGAATGCCTATAAATAGAACTTCAACAACAAGCCAAAGAGAGAACAATTATCAAGTCGAATTGTTGTTGCATTGAAGTCTCATTCCTTAAATTCTCAGAAAAGCCAGAATATTCAAGAAAAACATTCCACTTGCTTTTCTTCAAATCCTGAGACAGTCAACAAATATCTCAAACATTCTTTTCGAAGAAACCACTTTCCTACTGAGATATTCCCAAGTTGTTTGAACTTCATCAAAATCAAACAAACCATTTTAGAAAACCCCATGTAAGGCTTGCGATCTGTGTGAAGTTGAAGTTGGATACTTGCATTATTTCTGAGTGAAAGAAGCAATGGGATTGAAGTGATTTGGAGCAGAAATCTGTGTGATCAAGGAGCTCAAGTCATCGACATCCATCTCTCCCTAATTTGTAGAAGATTCTGTGCGATTCTTTGAGAATCATTTTAGTGGATTGCCTCCGAGTGCAAAGGAGAAGAAGGACGTAGTTGGGATTACACCACCCAACGAACCTTACAAACATTGTGTCATTTACTTTTCAGTCAATTTCTTCATCTATCATATCATTTACTTTTCAGTCAATTCCTTCATCTATCATATCATTGCTTAAGTAAAACACAATCAAAATCTAAGCAACTAAGAAACCTCTTGTGACGCTAAAACTTTCAAAGAGAAGACTCCATAAATCTTTCCGCTGTGCAAACACTGATTAAAAGAACTGAACGCTTTACCTACTTGGTCAAAGTATTCATCAGACGCTTCGCCAAAGCACCAATATTTTAAGTGAACGCTTAAGTCAAGCGTTAGACACTTCAAGTGTCCAAAAGCCTTTTAATACGAAATCTTTTGAAGTCGAAAAAGACTTCAGGGTCTATTCAACACCCCCTCTAGACCCTTTCGTATGCTACTTGGGACCAACAAAAACCTAAGCGTTTCCGAGCGTAACTGCTTGTTTAGATCCATTTTTTTAAAAACCTAATCACTTTTATTTTCTCTTACATCTCATTATGTCTTTTAACAAAATGCCTAAGTTGGTAGAATCAAATTATGATTCCTGGAAACTTAGAGCATTCGCATATTTATGCCCCATTCAGATTATGAAAGTTGTAACTCGATCCCCTGGAGCGACCGAGGCTACTCCAGATGGTTATGTCGAGAAACCTAAGTTAGAATGGACGCCAGAGGATAGAAAAAGAGCAAATCTGGATAATGTTGGACGAAGTGCACTTTACTCAGCGTTAGGAGCTAACGATGCATTATTCAACAACATCAAGCAATGTAAGACTTCCAAAGAAATATGGGATAAATTGGCTATAGTATGTGAAGGTTCAGCACAAATGAAGGAGAACAAGCTCTCCATAGATGCAAAGCTTCGAGCATTTCAAAATGCAGCCCAATGAGACGCTAGAACAATTGGACGCAAGATTTACTTTGCTCATTACCGAGTTAGCGTCACTAGACAAGGAATTGACCAACAAGGAAATGGTCAATAAGATTTTCAGAAGTCTTCCAAGTAAATATTTGATTAAGACTGTTGCTATGAGAGAATCACAGACCTTGGAGACTCTTACTCCAGAACATGTGTTTTCAGAGTTAAAGGCATTTGAGTTCGAATTAGGTGAAGTCAGCGACACATCGACTTCAGCGATTGAATCAGGAGCATTAATCGCTACCACCAAAAATAAGGGTAAAGCGGTTAGTGAGGTTAAATCTGTGGAATCAAATGAAGAAAAGGAAATGGCCTTGTTAGTCAAGAAATTCAAGAAATTTCTAAGATATGAAAAGAGAAATCCTATTGGACAAACTTCATTTCAAACTCCTCCCCCAGCACCAGTGCCTCAGTATCAAGCGCCAGGATATTCTGCACCTCAACCATTAGCGCCAGTTCCTTACCAAGCGCCTACAACTCCTATTCAGAATCTCTCAGTGCCAGTTGGATCGAAGCGATTATCCACAGAACAGAAAATGAAAACTAATCTGTGTTATAATTGCAGGAAACCAGAGCACTACCAGGTAAATTGCCTTTATCCAACTGTGTCTAAGCCCACAAGGCAAGACTATGTGGATATAAACCAATTCAGGAGCAACCTTCGCCAACAAGGTTTGCTAGCAGAATCCGAACCATTCTTCGCACCTGAAGAGGACTTGGAATCATTAGATGAAAGTAGTGATGAGGAACCTACAAGTGACTCAGCGTTGATTTGTCTCATGGCAAGAGATGATGAAGCGTCTGATGAATCGCTACCAGAGGTAACCAATGAATTATCTCATCCTCTTTCGTATGATGAATTACTTGACAAAGTTAATGAATATTATAAAGATTGTCAAGAGGCCGCCAAAATATATCAAAATGACCTTGCCATTATTTCATCGCTTACAAGTGATAAAGTAACACTCAAAGCAGAGTTGCAAGTTCAACAACAATGCATTGAGAAGAACCAATCGCTTGAAAGTGAAATTTCTCAATTGAAAAGCGATCTTGATATAATAGTCAAGAGAGAAGCTGATCTGATCGCTAGACTTGCTCAATCAGAGCAGCTCATCTCATCATTATCAAAAGCTTCTAGAAAGTTGGATAATGTGACTGAGGTAACTAGATTATTTGGTGAAAAGACCGATTTAGGATGTGATAAATTTGGTAAACAACCTAATAAATCTAATGTTACGGCGAACAACAAAGGAAAGGGTGTTACCTTTGTTAAGAAAAGTTCACAAAGCCAAACGCTAAATGAACCTAGCGACAATGGTACGAGGCCAAATGAGAAAGCCAAAGCTGACTCAGGCAAGAGTAAGGCTAAAGCAAATGATTCACAAAAACGGACTCATCCAAACGCTCAAAAGGCTAAGGATAAGTCTAAATCACTGTGAGTCAAGCGCTAAACGACCAGCACCAAAAGTGCAACTCAAGCCAGCGCCAAGGAAATACCAACGTCAATATCCAAGGCAGTCAAGATCATATTATCAATACTATGATGATTATGATTATGACTATAATCGAGGATATTACTATACACCCAAAAAGCACACCCAAAAGAAAGTGAACAAAAAGCACACACAACACAATGTGAAACCCAAAAAGGCCAGTATTCCTACAATGAAGACTCGGTAGATATGGATTCCTAAAGTTTTAATTCAAAATAAGGTTACTAACATCGAAGGACCCAAGAGCACATGGGTACCTAAGAAGAATTAGAACTATCCTTAATGCAGGTACCTAGAGCCAGCACCGATACTTCAATTTGGTATTTCGATAGCGGGTCATCAAGGCACATGACTGGATCAAAAGATCTCCTAGTCAACTATCGAGCTACCAATGGTCCTTAAGTTATATTCGGTGATAACTCTAAAGGTAAAACCAAAGGTATAGGTATCATGCATAGGAGGAACATCATGATTAGTGATGTATATTATGTTGAGGGTCTTAAGCATAATTTGTTGAGCATTAGTCAATTTTGTGATAAAGGCTTTGATGTTAAATTTTCAAGCGACTTTTGCTATGTCAACGACGCTAAGACTAAGTCTTTTAAACTAAGAGGAAAAAGAACAAATAATGTGTATTTAGTAGATTGGGATTCTACATTTGATAACAACCCCACATGATTTGTTGCTAAAAGTCAAAATGAATTGGGTTGGTTATGGTACAAAAAAATGAATCACCTCAACTTCAAGGCAATATCTTAATTAATTTCGCTAAATCTTGTAGAGGGATTACCTAAAGGTTCTTTTCAAAAGAATCGCTTATGTGATGCATGTCAAATGGGTAAACAAGTTAAATCATCTTTTAAGAAGAAACCATGTCTATCTACTTTTAGAGTTCTTGAACTATTGCATCTAGATTTATTTGGTCCTATTCAAATCATGAGTGTTAGTGGTAAAAAGTACTCGCTAGTAATAGTTGATGATTTCTCTCGCTATACATGGGTAGAATTTCTAGCGACCAAAGATGAAACTAGTGTCAAGCTCACATCGCTAATTCGTCAATTACAAACCTGAAAAGATCTAACGGTGACAAGAATTAGAAGCGATAGAGGAATTGAATTTACTAACCAATTTGTTGAGAAGTTTTGTATAGATCTTGGAATACTTCATGAGTATTCTGCTCCAAGAACACCTAAACAGAATGGAGTTGTTGAGCGACAGAACAGAATGCTTAAAGAAGCCGCTAGGACAATGCTTGCAGAGTCTAAGCTCCTCAAAGGTTTTGGGCCGAAGCCATCAACACCGCTTGTTACACTCAGAACCGGTGTATGATCAACAAGCAACATGAGAAGACTCCATATGAGTTGTGGAAGGGACGTAAGCCTAACGTTTCATATCTTCATGTATTTGGTTCAAAATGTTTCATTCATAACAATAGATCCCACAACCTAAAGACGTTTGATCCTAAAGTGGATGAGGAAATCTTTCTAGGCTATGCCAAGAATGGAAAGAGTTTTTGCATCCTAAATAAGGTCAAATCGAAGGTTGAAGAATCCATTCATGTTGTGTTTGATGATGCTAACCAAGAACCGAGTAAGGTTAATCCTGATGATGAAGGAATCGAAGATCTTGCCCAATAAGCGTCACAAATTAATCTTGATAATAATAGTGATAATGAGGTGATGAGATCTTTGTGCCCATTCCTAAGGTTACTCGTGAGGTTACAAATGATGATAAAGTTAGAATCGCGGATGATCATGAAGAGAATGATCATCAAGAGCAAATTGGAACTGTGAATGATGAAGCGACTGCGCAAGAGACAAACATGGATCAAGCGATTGATAACCAAGAGTCTCTCAACCCTTTCCAACCAGACCGTAAATGGCTTAGAGACCATCCACCAGAGCTAATAATTGGAGATATGGAAGCACCTGCTAGAACTAGGTCAGCTACAATTAATGAGGCCATGTTCGCAAGTTTTCTATCTCAAATGGAACCAAAGAAAGTGGATGAAGCGCTCAGTGATTCAAGTTGGGTAGAAGCGATGCAAGAAGAGTTTAACCAATTTGAGAAAAATAAGGTTTGGACGCTAATACCAAGGCCAACTCACCAAGGAGTTATTGGGACTAGATGGGTTTTTAGGAACAAAATGGACGAAGATGACGTTGTTATAAGAAACAAAGCTCGATTAGTCGCTCAGGGTTATTGTCAAGAGGAGGGTATTGATTTTGATGAGGCATACGCCCCAGTAGCCCGTCTTGAAGCAATTAGGATGTTCCTAGCGTTTGCCGCATTCAACAAATTCACGGTGTACCAAATGGACGTAAAGAGTGCATTCTTGAATGGTAAACTCGAAGAAGAAGTCTATGTGGAGCAACCTCCAGGATTCATCAACAACCATGGCAAAAGTATGGTCAACAAATTGGATAAGGCACTCTACGGCCTTAAGCAAGCACCAAGAGCATGGTATGACACTCTCTCTATCTTCCTTATAGGTAAAGGCTTTTCACAAGGCAGCGTTGACACAACGTTATTTAAAATTACCCATAATAAAGATATTCTCTCACTCCAAATTTATGTTGATAATATTATATTTGGTTCTACAAATAAGTGATTGTGTGAGAAATTTTCGAAAATGATGCAAGATCAATTTGAAATGAGCATGATGGGTGAATTAACTTTCTTCTTAGGATTACAAGTTAAACAACTCCCTAATGGAATATTTATAAACCAAGTTAAATATACAAAAGATATGATTAAGAAATTTGGTATGAAAAATGCATCATCTTCAAAAATTCCAATGAGCCAAACGCTTAAGTTAGATAAAGATGAAAGTGGGAAGAAAATTGATATCACTAACTATAGAGGTATCATTGGATCACTTCTTTATCTTACCGCTAGTAGACCTGATAGTATGTTTTCGGTATGCATGTGTGCACGCTTTCAAGCTGATCCTAGAGAATCACACTTAAATGCTGCCAAGAGAATCCTTAAATACCTAAAAGGCACACAAAATGTGGGCTTATGGTATCCACGGGACTCTCCTTTTGAACTAATTGATTATTCAGACGCAGATTTTGCAGGATGCAAAGTAGATATAAAAAGTAGTAGTGGTACATGTCAATTTCTAGGTGATAGACTAGTTTCGTGGCATAGTAAGAAACAACAATCCATAGCGACTTCTACCGCTGAAGCAGAATATGTAGCCGCTGGGAGCTGTTGTGCACAAATCCTTTGGATGAGGCAACAACTTAGAGATTATGGAACAATCCTAGGTCCTACCCCAATCCATTGTGATAACCAAAGCGCTTTAGCTATGAGCCAAAGTCCTGTCCTTCATTCTAGAACTAAACACATTGACATTAGATACCATTTCTTGCGTGACCATGTTCAAAAGAAAGATATCTCCATGCACTTCATTGGTACAGACAAACAATTGGCAGATATCTTCACCAAAGCGCTCAACGAACAACGCTTTCTCACTTTGAGAAGTGAATTAGGTATGATTGATCTAAACGCTTAAATCATAAAAGCATCATATCTTAATAGGCATACCATTTAGGGGGAATCCACCTTATGTTTATGTCTATAGCGTTTGACAAAAATCTGAAATAAGTCATCAATTTTAGGGGGAACTTTAAAATTGTACTTATAACAATTTATAAGCGACTGTGATCAAATATGACTTTAAAAATATATGCACTGATCACTAGCGCTTATCTTTATGCATGACAAAGTTAATCTCTAAATAAAAATGTCATTTATAAATTCAAGCGATTGACTTTATCTCAAACTTTACAAAATTACATTTTGTCCTCCAAAAGTCTTAAGCGTTAAAGAGATTCCCACGTTAACGCTAAGAAAATTATTTTAAAAATCATGCATAGTTTTCATCGCTAAAGGTAACGTGTGGATAAGTCCAAAAGACTAGATTTGATAAGTACCCACACGTGCCTATCAAATCAAACTGACGGTTATGATTCCTATCTAAACCTAGGCGGTTCAGTGACTGCACAAGTCTGATTACGTGTCAATGTACAATCAGGCGCGTGTACTTCACGCTGAAAATTTCAAATTTTTTCAAACGTTTTTCAATTAACTGATAAACTAGCGGATCTCAAAAATTTCGCTCTTTTTGGTAACTGATAAACTATTTTACCGCACTTTTTGCATCCATATTTTCCTTAAAACGTATCAGATTTGAATCCGTTCAAAATTCAAACTCTTTGATTATCCATGTGTCAAAATCGTAGCCATTGAGAAGTTACTTTTGCCTCTATTTAAACCCTTCAAAGTTTTTACAGTCAGACTTTATCACTTTCCCAAATTCTCTCTACTGTAAAACTCTTCATCTCTCTCAAGGCAAATATTTCTCTCTCTCAAAAAGCTTTCAAACCTTCAGCAATGGCACTCAAAGGTTTCAATGCCTCCAAATCTTCAAAATCATCTAAATCTTCGAAAACTTCCAAGTCTGCTGCCGGAAAATCTTCCCGAGCAGAAAAATAAGTTACTTTGAACGCTGAATTTCTAATCAATTGGGATTTCTTGTTCGACAACCAGAGCTTCCCTCTCCGGACGATTCTTCCACTCTTCCATGAGTCTGGTTTGAGAGACATGATTACTACATTTTTCAACTATTTTGAAGAAGAGTGTCTACACTTTTTCAACAATGCCAAGATTTCTAAAGACGGAAATTCCATATCCTGCGTCTTCTCTTTTGCTAAAGAGACTTTTGTTCTCACCCCTTCCTTGATTTCTTCATTGTTGGTTCTACCCAATGATGGCACTGAGGTGGAACACGTCACTCTCGGAGATGCTACAAAAGTCTGGGAATTGGTCAAGAAAGAAGATGTTGATACTGCGTATGAGCCGAACTTCAAGAAGAAGGATATGAAGGGCGAATACGTTATTCTCGCGGATATATGCTCAAAGATGATCGAATGCAGAAAAGGGTCATTCGATAAAGTCACGAATATCCAATATAAAATGATGGTGGCCATTCTGACCAAATGAAAGGTAAATTGGTCTCTCTACGTTTTTAATCGCTTCAAGGCAGCGATGGCCAAGTCGGTGAATCCCAAGCCTTATGGGATTGTGTTAAGTCGTATTCTTAGCGCTTGAGGTTATGCAAAATCTTTTGGCAAAATGATTCCAGCGACAAAATTCTACGGAAAGAAAATGGCGGTGAGCTACAAAAGCCAAGGAAGATAGGTGGTGCAGCTGTTCCAAAAGAAGAGCATGAGCGACTTCGTGCTTTAGGAGTTGTTCGTAGTGATGATGAAGATCAAGCGTCTTCCTTTTCATCATCATCCCCTTCGTCCGAAGAAGAAGTGGTGGTCAAGCGACCTAAGAGAAAGATAGTTCTCAAAGTCGCTGAGCCATCCAAGCCAGCAAAGAAACAGAAGCCTGAACCCAAGAAGAAGAAGCCGGAGCCCAAAAAGAAGCAAAAGATTATCTTTTCCGTTCCCGAGGAAGAGGAAGTAGTAGAAGAAGAAGTACCGCTTGCACGAAGACGTACTCCTCTTTCTACTCCCGTAGCATCCTCTAGCGCTTCAGCGAAACCAGCGCTTAGAGAGTCAGCGAGCGTTCCACCTTCTGACGCTGCTCCCGAAATCAGCTCAGATCCTCAAGCCGCTACTCAATCTGAGAGGCTTGCTAGTGGTCAGGGTAAGTATTTGCTAAGCAAATTAGTCTATCCTTTCCTCGTTAGTTTCTAAGTCTCTAACGCTAGGATAAAAACTCTTTCAGCGTAATGTGAAGCAGATATTCAATATGTTCTCAACACTCTTGAAGAATTAGATATTCCCATTCGTGCTGATCCAATAACTTCTTTTCTCGATTTAGAACTAGAAGAAGAAGTCCCGGAGCCTGAGGAACCTGTCCCTAATATAGAAACAGATCAAGCGACTCCGCCAGTCGATGATATTCCTCAGGGTAAGCGTTTTAGTCTTTTTTTTGTAATTTCTACTTAGTAGAAATTTTGCTTGCTTTTCTCAATCGCTTACATGTATCAGCTCAAGATGCATCTCAAGATGCACCAATCGCTAATGCCCCTCCACTCTCCGAGATTCCAGTTGAAGTAGATGTGGATATGGCAACTGTTGTGGATATCGCTAAGGAAGCATCTCAAGCCCTTCCTGGCGCTGAAACATCATCAGCCAGTGAAGTGACTTTAAACGCTGAGCGGTCGATAGAAGTGGCCCCCATCCCAACAGAAGCAATTGCCATTGTTCCCACGCCAACGGGACCTCCTCCTCGTGTCGTCGATTTCTTTCCTCGCGGATATACTCCAGATGTTGAATTCTATTATGCCGCCAGAGAACGAGACACTAAAACGCTTGCCGAGTTGGAAATACAATTTCAAACAACTCTCCATCGGCCTGATCTGTCCAACTCTCACAAGTTTGAAATTTTCGAGCGTATTGCCAATCTAGGACTATATAACTTGGAGCGCCTTTAATCATGCTTTAAGTATATTCTTCGTCCAGTTTTCAACAGAGCTGACTTTGATCTTCAGCGTTTCAATTTAAACGGTCGCTCGGACGAGTCCTTTTATCCTCTGCGCCAAAGCAAGATTGTTTTCAAGAACCCCCACATGGGTGATTGGAACAAATATCCAGATGAGGAAGATCTCAACAAGATAGGCTATTCGGCTCTCCCCTCCGTTGTCAAGTCTTCCTAGAACGCTCTCTCTCCTAATCCGCTTAAGTTATGGAAAGGTAAAGGACCACTTGTTGCGGAGCGCCCAAATCCGGTCAACTCACGGATAGAACATGAGGCCCGTGTATATCTAGCCAGATTATGGGCTGACGACTATGATGAAGAGACGGAACGTTTTGAGAAGTTCCTTGCCACTAATAAAGAGCAAAAGAAATTGGACAAACTTGTAAAACGTTGGATGATAAATACAGCCAGGTGGGCTGAGGAATTTATTCTTCACTTTTACACCATTGAAGAACTGATCAGATATCCCTTTTTGTTCGAATTCGGGATAGAGTACAGACGCCAAGGTTATGCAACCTTTTTGCTTCAACAGCGTCAGATTATTGCAGGGAATGTTAGCGCTTTGCCACGATATAAACAACCAATTGAAAGCTACATTCGCCAGCAACTTGCCTTATACAGCCAAGGCGGACGCTGCGTTCTGTATCGTCGTGCAAGGTTTGTTCAACGAGTCTTTCCTGACCTAAATGAAGATGCTTCATCAAGTAAACAACCACTTCCTCCAGGCCAGAGTCAGATTCGTGTGGATGTTTCGAATGAACACGCTAAGTTCGTTGAGTTCCATAGAGAAATGAGAGCAATGTTTGAAAATGCCCAAGCGCTGGACCTCAGTTTCAATCACTATTCCGGGTGTTACAATTTCCAGAGGATATACTCTTCACCCTGTGCTCTTTAGTGAATTAAATATTCAAGTGGCCAAGATGATCTCGCTGATTAGGCCAGTGGACCAAGAAGCAGCTCAAGCGCTCATGCCTTTGATTTTGGACTTCTTCATCTGTTATACTTCTGGGATTGCTTTACTGGAAGGTGTGACACCTGCACTAAGTACCGAAGAGCGTGAAGACGCTATATTCTTTATCCTGCAATGTAGCCTGATCAGTCTAAGGCATGTGATGGAAGCCCTTGGCCCCCTCTGGGTCATTGGTATTAGAGAACCTTCTCCCCCAATCCAAATTATAGAAGAAGACATTGCTCCTACTGCGGAAGTCGCTCAACAGCTTGAGGCTTCTTTGCCAGATTCTTCTAGCGCCCCGGTAGTCGAGCCCCCAGCGATTGCAGATCCTATCCTGGATCAAGTAGTTGAAGAAGTGCACGCTGAAATTGCTCAAGAGCTTGAAGAACCTTTTATTAGAGATAAATCCAAAGGTAAGGTTGCAGTTTCAAGTTCTTACGGACTTCTCCCGTCCCTAGAGCGTTCTTCTTCTGATTCAGATTCTGAGAGCGATTCAGAGGCCAGAGACTTCAGACAGGCAGTTCGGAACTCGCTTACCAACATTGAGGGTTCCTGCTCCAAAATCTTTGAGGCTGCTATAGACATATCCGCATAGTGTCGGATACACGGAGTCGTGATATTGGAAATGCTGCAAATAAAAGCACTATTGCTATCATGAAGAGCATATCACCTCTTATCGCTGAGGTATCATCTGAATTCAACCATCACTTAGCTCAGAGCGCTTCAGCCGATGCTGAAAGACATGCTTCATCTGATGCCGCCGCTCAGAGTGTCGCTCAAAAAGTTGCTCTTCTCGTCGAAGAAGTTAGACTCTTGCGCTGAGATGTCGCTGAACTCAAGATCTCCCTTGATAATGTCAAGAAAGGAGAAGATAAAGAAAAGTCCAAAGCTATTTCCAAGACAGATAATAAACATTGGCGTTCAATGTTCGAAGAATTAGTAAGCATTAAAAAAATGCTATCCAAAAAGAGAAAGCCAAGGTATTATCTCGGAAAATACGCGCTTCCAGAGTTGGACCCCGAGTTCTTAGAGAGTATGGGATTTCCTGCATATGCCGGACCGCTACAACGACCTATCAGTTGGAGACCGTCAAAGGATCGACAAAGAGATATCTATCATGATTTAATTCGTGAACTTGGTATTCCACCAAGGGAATGGATGGAAAGGTTGTTAGAGCTAAATGAAAGCGCCAGACTTCGTAGGCATGATTATGATGAAATTCAACATACAACGATGATTGACATCGATCGACTCTTGAAGGACTTAGCGTTAGAAGTTCTACAAGGCGAAGAAAGAGCGAAGCGACAGAAAAAGTGACTGGATTCCTTTTATGATATTCTTCCAGTGTAAAACATGTATGCTTTAATTCTTTCAATGAATGAATGTTTTAACGCTGAAACATCTTGTTGAAGCTAATCTAACTTTAGCTAATTTTACTAACTGTTCAAACGCTAACTTATATTCCTTTGGGCCTTTTCTTTTCAAAAGTAACTCTTAAAAATATAAAAGAGTTATAAGAGTTAAAAGTCTTGACATCATCAAAAAGGGGGAAATTGTTAGGAAATTTCAGGTTAGATTTTTTGATGATGACAAGCTAGGATTTAATGTTAGACCCCAAAAATACAATGTAAGTTTCCGTTTTTCATAGATTGATGTATAAGCGTTTGAAAGTTGTAATTTATTTTTTAGGCTTGTAAATTTTTATCTTTATAGAATTTAGACAAAGTCTTAGTAAACTGAATCACTAGTAGAATTCTAGGTGAGTCTATTAGAGAAGAAGTTGAAGACCAGCGTCTGAAGTCAACCAGAGATAAAGATTTTCTTCTTTGCGTCTGTCAAACGCTAAAAGACCTCATTTCAGGACTTATGGATCAAGCGCTCAAAATCTCTCAAGCGACTTATGTTAGATTCACCTGAAATAAATCCTCAAGTCATGAAGGACTTAAATGCAATCATTCAACGGACATTTATTTCCAACGGAAAATAAATTCAAATGCATTAAATGCTTGATAAGAGCATTAAATGTGATAAGCCACTATGACTTGTGGACAAGCCACCTTTTGACCAGACTGTCAGAAATTTCAGAGTTTCAGCTGCTCCCGTCCAATCGGCTTCAGCGAATTTTCAAGAATGTCAGACTTTAGGTAAACTCACGTGCTGCGTGAAAGGCACGCTCCTACATGTGTCCAATAGACAGTTCCCAAGAAATTGCCTATAAATACCTTACCCCAGCAAACCCTAAACATACAAGATACATACAAAAAAAAGGGAAGAGAAATTATTGCCAAAATCATACGTACATTTGCTGAGAAAAATCTTAGAAACTCCATAGCCAAAATCTTTCAAGCTTTTTATCTACATTCCAGACAGTCACTAATATCTCAAACATCTTCCAAAGAAGAAACCTAAATTCCAACTGAGATATTCCAAGTTGTTTGATCTTCCCAAAAACAAACAAAACCCTAGTGACAAACCTCAACCTTTTATCTGAGTGAGAAAAGTTGTTAAACCCTTTCAGGCAGTATTTCTGAGTGAGAGAAGCTTGAAGAAGATGATCTTCATTGGTGCTGAAGTCTGTGTGATCAAGGAGCCCAAGATCATTTTCACCCTTTACTATCTTGTAGAATATTCTGTGTGATTCTTTGAAAATCAACCTAGTCAATTCCTCCGAGTGAAAAGGAGAAGAAGGACGTAGCTGGGATTACATCACCCAGTGAACCTTATATATCTTGTGTTATTTATCTTTACTGTATTATTATTATTATTACATCATTTATCTTTGAAAGAGACAACTTAAAGTGCAAAGCGATTAAATTAACTAAAAGAACGCTAAAACTCATTTCCGCTGAGCTAACCCTGATTAAGCGATCTAAGCGTTGCCCTACTTTGGTAAACTGCTAAAATCACTAAGTCTAAGTTAACTTTCCTGAAGCGTCTGACCCAAGCGCTCAGTTATTCAAGCGTAAACCTTTAAACTGATACGAAATTTTTGAAGTCGAAAAAGACTTCAGGGTCTATTCAACCCCCCCCCCCCCTTCTAGACCCTTTCGTATGCCACTTGGGACCACCAAAAATCTTCAAGCGTTCCAGGACAAGCAAGCGTCGAGCTACTCCTGTTCCTGAAGATCCTGAGATTGTTGAGCCAAGCGCTCAAGTTGCTGTTGAGCCAACCACTCAAGTTGTTGTTGAGCCAAGTGCTCAAAGTGTTGCTGTTGAGACAAGCTCTCAGGGTAAGTTTATTTCTTCCCGCAACATTCATATTCCTACATCTGTAGAAGATCCTGCTCTTATAGAGGATAGTTCATATGTTACAGCTTTAGTTTTAGCTGCTGCTAAAGCGTCAACAAACGTCCACCTAGATGATGAGTTGACAGAAGTTGTGGCGATTGCTAAAGACGTTGCCGCATAAGCTGCTGCAATTGAAACTGAGGAAACTGCTCTCAAAGAGGTTCAGCCATCAATCCCTGTTCCATCTATAACAGAGACATGCTCAGAATGTCAGAGCGTTGCTGAAGACGTTACAAAGCCAAGGCACTTCTTGCAATTGGACACGCTGAAGACGATTGATCATTCAATCAACTACATGCCCCCAGCACTCAAAGAAGATTTCATTCCTGCCGGCTATAATGAAGATATATATATTTCTGTTGAGAATGAGATTGCCCTGCTGATTGACATCGACAATAAAATCAAGGATATAGCGTTTAACACTGAGATGATAGAAATTGAGAGAAAATATTATATGGCCATTCAACTACAAAAAACTTCTAGTCAAATACCATCCTCTCTCATTCTTCAACAAGACAGACAAGGAGGAACAACTCCTAGATGTGATGTGGATCTGGCGTATTACCTCGACTATGGCCACAGTAAGCCTACAGGTTTTGCTCTCAGGGACTACAATATTCGTGTGTATGAGCCCCTTCGCCCTAGCTTTCTCAATCCATCAGAGGCAGTCTTGAACCGAGAAGGCTACACACACTTTCCTCATATTGCGAATAGTCCTGAAAATCTAGCTTTGGTCAATCCACTTCGCCTACAGAAAAATAAAGCAGTCCATGCTGGTGAGCGTGTCGAATCTCTCACAGATCTGATCCAAACTGAAGCTGATGCATATTTTGATAGCGTCTGGAATGCTAACTATCAGACCGATAGATATCGATTTGAATCTATTAGAGATATTCACCGTGAAAGCATTGGAGCTATTGTCAACGTTGGCACAGACTACTGTATGAACGAAGTAAATTGGGTTGAAGCGTATATGGGTCATCAATATACCTTCACAGAGTTAGTTCAAGCTCCCCATTTATTTGGCATAGGCATGCATGACAAGAAGCATCATTTCGCCAAGTATTGCCTGAAGAAGCGTCAACAAAGAGTTAGACCTGTTCTTAAGCTCCCACTAATTAGACATCAAATTGAACAATGTCTGCGTCAAGAGCTTCACAGACTGTCCATTACTCCTCTACTTTTCAACGCTCAAGCGTCTACCAGCGGCAGTACTCAAATTACTAGCCTGAATTTCGCTCTCAGCCACTGCGAAGATAATTTTAACATGATGGTGAAGATTATGACTCCATTATCTCATTTCAACAAAATCTTCACTGCCAATCTCAGACAATGGAACGGCACCGTCATCAATGCATTTCGAGGATATCCACTGCTCCCTTCTATCCGCAAAGAGGTACTCAATCATTATGAGTTTGTCCTCTCACTGCTAGAAATAAATCAGGGACTAGCTCAAGCAATCTATCCATATTTAGAAGAGTACTATGTTGCTTACGTGCCTGACGATCAGCGTCTCAAGTCTCTTCCCTCTGACTACTTGATTGGATTTTCTAGAAATTACTCTCCAGATTCCATTTTCTCTATCTGTCAAGCGCCGTCCAAAGTCTTTCCGCATCATGTGCTTGATATCATTGGTCCCATGTACATCAGGGCCATTGATAGTCCTCTTCGCACATTTATTTCTGATTTTTGCTGTTCTAGATCCAGACTCACTGAACTTTTGGAAGCTTCGTCCACTTCTCTTGCCGATTTAGCAAATTGGAACTTCCAATTCGATGACTTTCGCCAAACAGAGTCAGCGCTAGAGGAAGCCCCTGCTAAGGCAATTGAAGCGTCCACTTCTGAAGTTGCCAGTATTCCAGCGTTTGCTGAAGAACCTGTTCAAGCGTCTCAACTAGAGGATATTCCTGATGCTCCTGAACCGGTTGCTGCTGATATTGCTGAGGATCTCTTTCTTGACATACGAGATATTGTCTTCGATCCAGCGTATCAAGTTCCCATTGACTCTCTCAAACACTCATCCAGATTCAAGCGACCGACTCCTCAAGCGGTTCAATCAGATGAGAGTCAATCTTTTGGTCCTTTGCTCAAATCCGTTCTGGAGGATATCAGTGCTCATGCTACTCAGAATGAAAAATCCCTTCACTGGATTAAAGAAGATTTGGCAAAGATTAAGTCTCACGTTATGAGCGCTCAGATTGCTCATATGCGTAGCTCAGCTCAAGCGGTTGTTGGTGAGTGCAGACAAGTTTTTCAAAACATGCATGATGCCACTCACGCCAACCAACTAGCCATGAAAGAAGAGTTAGAAAAGTGCCTCGAAACCCTAGAGACATCTCTGAATGATGCTACCAACGCCAAGCTTCTCGCACTGCAGGAACGCTTCGACAAGCATTTGGACGACATCTCAGACTCTATGTCTCAGATTGCTCATCAGGTAAGTTTACTTACAAAACACTTTCTAAAGTCTGATGATGGCAATAAGGGGGAAGAGAAGAAGAAGGAGAAAAGAGGAAAACGTCGTTCAAGAGCTTAAGAGCCTCCGCCTCTTAAGCGTCAAATCTTAACCTCTCCCTTCTGCGCTAAGTCTCCCATCTTGGATAACTGCTTTTAAAGTAAGTGACCCTGCTGGAGCGCCTAGTAGAACACTAAGGGAACCTCCAAGAGCACTATATCCAAATCTACCAATACCTATAAGAGCAATGTTAGAACAGTTTGACATCCCTCTTCAAAGAGCATCTATTCCAGAACCTTTCCAAGAATTTTAGCTGAAGAGAGGCAAATGTCTGACTTCATCCGAACTTTCAGAATTTGCCTAAGGTATATTGGTATTGATCCAACTGATTGGGATAAACACTTTACTGCTTTCAAGAAGAGACAACAAGAAGAAAATAAGCTCATAATCAACAAAGATCATGAAGCGATGATGACCTTGGAAGATAATCTGACTGAAGCTATCCGAGCTGAAATGCCCAAGCGATACAAAGTTAGATCAAGTCATTACAGCTTTTTGATTTGCATTATCTATATTCTTGTCTCTTATATTTTTTTTATTTAGTTGTAAAAATGCTGGTAATCTTTAATATATATAAAATGCATTTTTCTGCTGAAACATCTCGTTGAAGCGTAACTAACTTTAACTAAACGTATCTAATGAAAGTTAACTTTTATTGTGGCTGTCTAACTCTTGAACTATAAAAGAGTAGGTATTGCCATCGTCAAAAAGGGGGAAATTGTTAGAAATTTCATGTTAGATGTTTTGATGATGACAATTAGGAGTTTTTGTTAGACCCCAAAATATGTAAGTTTGTTTTCAGCTTTGAAGCGTTAGATTTGTAATAGGCTTTGTTTTATTTTTGCTCTAGATTGTTAGGTTAAGTTGTCTTAGACTGAGCGTCTGATATGTTCTGAGTGAGTTTATCAGAAGTAAAGTTTGAAGACTCAAGCGCCTGAAGTCTGAATAAAGATGAAGATTCCAAGCGTCTAGAATGACCAGCTACACCAAGCGTCACCTTATAGGATAGAAGTGATTCAAGATTGAATAAGCGTCTATCAATGACTGATTTCACCTGAATTTATTTCTAAGTCCAGAAGGAGTTTAATGCAAATATTCTCAATGCATTAAGTGCCAACGTGCATTTAATTGAAATGCATTAAATGCTGATAAGAGCATTAAATGTGATAAGCACTTTCAGACGTACGGAGAAGCCACCCTATTGGACTGTCAACTATTCAAAGACTGCAGCACCAACTTTTGTGCAGCAGATTTTCAGGAAAAAGGATAAAAGTTGTTCACTCGCGGAAGTGAGAGACACGCGTTCGTGCATGTGTCAAACGGACAATTTTTCCAAGAATGCCTATAAATAGGACTTCAACAACAAGCCAAATACAGAGAACAATTATAAAGTTGAATTGATGTTGCATTGAAGTCTGGTTTCTTACAATCTCAGAAAAGCCAGACTTTTCAAGAAAATATTCTCTTTGCTTTTGTTCAAATCCTGAGACAGTCAACCAATATATCAAACATTCTTTTCGGAGAAGCCCACATTACTACTGAGATATTCCTAGTTGTTTGAACTTTATCAAAATCAAACAAACCTTTTAGAAAAACTCCTATCCAAGCCTCGCGATCTGTGTGAAGTCGAAGTTGGATACTTGCCATATTTCTGGGTGAAAGAAGCAAGGGGATTGAAGTGATTTGGAGCAGAAATCTATGTGATCAAGGAGCTCAAGTCATCGACATCCATCTCTTCCTACTTTGTAGAAGATTCTGTGTGATTCTTTGAGAATCATTTTAGTGGAATGCCTCCAAGTGTTCAAGGAGAAGAAGGACGTAGTTGGGATTACACCACCCAACGAACCTTACAAATATTGTTCTTTACTTTACTTTCAGCATTCATATTGTCATATCATAAACTGATAAAGTAAAACTTAATCAAACGCTAAGCAACTAAATACACTTTCTGTGACGTTAAAGCTTTTAAAGAGAAGACTCCAAAAATCATTCCGCTGTGCTAACACTGATCAAAGAAGTGAACGCTCAAACCTATTTGGTTGTAGTATTCAAGTCTTGAAATCTAAGTTAACTTTCTAAAAACAGTCTTCGTTAGACGCTTCACCAAAGCGCCTAGATTTTAAGTGAACGCTTAAGTCAAGCGTTAGACACTTCAAGCGTCCAAAAGTATAATTTTAATACGAATCTTTTTGAAGTCAGAAAAGAGTTCAGGGTCTATTCAACCCCCCTTCTAGACCATTTCGTATGCCACTTGGGACCAACAACGACGAAGGATTTGATCTCCACTATCGCTGGTTTGAGTTCAGACAGGCAAGGGGTGCTCCCGGCCGTGGTAGAGGTGGCGGCTACGTCGACTGTCAAAACTACGCACAGGAAAATGTGTCTCCACCTACTTCCAGGCAGCCTGCAATTCTAAAAAATGTGACGCCAAGTTTTGCGCCACTTTGGGTATTCGATGGCTTAGATCCACTCAGTTGGATAGCCCGAGCTGAGTAGCACTTCGAAATACATGGGGTCGAAGGAGATTTAGCTCGCTATGGTGGCAATGGAGGGTTCGACCCTCCACTGGTTTAGATGGCTCCAATAGGATGTGCCAAATTTGACATGGGCATTACTTTCGAAGGCAGTTATTGCAAGATATGACCGTAGTTTGTTGGGTAATTCTTATGAAAGACTTGCATCCTTTCAACAAATGGATTTGGTTGATGCGTATATCGACCACTTTATTTTACTCGTGAATCAAGTTCCGATTTTATCAAAGGCGCAATCACTGGGATATTTTTTACAATGTCTTGACGGGGCAATTCGTAGCAAGATTCGGATGTTTGGCCCGCATGACTTGATATCTGCCATGAACATTGATAGAAGCATTGAATTGGACTCACAATATCAGACCTCGGGAATGACTTGGTATCGAACCGAACGCAGCACTTTAGTGATTTTTCGTAATCCGATACCATCATCTCGGCCAAGGGGCTCATTTCGATTCAGACCACCTGTGACGACGAGCACGGGTTCACAGCCACCAGACCGGCCAATGGTCACTAGCAACCGAATGAGTTCCGCTGGGCCGGCGAGTTCTTTTCAATCATCAGCGCGTGCTCCAGTGCGTAAACTCACTCAACAAGAGTTCTTAGATTTCAGAAGTAAGTATATGTGTTTCCGTTGCAAATAACCCTTTGGGCCACCTCATGAATGTCCCTATAAATAGTTACGGGCTCTGATAGTACATGAGGAGGAAATACTCGAACCGAATGAGTTGTTAGCTTTCTAGAATTATTTTCAATTTATTATAATCCATGTTTATGTACTATGAATAAAATAGATTAATGTGCAAAGTGAGACCTTTTAAATAATTAAATTCTCCCATATTTAAAAGATTAAGTTGGTAAAGTATGTTTAATATATAATATCGTCCCTAAGCAATGGAGGCTATATATTGAAATATATTTTTAGAATTTTCTAAGTGCATATAATGCCATTGGTCGAAACAAATTTCACCCCATATACCGTTAAAATGTTGCAAGGTGAAATTCAATTGTTAGACTAATAGATAGTCAGTGGGTTAAACTTAAATTATTCATAAATCAATATGACCGTTAAAAGGTTGCGATTTGATGAATAATGAGCAAAGAGATTGAGTCATCTATTTGATGGGTTGGACACCACTTTAATAGATTAATTAGGTCACCGTTAAAAGGTTGCAACCTAGCAAACTAATTAAAGAATTCAATCATCACTACGAAGTCTACCAACATTGACTTTCGAATTCTACAGTGGGAGTGTGGATTTTCAAAAAATGTAGTGGGAGCCAAGTTTATTTTAAAAGTCTTTGATTTAAACTTAGAACAACAATTATGATCAAATCTGATAAATTTAATTGCACTATCAAGCCATTATCTGTATTACTCGAAAGGAACACCTTGACTGGTCTAAACTATGTGGACAGGCTTCGAAATCTGAGGATAGTCCTCAATATAGAGTTACTGGGATATGTATTGGATGCAGACATCCCAGCTGCGCCAGCAAGGATGCGTTCTAGTGGGGAGGAAGTCGCGGTTTATGAAAAATGGGTCAAAGACGATGTCTGGGTACATGGATATATGCTGGGCTCAATGACCAATGAGTTGCAGAGATCCCATGACAAAATGGCCTCGGCAAGGGAAATTTTGGCACATCTGGTGGAGCTCTATGGTAAGCATAATCGTACTGCTCGATATGAGATATCGAAGGAGCTCTTTGGAGCCAAGATGAAAGAAAGTGAGAAATTTGGGGATCATGTACTTAAGATGATCGCGAGGATTGAGAGAATGGAGGCTCTCGATTTCATCATGAATCCACAAGTTCACACTGACCTCATCTTGTAGTCACTTCCAGACTCCTTTTCCCAATTCGTAATGAACTTTAACTGCAATGAGATAGAGTACAATCTGACTAGTCTGATGAACAAACTTGTGAATGCAAAGCCTAAGGGAAAAGAGGCTGTGCTAGTCATCTTTTCTGGGCCCAAATCTAAGAAGAAGAAGAAGAAGAAGGCTAAGAAGCCCACTGGCACTCATGGTCCACAAGCTAAGATATAAAAGGGAAAGGGTAAGGCTCCAAAGTGAATAAGAGCAAAGGGCCCAAAGAGACGGATAGGTGCCTTCATTGAGGTGAGTTAGGCCACTGGAAGAGGTAGTGTCCTAACTCTGGCAAAGGTGCTACAAATGTGGAACTTTTTATTTTATAAATAAATTGTTCTATAACTGTATTTTCCACTTCATGGATACTTGATTCTGGAGCTAGTTCTCACGTTTGTATAGTTAATCAAAATCTGGTGCGAAGTAGGAAGCTGGAGCATGGAGAGATGTTGATCAGTGTTGGCAGTGGGCAAAGTGTCGCGCACGTCTACATTGGATCAACTTCTTTTTGTTTATTATGGGAGTGTGGGATTCGAAAAATGCAGTGGGAGCCAAGACAAATTTTAAGTCCTTAATTTTTCTTGGTTAAGTCAAAAAAAGTAATCTAATAAATCTGGTTTATTTTTGCAGTCTTTTTCTCGTTTATCTCTCTCAAATATGACAAACTCACTTTCAATTCTACTCGAAAAGAATACTCTGACTGGACCCAATTATGTGGACTGGCTTAGAAATTTGAGGATTGTCCTCAATATGGAATCATTGGGATACGTCTTGGAGGCTGATATCTCGGCGGCTCCTGCTAGAACACGTGGCAACGAAGAAGAGGTCCAAGCGCATGAAAAATGGGTTAAGGACGACCTCCGGGTGAGAGGATACATGGTGGGATCTATGACTTATGATCTTCAAAGGTCACATGATAAGATGCCCATTGCAAGAGCTATCCTAGCTCACCTGGTAGAGCTCTATGGAGAGCATAGTCGAAGAGATATTCTTTTTACAAATACGAACAGGAGGATTACGAGGTGATAAATAAAAGAAACTCCCATCCCCGATCCCTGATCTACTAACTTTAAAAGTCTGTAAAAAATGGGCTAACGAGGCCGCGGCTCTCCAACGACACATCAAAATAATAAAAGCATTTAAGTTGCGGTAAGAATTAGGTAACAACTGAGGACATAACTCTAACTTTGACAAAATAAGCACGATGGGGGATGAAGAGGGAACCTAACTCCAATAATTAAGTGGACAATGTGAAAGGTCCTATACCCAGTAGGAGGAGTATCTATATGATCCTCTGGCCCTGGTATTTAGATATCAAACTCCTCTGAAATGGAAAATTTATTTCTTAAGGACAGAATAATACAAGCATCTAAGGTGGACTGCATGTTACTCCAGCAATGATACATACGAGGCGCTCTAACAACTTCCTCTCTCTCGGACTCCTCCCTCTCAGCATCATCACCATGACGAGACACATTCTCATTGTGATCCGATCCAAACCCATTATTAGATTCATTATCACTATTCTGCGCCTATTGACGCTCAGAAGCCTCGTAACCATCAATTTCTAAGTCATCTGTTGTGATTTTGTCTAGCGGATAAAAATATTGATTCGAATCTCACCGAGAATCGAATTCGGAGTTTTCATGATATTATAATTACGCAATAAGAACGAATTATGTAAGAGAGTAATTGAATTACCTCTTGACGACAAAATTCAATTAGTCAGTAGGAACCTCACACTCCTGCCTCTAGATAGTCACACTGAAGAAAATTCTCTGAGAAAGCTCTGATCTCCTCCCCGGCAACAATGGCGGTGGCGGCTAGTTGGAGAGAGAGGGAGGGAATTTTGTCTTTCCTATTGCTCTAGGTTTCTTTGGCTCAAAGTCAGATCCTGAATAGTGATTTATATAGAGTTCTGACACTGACTAACTACTTATATCAAATAAGCAGAACCCCTAGGTCTACTATAGAGGGAGTGGCTGTTGGGCCTATTGGAGATTGGCTTCTGGGCTTTGTTCTATCTTAACCCATATGTAATTAATTAAATCCAAGTCCAATCCAATTGACAATTAATTACTTACTTTAATCCAATTAAAATTAATCTAATTAATTTAATTTAACTTATAGATGAATTTCCAATTAATTTAACTTATAAATTAATACGATTTAATTAATTTATTTAATCCAATTAAATAATTTTAATTAAATCATGCCATCCATTTTGTTAGTCAATCACATCTAGTGTGATTTTACTAAAATACCCTTAGCATGGAAAAATATTCCTTTTCTTCACATAGGGCAACTCTTTAGGCTCCATTCAATTGGCTATGGGAGAATTCCAAAGGATAAGGTTATCACCTAGCCAGCACCATGGAACTAAATCGTAACATAATTGAATACGAGATGAACATGTCATTACCAACATTGATTACGACTGCCATATGCATATAAACTCTTCACCGACATGTAAGAGCCATGGTACGTCAAACTCATAGAACTTGATGATGTACTCGGTAATCATAATAATGTAAAATTACCAAACTACCCTTAGTGACCATCACTAGTTAGTTTATTTGCTTTGGCCAAAGACTTTGCAATTTCAATTACTTATGATCGTACAGGTCACATACTCGTTTACTGTCGAGATGGTGAATCCTATATTGGCAGTTATCTTACAATTTCGAATGCACCATGTGGATTGTACTTCGAGGTCGACCCCACCTATCAAGTGATACGGGTCTAACTACTCTAAAAACATATCTAATACCAAAAGTACATTGTGAATAACTCCTCAGGTCTAAAGTTCACACATACTATCGCAATCTTCATCCCAATCATTGACTGTCAAAGAGTAAATACCCATGTCATGGGATTAATGCAAGTCAAGTTCAATAATTTCATTAACTATATTCATGACACTAGCTCCCACTATCTAATCAGTGTTCGACTGGCACTACCTTGTCAAAGCAAGTGTCATACGAGTTGAATTTTAATGCCCAATTAAAATTCCTTAACTCGCGAACTCCCTTTTAAGAGATTAAGTGCTTGACTCTTCCAGTGCCTCCGCTCAACCATAAGAGGTGGAAAGTCTATCTTCAAATCTCATGGACTTCTTTGTTCAATACATTTAAATGTCATTAGATTTATATGAACAAAATCAAAACCTTTATTCTATAAATAGAAACCCATAATAGTTTGGACAAATAACTTATCAAAGCGCTACTCAATCTAATTCCTCATAGACATTGAGGGCATACACCTAACATCATCATCATCTGCAGTTCTAGATAATGAGTCTACATCCTCTACTTCTTCCCTGCCCATGGACCTAAGAGACTCGTTGGATCTAGTTCTAGAGGTAGAACACACCATGATTTCTGACAAATAAATGCATGTAGGGATACGAAGCAAAAAATATTTTGGAAAACAGTAAAATAACAGAACGCAAGAAACTGGATAGTACCTAAAGCTTGAGATTAAGACTTAAAAGTTTGAAAACACAGCAGAAGATCTTGAAGCTGGTGAGGTACAATAGCTCCACAGTTGATGATCTTTCTCTCTGTCCCTCTCGAAAATTCCCTCTAATAG
Organism: Buddleja alternifolia; assembly: GCA_019426215.1. NCBI lineage: Eukaryota > Viridiplantae > Streptophyta > Magnoliopsida > Lamiales > Scrophulariaceae > Buddleja > Buddleja alternifolia. The sequence goes on from CM033391.1 coordinate 27,418,859, forward strand.
TTGTAAAAAAGTGAAAAGTGAAAAAAGGCTAACCAATGTCCTATTTATAGACTTCTTTGGGCGAGAGTTTACAGGGTTTAGATGAAAGTAACCCTAAATACTTGGTGGCTGAGATTTAAACTCAGTTAAAAAATGTACGGTCCAGATTGCGTGACTGTTCAAGTCACCACCTATCAAAGATAAAATAATAATAATAAAATAACCCTTACTAACTGCCATTTAAAGCGCTTGCCTTCACGCTCTATATAAACAAGGGAGGCCTTGCATTCACTCCTCCAGCTCCCATGCGCTTAACATACCATAAAGCAAATCATTTACTTTTAGTAAATAATTTCGACCAAGTGAATATCCAAAAGAATCTTCAAGATAAACACGACCTGATTAATCGAATTACCAGGCACCATTGTTCACAGACACGAATGCCACGCATCGTGATCTACGAACTGGGGGACTAAATTATAGGGGTAAATCACGTTTGCCTAACTAAATAATAAAAATGGTCCTAAAAATAACATTAATTACATAATGGCATTAGGATTCGCGTGTTTTTATACGGACAGGTCCACCAACCTAAATGTTGTGGGTCGGCTAAACAGTTGACACGCGTCCGGAGTCTTCTGGCCAAGTTGTCAAGTCATGAATAGTGTCAGACCTCTATTATAAATACCACTTCCTGTTCATTTATGTGGGGACCAGCAATAAATTCTCTGACAATAGTCTCATAATTTTGTTCGTATTCTATCTTATTTTTATCATAATTGGGCTAATTGCATTTTTTGTCCTGTACTTTTTCACTTTTGGATTTTGGTCCTGTTTTTTCGATTTGCAAAGTTGTCTTGTAACTATCCAACTTTTGGCAATTTTAGTCTGATTTTGATCGAAGCTGACAATTTGCCCGGAATTTACCACGTGTGATGCTGACCGGACAAAATTGATGAGGTGGAATACCTAGACGCTGACTAGGACAAAATTGATGATGTGGGCATGCCACATCATCAATTTTGTTTTTTGTCCTAGTCAGTGTCAATTTTGGCGGAAAAATTGGAAAATCCCCAATTTTTGTCCATGTTAGCGCCATGTGTCCGATACGTCGCAAATTCCGACCAAATTAGCCAGCTTTGGTCAAAATTGGACTAAAATTGCCGAAAGTTGGATAGTTATAGGACGACTTTGCAAATCGAAAAAAAAAATAGAACCAAAATTCAAAAGCGATAAAGATAGCGAAAGAAAAATGCAATTAGCCCTATCATAATTATCTAGCTATTAGCCTCGTATAATATGAAGCAAATACGTATATATCAACAAATCATTTTGAACTACGTATAAACTTAATCCTATCCAATTAGGTACGTAGGCAGCTTGACTTCGTCAAGTCCAATCCATAATCTCATTTGGTTGTTGTTTAGTTAGACCCATTTGGATCATTGATGCGGTTCGAGTTAGCCCAACAAAATTCGAGCTAAATCAGTGCTAATAATTTTTTGTTATTCAATCAATTACTTATGGCTTACTTCTCACAATGATTGATAAATATTTGAATTTGTGAGTATGTACAAGTGACAAAACTATAGATATCAACCAGGTCCCAGTATCGATGATTATTTTCAATATGTATTCAGTTTATTTCGTTTTTTTACCTAACGTTTAGCTAAGAGCATTGTTTTCTCAAAAAAAAAAAGCTAGCATTGTTCATTTTACCACAATTTTTACTGTGGCACCAAATTTTTGCATGGTAATACTAAAATACTAAACAACTCTTTTTTCAATCATATATATATGTATATATTTATGTATATATATATATATATATTTTACTAATGTATTTTGAACACAAAATGAGGTTACAAACATTACGAACACTAGCTTTTTGTATCTATCCAATATGACTAATCATCTTGTCACGGGTATTCAAACCCTAATATAATCTGACCTAACACGCTAAAATAATATGTTGCTCATTCGATCTATAGTCCATATTGGTAATTAATATAATATAAAATGTTCAAAAACTAGCGAAAAAGTAAAAAGGAATGAATGAACTCAAGTTTACCACCAAGAAAAATAGTATTTTGATATTTGTTAAATTTAATTGAACATAGTTGTCAATCTTTACTCGATAAGAATAACAAGTCAATGGATTTTGGTCATATCTATTTTTTTTCTTTTTCTTATGTATGGTAGTTATCTATTCCCTTAAATTTTAGAAATTATAATAAATACTTATTTCTATATTTTAATTGAAAAACTATTGTCATGCTATAAAATTAGTTTGTCAAATAAAATGATAAGAATTACATGTAATTGGTTAAATGTTACTTTTGTCCACGTAATAATACAAATGGAAGTCGAGTGGCTTTATCAATATTTTTGGAGTGCCATTATCAACTCCCTATATATATATGTACATTCAATTCAGTTTGTTTTGGTTAATCGGTGCCTAAAACTAAATCAAACTTAAAATTGTTAGATAATATAATATATTTCCATATCTTTCTAGTATTTATGTTAATTTAGGTTTGTTTATGTTTCCTTGTAATTATCTTTTCCTTGTTTATAGTTAGAGTTTCTTGTTTACCAAGTACATGTATCTCTATAAATATGTTACTCAATAATACAAGTTTCCTATGGGGTTTTCTCTAATCTAACATGGTATCAGAGTCATGGCTTCGAGCCATGGTCTCTCGATCTCTTGCTTCAGTCGTCATCCTCAAGTCGCCATTCGCATCCGGCGCCCATTATCTAGTTTAATTTTCCTTTATCTAATTTTTTTTCTTTCTTTCTCCTATGGCCGCCGCCTCCAGCTTCTTCTCCCTTATCTCGTTTTCTCTTCCTTTTGATTTCATATGGCCACGGCCGCCTTGTCTCTTTAGCCGTAGCCGCCGCTCTTAGCCTCTGCCGCACCACCTTTGGCAGCCGCGCTTAACCGCCGTCGCCCTTGGTTTTGTCAATTTCCGCCGCTCACCCTTGGAAAACAAAGACTTGGAGTCGTCGCCGCCGCCTCTTAAGGCTACCACCACCTTTTATCTTTGTCGCTGTCTTCTTCTCAAATTCTCTATGACTGGATTTCTTTAGTCCTGTCTCAACATTCAAGACTCTCAGGTTTCGACGGCGGGGGAGTGTTAGATAATATAATATATTTCCATATCTTTCTAGTATTTATGTTAATTTAGGTTTCTTTATGTTTCCTTGTATTTATCTTTTCCTAGTTTATAGTTAGGATTTCTTGTTTACCAAGTACATGTATCTCTATAAATATGTTACTCAATAATACAAGTTTCCTACGGGGTTTTCTCTAATCTAACAAAAATCACTCCTTTTTGTTCAAAATAAAATCGAAAAGAACACTTTTCTTGGTTTGATTTCGTTGCACTTAATTTATGGGTTCACTTAGGTTGTTTAACCGTGAACTTCCATCTCTATATAAATTTTCTAGCTTGTCTTACGCTAAACCGAAAATTGCTGAGTAAAATTCTGATTGGAGCTAAAATGTCCTTGTAGTATTTACTGAGCAGTCCTACATTGTTTAGATGCAAAAGTATACCTAGAAATAGCTACTTATATGATCATGCCCTTTTCGGGTTGTGATAATACAAAAGATTATTGTACTAAAAGCCCTAACATCCTAGAAGACGTAAAAGCATCTTATAAACTTCATTAACCTATTTTATTCATGAAAAAGGAAAAAGGATTTAAGTGTAAATATTTTAAAAGCCCTAACATCCTTGAAGACGTAAAAACATCTTATAAACTTCATTAACCTATTTTATTCATGAAAAAGGAAAAAGGATTTAGTGTAAATATTTGAACTTTATGTAAGGGTACAATAGGCTTTTTGCTTTTCTAAGATAGAAGTGAATCTCCCAAGAAAATACAAAATCCACTAGTTGACCTTCTATCAACAACATCGCCTGCCCAATCGGAATCACAATATGCACTAAGATTCACATCAGAGGACGAAGAGAGCAATAAACCTTGAAATACAGTACGTCTTAAATATCTAAGAATGCGAACCACTGCGGCCCAATGAATTGAACGAGGTGCAGAAATAAATTGACTAACAATGTGAACAACATACATGATGTCTGGTCGAGTCACGGTGAGATAAACCAGACAACCAACAATTTGTTGATACAATGTAGGATCAGGAAGAGGAATACCATCAGTTGGTTGAAGCTTTGCATTGAGTTCAAGTGGTGTATCTGCTACTTTTTCATCTGTTAGTTGGCCACGATCAATAACCTCACTGGCATATTTCGATTGACACAAAAAATATCCTTTTGGAGAGTACACAACTTCAATGCCTAAGAAGTACCGCAAAGGACCCAAATCTTTCATTTGAAATTTTTCATAAAGATGTGTCTTCAACTCTATAATGCAAAATTGATCATCACCTGTAATAATCATATCATCAACATAGAGAAGTACAATATACGACCTCGTCCTGAAGTAGAATAGAATAGCCCCGAGTCATGAACACTATTTGAAAACCCAAATTCTTTCATGGTATGACTGAATATTTCATACCAAGCCCGTGGTGCTTGCTTCAAACCATATAGAGTATGTCTCAGTCTACAAATTTTATTTGAAGGATAAGAAAACCCGGCTGGTGGTTTCATATAAACCTCTTCACGTAATCACCATTTAAAAATGCATTTTGACGTCCATTTGAAATAATGGCCATTTTCATTTAGCAACTACAGTAATCAGGATGCAAACAGATGTCAGTTTAGCAACTGGAGCAAATGTCTCTTCATAGTCAATTTCGTATTCTTGGGCATATCCGTTTGCTACTAGACGAGTTTTATACCTTTCCACCGATCCATCTGATCTTCTTTTTATCTTATACACCCACTTGCACCCGATTGATGTTTTCCCAGAAGCAAGTGAAACCAAATCCCATGTTTGAGTTTTCTGAAGTGATTCAAGTTCTTCATCCATAGCTTGTCGCCAAAGAGGATTGCAAGCTGCTTCTTTATAATTATGAGGCTCGTGAAGAGAATATATAGAACAAAGAAAAGACTGATACGAAGAAGGAAAGCAAGTTTTATAATCATTAAGCCATGAAGGAGGATTTCGAGTTCTAGAAGGGTACCTTGGTTGAGTTTCTTCAAGAAGTTCATCGACATCATGAGAGGGAGATAACATTATGCCCATATCTTCTAGTAACCACCTGATCCAAATAACTTCAGCCACTGCATGAGCCATTGCACGATATTCAGCTTTGGAACTTGAGTGGGAAACTACATCTGAAAAAGGGAAAAGGATTTAAGTGTAAATATTTGAAGTTTATGTAAGGGTATAATAGGCATTTTACAATTCACTTTTCTATGTAATATATTTTGATTACAAAGCTTGTACAGAAGTATGTATGAACAGAGAGCTTCAATTCTTCTTATGCAAAATGGGGTTTTCTTCATTTCCTTGGTTTCTTCCATCTTTATTTTCAAGCTCATATGGTATCAGAGCTGGGTTTTGCAACTAATACACTCGTTCTGAAAATACTCCAGGTTAGATCGCTTGTTTTCTCTTCTTGGTCTTTGTCTATTGTTCTTCTTGGTTTTCATCATTTGGGAGAAATGGCAACAAAATCTAGACAAGTTGTTCAAGTAAAATTAAATGGATCAAATTATTCTTATTGGTCTTATCTTATGAAAGTTCATATCACTGGTAAGGAACTTAAAGGTTACATAGATGGGTCTTCTAAAGCTCCCTCTGAATTAGATGAAAGTTTCCCAAAATTGCAAAATGAGTGGGATACAAACAATGCAAAAGTCTTGTCTTGGATTAACAACTTTGTAGATCCTTCTATTGGTATGCATTTCTCAAAATTTAGCACTGCAAAAAAGGTTTGGGATTATTTGGAAAGTGTGTATACTCAGACGAACTTTGCTAGGCATTATTAATTAGAAAATACTATACGAAACTTGCTCCAAGATGAGAAGCCTGTTCGAGATTTTTATAGCATGATGAATTGGATTTGGGATGAATTGGATTTGATGGACCCATTAGAACTCACAAATTTACATGTTTATTAGAAGGTTAGAGAAGAGCAGAAACTTGTTCAATTTCTCATGGCCTTACGTGCAAAATTTGAGCCATTGAGAGGATCAATCTTGCATCGGTCTCCACTGCCAAGTGTGGAGAAAATTTTAAGTGAGTTAGTTGCTAAAGAAACTAGACTAAAATCGTTGTTGCCATCTACAATGAACACACATTCAGTTCTTGTAGCTGCTTAAAAAGCTCAATTTTGACCTCCTTCTTCTTTTCGTGGTTATAATTGAAAGCAAAAGGTTGCTTTAGATGAGTGTAGTTTCTGTCATGAGAAAGGATATTGGAAAAAGGATTGTCTGAGTCTTCGAAACAAGGATAGAGGAATTCTTCCAACTCCAAAGAATAGTCAGATTCACCAGCAACAATGATGGAATGTTTCGAGTTTGACATCTTCTAGGCCTGCCTCCTCTGCTTTCTCATGTGAGTTACCAGCAGCTAGTATAAACAATTCGAGAAGTGTAACTCATGAAGATATACAAGAAATGGTAACTCAACAAGTTCAATAGTTTCTTGGAACTTCTATAGGTACACAACCTACTATTCAATTTGCAATGACAGTAACTAAAGGTGGTGCTAATGGTTTATCCTCGTTAGGTAAAACTTTCAATGGGATTTTAGATTCTGGTGATTCCCATCATATGACACATGACTTTTCTGTTCATGTTGATTGTTCCACTCTTTCATATCCTATTTCTATTCAAACCGCAGATGGATCATCTATGGAAGTTTCCCAAATAGGTTCTATATCTGTCGAGTCTTCCCCTTCCAAAAATCTTTCTATATTCAATGTCTTACATGTTCCTAATCTTTCTGTAAATTTACTCTCCATTGGTCAACTTGCTGATTCAGGTTGTATTGTGACATTTTCTTCATGTGGTTGTGTTATTCAGGACCATCGTACAGGGAGATAGATTGGGATGGGCCGTAAGGAAGGGAATCTTTACATCTTGCAACATCTTTTTGCTCTGTCTAGAAATTAAATTAGTCATGGTTTGTCTGTTTTTGCTTCGAGTAGAAGTTTATCAATGTTTCAGTTATGGCTTTGCAGGCTAGGTCATGTTTCTAATTCTCGTTTAAAATATATGGTTTCCAGTGGTCTTTTGGGTAAAATGTCATATTCTGATATTTATGATTGCAAAAGTTGCAAGCTTGGAAAATTTAGTGCATTGCCTTTTAAGAGAAGCACTTCTATTTCTCATGCTCCATTTGATCTTGTTCACTCTGATGTTTGGGGGCCTTCCTTTGTTGCAACAAAAGGTGGGTCATTGTACTATGTTTCATTTATTGATGATTATACTCGATATTGTTGGATATTTCTCATGCGTAATAGATCTGAATTCTCAAAATCTATTCTAATTTTATTGCAATGGTTAAAACTCAATTCAAAGCAAAGATAAAAGTGTTTAGAGTAGACATGGGTGGGGAATATAGATATACTCCATTCTTGGAACTTCTTGCTTCAGATGGGACATTATTACAATATTCATGTCCAGACACACCGCAACAAAAAGGACAAAGCACATTGAGATAGATTGTCACTTTGTTCGCCACCACTTATAAAATGGGACCATTTCTCTTCCGTATATCTCCTCTTCTCTCCAGGTGCTGATTTTTCACGAAAAGCCATACCGTTACTCGTTTTTGTCATTTTGAGTTTGAGGGGGGGGGGGGTGAAAAAGGAAAAAAGATTTAGGAGTAAATATTTTAACTTTATGTAAGGGTATAATAGGCTTTTTACAATTCACTTTTCTCTGTAATATATTTTGATTACAAAGCTTGTACACGAGTATGTATGAACAGAGAGCTTCAATTCTTCTCATGCAAAATGGGGTTTTCTTCATTTCCTTGGTTTCTTCCATCTTTATTTTCAAGCTCATAATTCAGTCGCTCAAAGAGCTTATTTTGAAAGTAAAGTCATACACATGGTCTTAAATTTTCTTCAAAATGTCGAAATTTCGACTAAATTTCGGGTTTTCTAGGATCCCAAAGTGAAATCTCACTTTCGATCTGATCTTGTCTGAAATTTAAACCAAAACTAAAATTTCCCAAAAATTAAATTAATAATAAAACTTATTTTGCAAAATATCGATCAAATCACAAAGTTTTCTTAAATTGAAAATGATATCAAATTATTTATATTTATATAAATATTTTATGTTTAATTATATTATATAGAAAGTAATTTAAATACTCTTGTTACTTTTTTGGGACCATACCTATAAATTATGAAAGTTAATATAAGAGAGACCCTCATGATATTGATTTTCATCCTCCAAAAAATCGCCTTCTAGATGCTATAATCTTATTGAAATTGTATATATTTTACTCTAATGTTATGAAATTTGGTTAAAATTTTACTATACAATGATATTTATTTTATATTTACGCAAGAAATTTTATGTGTATGTGTATGTGATGGAGAAAGATAAGGATAGGTGGGGTGGGTGGGGGACCAAGATCGACTAAAATATTTGAGTGCTTTCAATATATTGACGTCCCACAGTGTTCTTCTACTCCGTATGTGTAGTTGGAGTGTGACGTGCATCATTCAATTTGTCTACATACAGTCAAATCCAACATCCAAGTGTGTAGTGTGGGACTATGCCAGACCGAGTGCATTGGAGCAGATGTACTTAGCACCACACATTTGTGGTGGGGTGGGTGGTTTTTGCATGGCTATTGGGTGATGAAAACCACCCACCCCACCACAAATGTGTGGTGCTAAGTACATCGACTCCAATGCACCCGGTCTGGCATAGAATTGCCCCAAGTGTTACGTTGGTCATTATTTTAGGGTAAATTATAGGTTTTCCTGCTAAACTATATACGGTATGTTTCAAATTCCTCTTAAAACTATTTTAGGTTTTAGGTATCCTTTACCTCCTCAAAATTCATACCTAATTCCAAATAGAATGAATTACCATTAGAATCCCTTACTAGTTAGAATAAATTATCTTATTTCTTTCCTCCTCTTTTTTCTTATTGTTCTTCATATATATATATATATATATATATATATATATATATATTGATGTAACAAATATTGTGCATTAAGATATTACCAAATGACCCCTTTTCCTATTTGCATAATGGTCCCTCGTATAAATATATAAGTGTCCTCACAGACCATATTATTTATATCACGCTACAAGATCCGTGTGTTTATAAATGAAACGGGTTGGGTTGATCCATTACCCAAACAACGACCCTACATCCTTACCGTTCATGGACGACACGTGTAATCATCTGATTGTTCCACCTATCCTAGTCTGAGTCGTACATGTCAAATATCTATAAATACGGGGACTCAACATATAATGAGGGTTCACAATCTGATATTTCTACTATAGACTTAGGAGTAAGTTACCCCTATATAAATTCGAATTTTTAGCTTTGTATCATACGACCCTCCGAATTGGAAGTGTATTGATATTTTGAACTACATTAGACTTGATCTTCGATGGCGCTGTTTCCATATTCAATGAACTCGGTTTTGAGGGCAGACTTGTCATTTTACAAGGAGGACGCGCTAAGTGCCAACTGATGCATACATAACATGGCATGTACAGAGAAATGATGCAATAAGTAAATGTAAGATATAAAAATGAAAGCAATAATAAATTCAAACAATGAAGTAGGAAGAACAAACCTTAAACACGTGGCTTGCTCCGCACTTCTCAATGAAGGGATGTGAATGGTGTGCGAGCCAAGCCTTGTCCACATGAAGAAACACCTTTTGATAGAGCTCAACTGCTACTTAGGTGGTGTTAGGGCCACCGAAGACGATGATAGGATTATGCCCTCGATGCCAACGAGGACATAGACTGTAATAGGGCTATAAGTTGTATTATGCAAATTCTAATATTAATAAAATGCAATTGACACTACTACAAAAATACACTATTACAGCGCACTTATTACAGCAGTTCTGGTAAAACCGCTGAATGGAGGTACCTATTACATCGGTTCACTTGTATACCACTACTCTTTCTCTCTCTCTCTCTCACCGCCGCAACCACCACCACCACCGCCGCCGCTCTCTCTCTCTCTCTACCACCGACACCGTATACCGCCACCACCACCGCACCGTATACCGCCGCTTCCACCACCACCGTAAGCTTTTTCTTCTTCTTCTCTCTCTCTCTCTCTATGTATATATATATACATATATTTGTTAACTTGGATATATTTTGATGAAGATAGAATTTATCTTCGTATAGTGAGATCCAAATTTTGGGTTTGTTGTGGGTGAAAGATCCGAATTTTGGGTTTGTTGTGGTTGAAAGATCCGAATTTTGTTGGTTGCAAGTTTGGGGAAAGGATTAGTCGACAACTTGGTAAAAAATTTTGCGCTGTTACTCTGTCAAATTTTTTCTAGAATAATGGGCAAGAAAACCACCGTTTCAAAGGGGAAAAAAAGGCCGGGGAAGGTTCTTCGAGAATTCCCGAGCCTACAATTGTGCACGATACACCGGGTTATCATTAAGGAGAAATGTCTTGATATTAGCGCGACGCCATCGTTGTGGGATTTGATCGAGTTTCATCACAATTGGTTAATTAAAATTATTTAATTAATTCAACTCAACTGATGTTAAGAAAATTATTTAAGTAAAGGTTAATTAATAAAATTATTTAAGAAAGGATAATAAATTAATTTATCTAAGTAAGGATAGTAATTAATGTTAGTTTCATTTTCAAAAGATTTAGAAACTTTTTTAGTGTTTTGACAAGAGTTGTCTCACATGAGAAATTTGAATTAGGAAAAAGGGAATATAAATCAGAATCAAGATGAAAGGTACTTGAACTTATTTGATAATTATATGATAAACTTATTTTCTGATCTTCAAATTCTGAAATAAAGTAAAAAATATAGCATATTCATGTATTTCATAAGTGAGTTTATTTTAACAAGAAATAATCTATGCATTTTTGTAATCTTATTAAAAATTGTCGTACCGATGGGAAGCCAAAGACTACTAAGCCAACGATAAAAAGAAAATGATGAAAGGTATTTGAACTTATTTGATAATAATTATATGATAGACTTATTTTTTGATCTTCAAATTCTGAAACAAAGTAAAAAAATATAGCATATTCATGGCATCTTCATATTTCATAAGTGAGTTTACTTTAACAATAAATAATCTATGCAGTTTTGTAATCTTTATTACTTCTAATTTAAAATTATGTTGTTGGTATATGAATCTAACTTCTGTATTTTTGGCTTTTGTAGGTCGATGGCTTCATAGCGTGCTGAAAGTTTTCCCGAGGAGGATGGACGTGGAACAGACAAACGTGTTGAAGCTGAGATAAGGAGAGGTGTCACGGCAATGAGAAAAGTCATCAATGCAAGAAATAAAGGCATAAAGGTACCTGTCGGCAGGAATGAGAAAGGTTAAGCAGTTGACCCAAACAAAGCAACATTTGTTGGTTACATAGGAGTCCTGGCTCGGCAGAAGGTGGCGATTACCATCAGTGCTTGGCGACAAGTTTCGCCTGTTAGAGTATATGCCCTCGAATGCCATAAAGAGGATAGATTTATAGGGCATAAACATTGTAACTAAACTATGGTTTTTCTATTAATATAAGGCAGTTGATTGTTGTTTTCTTATAGGCATTTATAAGGTGTGAATAAACAACGTAAAGTCCTTGATGACAAGGCGAACCTTCTACCTCCTATGGGATAGGAGGAAAGGCACTAGAATGGTTTGACCCTTGACATCTAAAAGGGTTCGCAAGTCTAGGAAACATTGATTGGGCATCAATAGTGAATAAAGACTTGTATGATGTAAGTTTCGACAGAGTAAGTGTCAGTCGTACACTATGGAAATGGAAGTGGGAACTTATATCATAGACGTGTCAGTTGGACTGATATGTTCGAACACGGTTCGCATCAGTTCATCACATGGGTAATTCACTCATTGACAGTCAATGATGAAACTGATAAGTAGTGATAGGTACGTGTGAACCTCTGACCTGAGAAATCGAGTTGAAGATGTACTTGTGACATCAAGTCTGTCATTAGAGTAGTTAGATTCAAATCACCTGTTGGTTGAATCGACCTCAAAGTGCGACTTGATGGGCAAGTAGCATTGTTAACTGATTTGCAATATGGAATTTATTCTCTCATAAATGAATGAGTAAAATGTCCTATGCGATCATGAATAAGTGAGGATGAAAGACTTTGGCCAAAGCATTTAAATACCTCGACTTATTATAAGCTTAGGCATATGGTCAAGTTATATGAGTTTGACTTTAAACCATGACTCTTACTTGACTGGGATATAAGAATAAAAGGTTTATACACGTACGATATTCACGGCATAAAGGTTTGGAATGATCCTATTCATTCGTTCTCAATTGGGTTACGGTGTGAGCCACGAGACTGGCTAGGTGTCACTCACACTCCTTTGGATTCCTCCCAATTGCCTTTTGAAACAAACCTAAAGAGTCGCGCTTAAAGGAAGTGCAAAAGGAAAAATATGGGAAAAAGACTTGAGAGAAATTCACGGCATTGGATGCCGTAATTAATTAATTAATTATTGGATAATTTAATTAATTAATTAAATTAATTAGTTAATTAATTTCTTGGAGAAATTGAATTATAAATTAATTAGGAATTGAATTAATTGGATTATCAATTTATGTATTGGATAAATAAATTATCCGATTAATTAATTCGCAAGCAAGACGAAAGCCCGAAGGCTTCCGAGCCCACTAAGGAGCGGCCAAATAGATGCCGAAATAGGGCTCTTGCATGCTAATGTTATTGTTTTATAATGATATAAATATATCACAAGGTGAAAAATAACACAAGGCAATTTATATAACTTTCTCTCCAAGAAAAAATCTCCCACCTCTCTCTCTCTCTCTCTCTAGCCGTCTTTGACAAGGAAGAAAGGGGGAGTTTTTCGTTTTTGATTCCGACGTGATGAATTAGAGACGTTGGCAAATTCGGCGTTAGAGATAAGGATCACGTTCAGAAATCAACATACCCGAGAACGGTAATTTTTCTATACACAATTAAATACGAGGATTAGAGATGATTCGGGCTTTGGGAATTAAATTTACTTTCCGCTGCATTTTATTCATATAATTCCCAACAATGGTATCAGAGCCAATCTCTGAATTCTGTGTTTAATTGCTAATGTGATTGACTATTTTTTTTTGCGTTTTTGAGGCCTGCTTTGAACGTGTTTTTCATATGAAAATGTTCTGAATCTCGCTACAGTTTCTTCATGAAAGTTGTAGTTTAATGCGTTTCGAATCTGGGCATATAACTTTTATGGGAATCGGAGAAGTATAACCCCAAGACGAGCGCGACTCAAAACGTGTGCGCAGAGGCCTATTCGGCCTCCCGTTGCACACACAGCGTGCGCACTGCACACACTGGGTGGGCCCCCAACGCCGTGCAGTTTCACGGCGCCGGTCAGAGAGGCTGGCCGGACGCTGGGCCTCCGGCCAAGCACGATTAAACCGTGCGCTGGAAGCACGACATACACCGTGCCATGCGCCTAGCGCACGGACCTGTTTCAGGGCCCGTGTTTTCGTGACTCGGGCCCTAATGGGTCAGGTTATATTTTCCTAAGGTCCAAATTTTAATTGAATAGGTGTTTGGGCTATTTTAGTTATCCTGGTGGGTCAAAAGGATGATGACCCGGATTTAATTAAAAAGGGGCCCAAATTGTTTTGATTAAAATAGTGGATAATTCAATAAATTAGTTATTGGGCCTAATTAATTAATTTTGAATATGCCAATGGTTGGTAATTTAATTTTGATAAAATTAAGCCCAATATAGTTTTTTTTGATCTTTATTTGAATGAAATAATTAATTAATAAACTCTTGGAGAATTTTATTTATTAAGTGATTTATTTAAATAAAGAATTCTCATAAATAGGATTATTTTCATATGAATCAATAAAATTTGGAATTTTATTGTGGAATTAAGTTGGACTAATTAATTTTTATTAGTCACCAACATAAGTGTTTTATTTATCGTGAGCATGTATTATGTGATGGTGACATATGTCTATGGGCTTAGGTTGCTTCTTTTGATTATGTATTTCTTTTGATGGGTTGTAAGGGCCGGTTTGAGCCCATTTTATTTTATTTCTAGATTTATGTATAGGTTTTAAATTACCTCTTGTAATAAATAGAAATAGAATAGGCCTTTTAAGATGGAGATCATGCAAAAGAAGAGGAGCTTGGAGCCCACGAAGATTAGCTAGGCTTTTATTTTTCAATTTTATGATGGCCCATTGGCTTGGGCCCTCTAGATAAAAGCCCATAGACTTGTGTGTTGTATTATTGCTTTCGATGCATATTCATTAGTTGTATGAAACATGTGTGATCAATATGCGCTATATAAATTGGTAAATGTGCAAAGTGAGATGAAATAAATGTTTTGAACATGAATTCTCCCAAACAAAAATAATACTAAGTTAGTAAGGGGTGCTAGGCATCCTTTCCCTCCACTAAACTTAATAAGATCAAGGATTAAATCCATATGTGGCATCTTCCCAGTAAGTGGGGGTCATATATTAAGATTTAATTCTAGAATTTTATTAAGTGCATTGGATGCCTTAATCGAGACATATTTCACCCCAAATATCGTTAAAGGGTTGCAAGGTGAAATTCAAATGTTAGATTATGAGGAGTTAGTGGGAATGAACTTAGATAGTCCACTTTACCAAAAAATCGTTAAAGGGTTGCGGTATTTGTGGATTATGGGATAAATATGATTGAACCGTCTATTTGATAGATTGATGTTTGACATCACTTTAATTATGTAATGGATCAAATATTGTTAAAGGGTTGCCATCCATTATATTAATTAAAGAACTCAATCCCCACCACGAAGTTTTCATCAACGATCGCTTTCGTCATTTCATAGTGGGAGTGTGGAATTTCGAAAAATGTAGTGGGATTCAAGTTATAAGTCGAAGTCCTTGATTTTAAACTTGGTCTTAGTTTAGTCCAATATTCTAATTAAGTCTAGTTTATTTTCTGCAGTTATTTGTTTTATCTCTCTCGTTTTTCAAAAATGACAATCAACCTACTTTCCGTATTACTCGAAAAGAATATCCTTACCGGACCCAACTACGTGGATTGGCTAAGGAATTTGAGAATAGTTCTCAATATGGAGTCTCTAGGATATGTGTTGGACACTGATATCCCTGCTCCACTTCCCAGAACACGTGCCAATGAAGAAGAAGTCCAAGCTCATGAAAAATGGGTAAAGGACGACGTCTGAGTGCGTGGGTACATTCATAGCTCTATAACAAATGAGCTATAGAGGTCCCATGACAAGATGACCACAACGAGGGCTATCTTGGCGCACTTGGTCGAGCTCTATAGTGAGCGCAGTAGGACTGCTGGATATGAATTATCTAAAGAGCTCTTCGGAGCCAAAATGAGAGAAGGGGAGAAGGTTGGGGATCATGTCCTCAAAATGATATCGATGATCGAGAGATTGGAAGCTTTCGATTTTACAATGAACCCGCAACTTCAGACCGATCTTATCTTGCAGTCCCTTCCTGACTCTTTTTCCCAATTCGTTATGAACTTCAATTGCAATGAGATTGAATGCAACTTAGCTGGGCTAATGAACAAATTAAACATTGCACAATCTCAATTGAAGCCCAAGGGAAAAGAGACTACTTTGGTTATCACTTCTGGGCCCAAATGGGCGAAGAATAAGAAGAGAAAAACCAAGAAGCAGGCTGGCGAGCTTGGAGCTCAGGGTGGTGTCGATAAAGGAAAAGGAAAGCTCCTGTGATTCGCAAGCGAAAGGGGCCGCAAAAGACAGACAGATGCCTACACTGCAGTGAGCTGGGCCACTGGAGAAGGAACTGTCCGAATATGGGGCCTGGCGCACAAGGTATGGAACTTTATGTTCATGAAACTTATTGTTCTATGACCGTCTTCTCTACATCTTAGATTCTTGACTCTGGAGCTAGTACTCACATATGTTATATGAATCAGGATCTGATGCGAGGAAGGAAGCTGGACAATGATGAGGTGAAGATCAGAGCAGGCAGCGGGCAAAGCGTCGCGGCTACTGCAATAGGATCTACCTCGTTGTTTTTAAATTCTGGACATGTACTATTACTGGATAATGTTTTGGTTTTGTCTAATGGGCTTAAAAACATTGTTTCTATTCCCATTTTAGTTAAGAATGGTTACATTTTTCGTTTTATTGATGAACGATGCAACATTTATTATGGTAATAAATTTGTAGGCTTTGCTTCTTTGATAAATGGATTGTATTACCTTAGTGTCCAGAATGAGTATGCAGTGAATACTATACAAAGGAAACGTAGTAGGCTTGAAATAAACCAACGATTGATATGGCACCTTCGACTAGGCCATGCTGGCGAACAAAAGATTTGCAAAATGGAAAAAGATGGGCTAATTGGCCCACTAGGATTGGATCCCTATCCTACTTGTGAATCTTGTCTCAAAGGCAAGATGGCTAGATCGCCCTTCACAGGGAGCTTTGAAAGGGCCTCACAAATCTTAGGTTTAGTGCATACTGACGTTTGTGGTCAATTTGGAGAAATGGCCAGAGGAGGTTTCCTTTACTTTATCACCTTCACTGACGACCATTCTCGATATGGTCTAGTGTACCTAATGAAGCATAAGTCTCAATCCATTGACAAGTTCAAGGAATTCAAGGCTTTAGTGGAAAATCAAACAAGTCAACGTATAAAAACTCTTCGATCTGATCGAGGAGGAGAATATATGAGCGACAAGTTTAACTTATACCTCAGAGAGAATGGTATAGTATTGCAACTCACACCTCCAGCGACTCCACAGTTGAATGGAGTAGCAGAGCGAAGGAATCGAACCTTGTTGGACATGGTTCGCTCCATGCTTAGCTACACTGATTTACCCAGTTCACTGTGGGGTCACGCTCTGCTTACAGCTGCACACATTTTAAATAGATGTCCATCCAAGTCCGTTCCTCTGACTCCCTATGAAATGTGGAGAAATAGGAAACCAAGTATTAACCACATAAAGATTTGGGGATGTCCGGCTTATGTCAAAAAGACTAAAGTGGACAAGTTAGAGGCTAGGTCCTTAAAGGGATGTTTCATTGGATATCCTGAAGATTCTATGGGATACCTCTTTTACCTGCACAATGACCAAAAGATCATTGTAGCCTTACAAGCCCACTTTCTTGAAGATGAGTTCATTTAAGGAGGAGCGGGTAGAAAGATTGTTCTAGAAGAACAAAATGAAACCCCACTGGATACATCTACACAGGGAGTGAGAACCGAACCTTCTTTAACACAACCACGACCACGACGATCGAATAGAGTATCTCAAATGCCTGAGAGGTACGGATATCTAATGTAGAGGGAGTTGGATCTCCATTCTGTGTTAGAGGAGGATCATGAAGATGATCCCTCCACTTTTGATCAAGCGATGGTGGATGTGGATGCTGCTAGATGGCGTGAAGCTATGCAAACTGAGATCGATTCGATGCATGAAAACCAAGTCTGGAAACTTGTAGACCAACCTGAAGGGGTAAAACCAATCGAGTGTAAATGGATCTACAAGAGAAAGATTGGTGTTGATGGCAAAGTAGACACCTACAAAGCCAGGCTAGTGGCAAAAGGGTTTAGTCAAAAGAAAGGAATTGACTACCAAGAAACCTTCTCGCCAGTGGCTATGATCAAATCAATAAGGATTCTACTTGCAATAGCAGCACACCTAGATTATGAAATATGGCAAATGCATATCAAAACTGCTTTCCTAAATGGATTCCTAGAAGAGGATATCTATATGGAGCAGCCTAAATGTTTTGAGTCCAAGGAGCATATTCATAAGGTGTGTAAACTTGAGAGATCCATTTATGGACTCAAGCAAGCGTCTCGTAGCTGGAATCTACGTTTTGATGAGGTTGTCAATGGATTTGACTTCATCAAAAATGAAGACGAACCCTGTGTTTACAAGATGGTCAGTGGGAGCAAGTTGACATTCCTAGTGTTATATGTAGATGACATATTACTCATTGGGAATGACATAGGAATGCTCACCACAACCAAGAAGTGGCTTTCGAGTACATTCTCCATGAAAGACTTGGGAGAAGCGACCTATATTCTATGGATTTAGATCTATAGAGATCGAACCAAAAGAATGATAGGACTTTCTTAAACCCTTTACTTAGAAAAGGTCCTAAAAAGGTATAGGGTGGAAGATTCTAAGAAAGAGTTCCTACCAATGAGACATGGGATACATCTTTCGAAATCTATGTGTCCTCAAAGTGAGGAAGATAGAAAAGAAATGAACATTATACCCTATGCGTCTGCTGTGGGCAGCTTGATGTACGCGATGCTCTGTACTAGACCCGACATTGCTTATGGTGTGAGCGTTGTTAGTCGATTTCAAGCAAACCCTGGTAAGGAACATTGGATAGCTGTGAAGAATATCCTAAAGTATCTGAAAAGAACTAAGGATATGATTCTCACCTATGGAAGTGGTGACCTGAGGGTGGACGGGTACACTGATTCGGATTTCCAATATGATGTTGATGACCGGAAATCCACCTCGGGATTTGTATTTACTCTAAATGGTGGAGCGTTGACTTGGAAAAGTTCCAAGCAAAGCCCAACCGCAGACTCCACCACAGAGGCTGAATACATAGCTGCCTCGGAGGCAACTAAAGAAGCTGTTTGGATTAGGAAGTTCGTTGAGGAACTTCAAGTGGTTCCTAGCATAAAGCTCTCGTTGCCACTTTATTGTGACAACACCGGAGCAATAGCGCAAGCGAAGGAACCTAGGTCTCACAATAAATCCAAACACATAGAGAGGAGATGTTACATCATAAGAGAGATCGTTGCACGAGATGAAATAGCTGTTTAGAAAATAGCCTCAGCCGACAATGTCGCTGATCCATTAACCAAGCCATTGGCACAGGCAGTGCTGGAAAAACATCTAAAAAAGATGGGTATTAAATACCACAGCAAATGGCATTGAGTGCAAGTGGGAGATTGTTAGAGTATATGTCCTCGAATGCTATAAAGAAGATAGATTTATAGGGCATAAACATTGTAACTAAACTATGGTTTTTCTATTAATATAAGGCAGTTGATTGTTGTTTTCTTATAGGCATTTATAAGGTGTGAATAAACAACGTAAAGTCCTTGATGACAAGGCGAACCTTCTACCTCCTATGGGATAGGAGAAAAGGCACTAGAATGGTTTGACCCTTGACATCTAAAAGGTTTCGCAAGTCTAAGAAATATTGATTGGGCATCAATAGTGAATAAAGACTTGTATGATGTAAGTTTCGACAGAGAAAGTGCCAGTCGTACACTATGGAAATGGTAGTGGGAACTTATATCATAGACGTGTCAGTTGGACTGATATGTTCGAACACGGCTCGCATCAGTTCATCACATGGGTAATTCACTCATTGACAGTCAATGATGAAACTGATAAGTAGTGATAGGTACGTGTGAACCTCTGACTTGAGAAATAGAGTTGAAGATGTACTTGTGACATCAAGTCTGTCATTAGAGTAGTTAGATTCAAATCACCTGTTGGTGGAATCGACCTCGAAGTGCGACTTGATGGGCAAGTAGCATTGTTAACTAATTTGCAATATGGAATTTATTCTCTCATAAGTGAATGAGTAAAATATCCTATGTGATCATGAATAAGTGAGGATGAAAGTCTTTGGCCAAAGCGTTTAAATACCTCGACTTATTATGAGCTTAGGCATATGGTCAAGTTATATGAGTTTGACTTTAAACCATGACTCTTACTTGACTGGGATATAAGAATAAAAGGTTTATACACGTACGGTATTCGCGGCGTAAAGGTTTGGAATGATCCTATTCATTCGTTCACAATTGGGTTACGGTGTGAGCCACGAGACTGGCTAGGCCCTTTGGATTCCTCCCAATTGCCTTTTGAGACGAACCTAAAGAGTCGCGCTTAAAGGAAGTGCAAAAGGAAAAACATGGGAAAAAGACTTGAGAAAAATTCTTGGCATTGGATGCCGTAATTAATTAATTAATTATTGGATAATTTAATTAATTGATTAAATTAATGAGTTAATTAATTTCTTGGAGAAATTGAATTATAAATTAATTAGGAATTGAATTAATTGGATTATCAATTTATTTATTGGATAAATAAATTATCCGAGTAATTAATTAGCAAGCAAGACGAAAGCCCAAAGGCTTCCGAGCCCACTAAAGGGTGGCCAAATAGACGCCCAAATAGGGCTCTTGCATGCTAGTGTTATTGTTTCGTAATGATATAAATATATCACAAGGTGAAAAATAACACGAGACAATTTACATAACTTTCTCTCCAAGAAAAAGTCTCCCACCTCTCTCTCTCTCTAGTCGTCTTTGACAAGGAAGAAAGGGGGAGTTTTTCGTTTTTGATTCCGGCGTGACGAATTAGAGACATTGGCAAATTTGGCATTAGAGAAAAGGATCACGTTCAGAAATCAACATACGCGAGAACGGTAATTTTTGTATACACAATTAAACACGAGGATTAGAGATGATTCGGGCTTTGGGAATTAAATTTACTTTCCGCTGCGTTTTATTCTATAATTCCCAACATCGCCACCAACAAAAAATACAATTTGGGACGATGTAGCGTTAATTTGGTTCTTATCATATTTGTAATTGTTAATGTATTTTTGTTGATTTAAATTTCTCTAAATTATAATTTCATATATACTTTGTTGTTTGTTTTTTATAGTTGTCCTTTGATATTGACGAAAGGAGAAAAAATACGTATTAGCAGAAGCTAGCACGAAACTTCAAGAGCTACTTGAGTAGAGTGTGGGTACGGGATGATGATGGGAACATTAATTACAACCCACCCTCACAATATGACATACCTCAAGCTGATTGGACGACATTTTTAGATGTTCACCTAAGTGAAGAGTTCCAGGTAGTCATTTTAATTTACGGTTTCATTTGTTGGTTATTGCGTTTATATGTAACTAATACATTGACTAGTGCTTTGATTATGTAATAAACAACAACTAAGTAGGGAAAATCCGGAAAGAGCAAATGATCCTGAATATCCTTATAGGAAATCACGTCTTAGACATGCTCTTGTGGAGCAAATTGAGGTACGTAGTTCATTTAACAGTGAATCCTTACAGTTTTTTTAATAAAAATTCCTTGTTAATATATATATATATATTAATCAAAATATAGATAAAGAAAAGAAAGAAAATTGGGTCAGATTGCACAGAGGTGACACGAGCACTCGTGTGGAGGATTTCACATTCCGATAAAAAGAATGAGATTAATAATGTCATTTTTAGAAGAGTAGTGAATGAAATGGTGAGTTATTTTCAATTTTAGCTCTATAATGTGTTGTATGTTTTTTTTGAAATACTTTTGAAAGAGCAAAGCTCACTAAGTTTTTTTATTTTTTAATGTATTATTACAGTAGTGCATATCACAAGAGAGTACTAGCCATAGTGGAAACGATAGGAGCCGGGATGATCTATTGGCTAAAGTTCTTAAAAAGATGGAGCATCTGGGTCGCGTTAGGCGTGTTGGCTTTGGGGTGCCACAAAGAGAGTACTTTATGGATCCAAAGCCTTCTAAACAGATGGAGATGGAAAGCTTGAAAAGCATGGTGAAGGGCCTCACCGAATCACTATCCTCCTTGCAATGCGAGGTTGCTAAGTTGCGGGCGTCTAGGTCGCGTTAGCCACATGAAGATGACGCAATTTCTTTGAAAGATAGCTTCCTAGAACCAGTTAAGATGATTCCTGAGATAATGATCTGAACTTGTTTAGTGATCATGTAACTTGCAACTCCTTATTTCTGTAAAAACACACAAAACTTTCTAATATAATGGTATATATATATATATATATATATATATATATATGTAGGTTAAGGCGCCATGTCATTTAGCACTTTCATTATCGTCATATCGTGTGGTAGCTAAAGGACATATGTTTAATCGACCATCGGATAGAGCACTTCACAACCGTCCATTACCCACCAAACATGTGAAAGTTTGCATTAACACTGCAATTGAGGAGGATAGATCCCTACCAGTCCCTCTCGATGATGATGTGCGCACGATTTCTGATGCTTTGGGTACCTATGTTGCTTGGCCTATGAGTTTTGCGATTGTTAATGATGCATCAGTATGTAATTAATAGTTAGTCATTAATAAATTATAACAATGTTTAAGGTTACTAAATATACTTTGGTTTGTAACATTCATGTTTTGCTTTCTTTGCTTAAATAGTCTCTTAAACCATCCAAATCAGTTGGAAACTAGAAATCAAGGACGTCGAAGCACTCAGCTGTCAAACCAAGACCTTCAGTGGCTAAGCCTGGACGTGAAGGTGACAAATGTGAAGACCTTGTAATAGATGGACTCCCTATGGGTCTTTTATTTCTTGGAACGTAAATGAAGAGGATGTCTATTGATGACCATATCACTATAGACTTGGAGAAAAGAATTATGAATATTGAATTCCAAAAGTATATTGGGGGGAGGAGATCTGTCACCTTTTGCATCAAGAAGAGATAGGAGCCTTTGTCATTTCAGCGTACATTAAGTAAATTTTTTAATTATGTTATTGCATCTGAACTATGATTATTTTCGTTACTCAAATTTATTTTATGCTCAGTTTAGGCTTTTGTGGGTTAATTACGTGGTCCCCAAAAGGAAAGAAAGTCATTTCGGGTTCCTTAGCCCACATGCTATATCTGCGGGATCAGATATTTCGCAAATTGAACAAGTGCAGTTCATAGAAAATGCTATGACAGAGAGTGCACAAATGAATAAGTTATTTCTTACACCTTACAACACCGGGTGAGCTACTAAAGACCCAACTTTATTTTGTAAAACTTGTTACGCAAAACTAATTTTGAACTTAATTATCTTTTAATGCTTTTTAGGAGACATTGGTTGTTGATTGTGATTGATCCATTTCAAGAGGTCGTTTATTATCTGGATTCTTTACATGGTGATTCGGATAACTGATTTGACATGAAAGAATAAATCAATCAATAAGTTTTTCATTCAATCAATGTATCCATTATATTTAATATTATTTTTAAGGGATAAATGAAAAAACTGCCCCTGTGTTAATGCGAAATTGCAAAAAAACACCTATGTTAATTAAATAGGCTAAACACCACCATG
Source organism: Buddleja alternifolia (assembly GCA_019426215.1). NCBI lineage: Eukaryota > Viridiplantae > Streptophyta > Magnoliopsida > Lamiales > Scrophulariaceae > Buddleja > Buddleja alternifolia. Next base: position 27,442,072 of record CM033391.1, read on the forward strand.
TGTTATTCAGGACTCTGTAAAAGGTCACTTTTTAATGAAAAAGTAATAGTGTACTAATGTAAGTCTTCCACTTTTTATGGAATAAGGAAACTAGTACTCAGACAATAAACACGAGTTCGCAAGTTGGAAGGTCTTGATTGGGCATCAAGATTTACATAGACTTAATAACACATAGTCTGACAAGGAGTGTCGATCCAAAGCCATAGGATGGTGGGAGTTTTTGTTATGGATATGTTAGCAATTTCTTGTTAGATGTTTTGATGATGACAATTAAGACTTTTTGTTAGACCCCAAAATATGTAAGTTTGTTTTCAGCTTTGAAGCGTTAGATTTGTAATAGGCTTTGTTTTATTTTTATTCTAGATTGTTAGGTTAAGTTGTCTTAGACTGAGCGTCTGATATGTTCTGAGTGAGTTTATCAGAAGTAAAGTTTGAAGACTCAAGCACCTGAAGTCTGAATAAAGATGAAGATTCCAAGCGTCTAGAATGACCAGCTACACCAAGCATCACCTTATAGGATAGAAGTGATTCAAAGTTGAATAAGCGTCTATCAATGACTGATTTCACCTGAATTTATTTCTACGTTCAGAAGGAGTTTAATGCAAATATTCTCAATGCATTAAGTGCCAACGGGCATTTAATTCAAATGCATTAAATGCTGATAAGAGCATTAAATGTGATGAGCACTTTCAGACGTACGGAGAAACCACCTTATTGGACTGTCAACTATTCAAAGACTGCAGCACCAACTTTTGTGCAGCAGATTTTCAGGAAAAAGGACAAAAGTTGTTCACTCACGGCAGTGAGAGACACTCGCTCGTGCATGTGTCAAACGGACACTTTTTCCAAGAATGCCTATAAATAGGACTTCAACAATAAGCCAAATACAGAGAACAATTATAAAGTCGAATTGTTGTTGCATTGAAGTCTCGTTCCTTACAATCTCAGAAAAGCCAGAATTTTCAAGAAAATATTCTCTTTGCTTTGCTTCAAATCCTGAGATAGTCAACCAATATCTCAAATATTCTTTTCGGAGAAACCCACATTACTACTGAGATATTCCTAGTTGTTTGAACTTTATCAAAATCAAACAAACCTTTTAGAAAAACCCCTATCCAAGCCTCGCGATCTGTGTGAAGTCGAAGTTAGATACTTGCCATATTTCTGGGTGAAAGAAGCAAGGGGATTGAAGTGATTTGGGGCAGAAATCTGTGTGATCAAGGAGCTCAAGTCATCGACATCCATCTCTCCCTAATTTGTAGAAGATTCTGTGTGATTCTTTGAGAATCATTTTAGTGGATTGCCTCCAAGTGTTCAAGGAGAAGAAGGACGTAGTTGGGATTACACCACCCAACGAACCTTACAAATATTGTTCTTTACTTTACTTTCAGCATTCATATTGTCATATCATAAACTGATAAAGTAAAACTTAATCAAACGCTAAGCAACTAAATACACTTTCTGTGACGCTAAAGCTTTCAAATAGAAGACTCCAAAAATCATTCCGCTGTGCTAACACTGATCAAAGAAGTGAACGCTCAAACCTATTTGGCTGTAGTATTCAAGTCTTGAAATCTAAGTTAACTTTCTAAAAATAATTTTCGTTAGACGCTTCACCAAAGCGCCTAGATTTTAAGTGAACGCTTAAGTCAAGCGTTAGACACTTCAAGCGTCCAAAACCATAATTTTAATACGAATCTTTTTGAAGTCGGAAAAGACTTCAGGGTCTATTCAACCCCCCCCCCCCTTCTAGACCCTTTTGTATGCCACTTAGGACCAACAAGTGGTATCAGAGCGGTTAAAGTTGAAATTTTAAAATTTCCAAGCATAACTGCTTGTTTCGATCCTTTTTCAAACTTAGTTGCTTTATATTTTAAACATGGCATTTGCTAAAGTTCCCAATCTGACTGAGTCAAACTTTCACACATGGAAAGTCAAAGCATTTACATATCTCTGTTCATGTGATGATGACATGTGTGATATTATTTCAGATGGGCCAATCAAAATATATAAAGTTGTCACTAGAGCGCGTGGAGCCACGGAAGACACTCTAGATGGTTACGTTGAAAAACCGAAACAAGAATGGTTTCCAGATGAGCGTCGAAGAGCTAATTTGGACAATGTTGGTCGTAACGCTCTATATACGGCTATTGGTGATAATGACAACCTATTAAACAAGATCAAGTCGTGCAAAACCACTAAAGAAATATGGGATAAGTTGGCTACAATTTGTGGTGGTTCAGCTCAGATTAAAGAAAACAAACTTTCCATTGCCAAGGAAAAGTTTAACGGATTTAAGATGCTTCCCAATGAAACTTTAGAGCAATTAGATATAAGATTTACAGCTCTAGTTACAGAACTTACATCATTGGGAATGGAGTTACAGAATCGAGAAATGGTGGTTAAGATCTTTAAAAGTTTACCAAGTAAAGTCTTGATGAAGACAACTGCTATGAGTGAATCAAATATGTTGGATATCCTAACTCCAGAAGACGCCTTTTTAGAGCTCAAAGTATTTAAGTTCGAGTTGAATTCTACTAGTGATGTTGTGAGTAGTCCAGTAATTGAATCTGGAGCGCTTATAGCATCAATCAAAGGCAAATCGGGCAATAAAGGAAAGAATTTAGATATCAATGAAGAAGAGGAGTTGGCTTTGCTGAATAGATTCAGGAAGTTCTTAAGATATGAAAACAAAGGAAAAAGCTTCAATAATCAAGGACAAAGTTCATATCAAGCGCCTTCTCCGATGCAACAACAGTTTCAAGCGCCTCAGTATTCTGTTCCTTCACCCCAAGCGCCTGTTCAGTACCAAGCGTCTACTCAAAATCTCTCAGCTCCAGTGGTCTCAAAACCACACATTGCAAGGTTAACAACTGAACAAAAGATTAAAACTAATCTTTGTTATAATTGCAGGAAACCAGGGCACTACCAGGTAAATTGCCCTTATCCAAACGTATCCAAGCCCTCAAGGCAGGATTACTTGGATAGAAACCAATTCAGGAGCAACCTTCGTCAACAAGGTTTGCTAGCGGAATCAGAACCAGCATCCGCACCTGAAGATTTAGAATCATCAGAGGAGAGTAGTGACGATGATGAGCCATTAGATGACTGAGCGCTCATATGTCTCATGGCCAGAGATGATGAAGCGTCTCCTGAGGTAATCAATGAATTATCTATTCCTCTCTCTTATGATGAATTACTTGACAAAGTCAAAGAATACTACAATGAATGTCAAGAAGCTGCCAAAATATATCAAAACGATCTCGCTATTATCTCATCACTCACAAGAGATAAAGTAACGCTCAAAGTAGAGTTGCAAGTTCAGCAACAGTGCATTGAGAAGAACCAATCGCTTGAGAGTGAAATTATTCAATTAAAAAGCGATCTTGATATAATAGTCAAGAGAGAAGCTGATTTGATCACTAGACTTGCTAAATCAGAGCAGCTCATCTCATCATTATCAAAAGCTTCTAGAAAGTTGGATAATGTGACTGAAGTAACTAGATTATTTGGTGAAAAGACCGGTTTAGGATGCGATAAACTCGGTAAACAACCTAATAAATCTAACGTTACGGCGAACAACAAAGGAAAGGATGTTATCTTTGTTGAGAAAGGTTCACAAGGTCAAACACAAAATGAACCCAGCGACAATGGTAAGAGGCCAAATGAGAAAGTCAAAGCCTACTCAGGCAAGGGTAAGGCTAAGGCAAATGATTCACAAAGACGGGTCTATCCAAACGCTCAAAAGGCTAAAGATAAGTCTGACCACTGTGAATCAAGCGCTAAGCGTCCAGCACCAAAAGTGCAACCCAAGCCAACGCCAAGGAAATACCAGTGTCAATATCCAAGACAGTCAAGATCATATTATCGATACTATGATGATTATGATTATGACTATGATTATGACTACCATTATACTCGAGGATATTATTATACACCCAAAAAGCACACACAACACGTTGTGAAACCCAAAAAGGCCAGTATTCCTACAATGAAGGACCCAAGCAACAATGGGTACCTGAACAGAAATAGAACCTCCCTTTTGATTGCAGGTACCTAGAGTTAAAGCCGATACATCTGTTTGGTACTTCGATAGTGGATCGTCAAGGCACATGACTGGTTCCAAAGATCTTCTGATCAACTATCGAGCTGCCAATGGTCCTCAAGTTGTATTTGGTGACAACTCCAAAGGTAAAACCAAAGGTATAGGTACTATGCATAGAGGGAACATCATGATAAGTGATGTTTATTATGTTGAGGGTCTAAAGCACAATTTATTAAGCATAAGTCAATTTTGTGATAAAGGCTTTGAAGTCATATTCTCAAGCGATTGTTGCTATATAAATGACACTAAGACTAAGTCTACTAAATTGAAGGGTAAAAAAACTAACTATGTATATTTGGTAGATTGGGGTTCAACAGATGATAACAACCAAACATGTTTTGTTGCTAAAAATGAATCTAAAATGGGTTGGTTATGGCATAGAAAAATGAATTACCTCAACTTCAAAACAATCTCAGCTTATAAGTCAAAATCTTGTAGATGGATTACCAAAGGGACCATTTCACAAGGATCGTCTTTGTGATGCTTGTCAAATGGGTAAACAAGTTAAGTCATCGTTCAGGAGAAAACCTCATCTATCTACCTCTAGAATACTTGAACTACTTCACATGGATTTGTTTGGACCTGTTCAAACGATCAGTGTAAGCGGTAAAAAGTATACTTTGGTGATAGTAGATGATTTCTCTCGATTTACTTGGGTGGAATTTCTTTCATCCAAAGATGAGACATGTGACAAGTTAACAACGCTTATTCGACAACTTCAAATATTGAAAAATCTTAAGGTTGCAAGAATAAGAAGCGATCACGGTACTGAGTTTACTAACAAGATTGTTGAGAAGTTTTGTGCAGAAAATGGAATACATCATGAGTATTCTGCTCCCAGAACTCCCCAACAAAATGGTGTTGCTAAGCGCCGGAACCGAACGCTCAAGGAAGCCGCTAGGACAATGTTAGCAGAATCCAAGCTTGCTCCTAGGTTTTGGGCCGAAGCGATCAACACTGCCTGTTACACTCAAAACCGTTGCATGATCAACAAATAACATGGGAAAACTCCATATGAACTATGGAAGGGACGTAAGCCAAATGTTTCAGATTTTCACGTCTTTGGTTCAAAATGTTTTATCCATAATAATGGATCCCAAAGTCTAAAGACATTTGATTCTAAAGCGGATGAGGGAATCTTTCTAGGCTACGTCAAGAATGGAAAGAATTTTCGCATCCTAAATAAGATCAAATCGAAGGTTGAGGAATCTATTCATGTTGTTTTTGATGATGCTAACCAAGAACCGAGTAAGGTTAATGTGAATGATGTAGGAGTTGAAGATCTATGTCATCAAGCGTCTAAGATCACCATTAACGATGACAGTGACGACGATGATGAGATCTCAGTGGCACCTCTTAAGATTACTCGTGAGGTTAACATGGATAATTATGTAAGAAATGCTGATGATCATGAAGAAAGTGATCATCAAGAGCAAACAAGGATCTGTGAACTTGAAGCGCCTACGCAAGAGGATAGTCAACCGTCTGATCATCAAGCATCTATTCAACCTCTTAACCCTTTCCAACCAGATAGACTATGGCTGCGTGATCATCCACCTGAGCAAATTATTGGAGATATTGAAACGACTGTTAGGACTAGAGCCGCTACGTTCATTGAGGCTATGTTTGCAAGCTTTTTATCTCACATGGAATCTAAGAAAGTGGATGAAGCGCTAAGCGACCCAAGTTGGATTGAAGCCATGCAAGAAGAGCTTAATCAGTTTGAACGAAATAAGGTTTGGATGCTAGTACCAAGGCCAACTCACCAAGGAGTTATTGGAACTAGATGGGTTTATAGAAACAAGGTTGATGAGAATGGCATTGTGATAAGGAACAAGGCCAGACTCGTAGCTCAAGGATATTGCCAAGAAGAGGGTATTGATTTTGGTGAGACATACGCTCCTGTCGCTCGTCTTGAAGCAATCCGCATGTTTCTAGCGTATGCAGCGTTCAACAAGTTGATGGTGTATCAGATAGACGTGAAGAGTGCCTTCCTGAATGGTAAACTCCAAGAAGAGGTATATGTGGAGCAACCACCAGAATTCATCAACAATCATGGTAAGGGTATGGTCTACAAGCTAGACAAAGCACTTTATCGGCTTAAGCAAGCACCCCGAACAGCATGGTATGACACTCTCTCTATCTTCCTCATTGGTAAAGGCTTTTCAAAAGGCAGCGTTGATACAACGTTATTTAAAATCACCAGTGACGAAGATACTCTCTTAGTCCAAATTTATGTTGATGATATTATACTTGGTTTTACTAACAAGCGTCTGTGTGAGAAATTTTCGAAAATGATGCAAGAAAAATTTGAAATGAGCATGATGGGTGAATTAACTTTCTTCTTAGAATTACAAGTTAATCAACTCCATAATGGCATATTTATAAACCAAGCTAAATACACAAGAGATATGATTAAGAAATTTGCTATGGAAAAGGCATCATATTCAAAAATTCCAATGAGCCAAACGCTTAAGTTAGATAAAGACGAAAGTGGAAAGAAAGTTGATATCACTAACTATAGAGGTATCATTGGATCACTTCTTTATCTTACTGCCAGTAGACCTGATATTATGTTCTCAGTATGCATGTGTGCACGATTTCAAGCTGATCTTAAAGAGTCACACTTAAGTGCTGCCAAGAAGATCCTTAAATACCTCAAAGGCACACAAAATGTGGGCTTATGGTATCCAAGGGACTCTCCTTTTGAACTAATTGGTTACTCAGATGCAGATTTTGCAGGTTGCAAAATAGGTCGTAAGAGTACTAGTGGTACATGTCAATTTCTCGGTGATAGGTTAGTTTCATGGCATAGTAAGAAACAACAATCCATAGCTACCTCCACAGCCGAAGCTGAATATGTAGCTGCAGGAAGTTGGTGTGCATAAGTGTTATGGATGAGGCAACAACTTAGGGATTATGGAATAATCCTAGGCCCAACCCCCATTCATTGTGATAACTAAAGCGCTCTAACCAAGACTCAAAACCCTGTTCTTCATTCCAGAACCAAATACATTGACATTAGGTACCATTTTCTTCGTGACCACGTTCAAAAGAAAGATATCTCCATGCACTTCATTGGAACTAACAAACAATTGGCAGATATTTTCACCAAAGCACTCAACGAACAACGTTTTCTCACTTTGAGAAGTGAATTAGGTATGATTGATTTAAACGCTTAATCATTTTGCATCATATTTTATTAGACATATAATTAGGAGGAATCCACTTGATTTATGTCTAAAACATTCTCCTAATTGGTACAAGTTGTCAAATTTAGGGGGAACCTTAAAGTTGTACTTGACCATAACTGCAAGCGTCAATGATCAAAATTTTTAGATGCATGATCATCAACGCTCAGTATTACTTATGCATAAAATATTGGACGCTCAAACATAAAAAGTCTTTTCAATCCTAAGCGTCTAATTTTCCAATGATATATCAACCAGTGGTATCAGTTAAGCGTTGAACCAATTCCATTCAACTTTTAATATAAAAATGTTTTTTAACAGTCATGCATAAATTTTATAAGCTTTTTGAAGTAGTGGGTAGACTCAAAAGTCTATTTTGTACTCTACTCGCACGCTTCTATCACATCAAACTGGCGGGTAATCAAAACTTTTAAAATGACGGTTCAGAGATAGCACGTGTTTGTGTACATGTCAGTGTACCATCAGGCGTGTGTGCTACGCTCTGAAAATACCAAACGTTTTCTTTTCATTTTTTTAAAACTCGGATGTCAAATCATTATATATGAGAATTACCAAATGTAACTTCTCTCTCTTACACAAAACTCGCGTCTGCAGTTAATGAATTTCTGGCTGAGATTAAAAAGTCCTTACACGTGTCGAAATCCTACAGAGACTACCGAACACAAATTTCAAAATTCTTTACTGTGTCATTTAAAACACAATTTCTTCAGAAAAATCATTCACTTTCACTCAAAGATTTCTGCAAATTTCTCTCTCTCTCTCTCTCTCTCAAAGCAAAAGAAAATCTCAATTCACTCTACTTTCAAAAATGGCACCAAAGAAAGCTTCATCTACTTCTACCGAGTCTATCATCAAGGTTACTGAAGGCCTTGTTGTCAATTGGAAATTCTTGTTTGATCAACCCCAAATAAACCGTATGGACTTGTTTTGAGTGACCTTCTGTATAGATCAGACTGTGTTTACTCATCTGGTCTCGCTTTGAATAAGACCAAGTTTTTGGGAAGAAGGATTCTGACCAATCTATTCAATCCTCCCAAAGTTGGTGGTGCTGCTAAACTACTTTCTGAGCGTCAGACTGTATGTGAAGCGTCTGATGAAGAGGCTGAGCGTCCTGCTCAAGAGGAAGCCGTGAAGCATCCGGCTGCTACCAAGAAGAGGGCTCCTAGAAAGCCCATGGCACAAGTTGTTCCTGCTCCTCAGAAGGATGATGAGGATGCATAGGACAAGTTACCTCACAAGCGGAGGAAGCTGGAAGGAATCATCAAACAAATTGAATTCGATGAACCAGCTGCTGCTCCTCCTGCTCAAGCGCTCAAACTCGTTGAAGGAGTCAACGTGAAGAAAATCTTCAAGCGTTCCAGGACAAGCAAGCGTTGAGCTGCTCCTGTTCCTGAAGAGCCTGAGCCTGTTGAGCCAAGCGCTCAAAGTGTTGCTGTTGAGACAAGTTCTCAGACTTTAGTTCCAGCTACTGCTGAAGCATCAACAAACGTCCACCTAGATGTTGAGTTGACAGAAGTTGTGGCGATTGCCAAAGACGTTGTCGTAGAAGCTGCTGCAACTGAAACTGAGGAACCTGCTGTCAAAGAGGTTCAGTCATCAATCCTTGTTCCAGCTATAACAGAGGCACGCTCAGAAGGTCAGAGCGTTGCTCAAGACGTTACAAAGCCAAGGCACTTCTTCCAACTGGACACGCTAAAGACGATTGATCATTCAATCAACTACATGCCCCCAGCACTACAAGAAGATTTCATTCCTGCCGGCTATAATGAAGACAGATATATTGCTGCTGAGAATGAGATTGCCCTGCTGATTGACATCGACAATAAAATCAGGGATATAGTGTTTAACACTGAGATGACAGAAATTGAGAGGAAATATTATATGGCCATTCAACTACAAAAAACTCCTGGTCAAATACCATCCTCTCTCATTATTCAACAAGACAGACAAGGAGGAACAACTCCTAGATGTGATGTGGATCTAGCGTATTACCTCGACTATGGCCACAGCAAGCCTACAGGTTTTGCTCTCAGGGACTACAATATTAGTGTGTATGAGCCACTTCGCCCTAGCTTTCTCAATCCATCAGAGGCAGTCTTGAACCGAGAAGGCTACACACACTTTCCTCATATTGCGAATAGTCCTGAAAATCTAGCTTTGGTCAATCCACTTCGCCTATGGAAAAATAAAGCAGTTCATGCCAGTGAGCGTCTCGAATCTCTCACAGATCTGATCCAGACTGAAGCTGATGCATATTTTGATAGCGTCTGTAAGGCCAACTACCAGCCTGATAGATATCGCTTTGAATCTATTAGAGACATTCACCATGAAGGCATTAGAGCTATTGTCAACGCTGGCACAGACTACTGCATGAACGAAGTCAATTGGGTTGAAGTGTACGTGGGAAACAAGTACACTTTCTCCGAATTAGTTCAAGCTCCCCATTTGTTTGGCATAGGCATGCATGACAAGAAGCGTCATTTCGCCAAGTATTGCCTGAAGAAGCGTCAACAGAGAGTTGGACATGTTCTCAAGCTCCCACTAATTAGACATCAAATTGAACAATGTCTGCATCAAGAGCTTCACAGACTGTCCATTACTCGTCTACATTTCAACGCTCAAGCGTCCACCAGTGGCAGTACTCAAATTACAAGCCTGAATTTCGCTCCCAGCCACTGCGAAGATAATTTTAACATGATGGTGAAGATTATGACTCCCTTATCTCATTTCGACAAAATCTTCACTGCCAATCTCAGACAATGGAACGGCTCTGTCATCAATGCATTTCGAGGATATCCACTGCTCCCTTCTATCCGCAAAGAGGTGCTCAATCATTATGAATTTGTCCTCTCACTGCTAGAAAGAAATCAGGGACTAGCTCAAGCGATCTATCCATATTTAGAAGAGTACTATGCTGCTTACGTGCCTGAAGCTCAGTGTCTCAAGTCTCTTCCCTCTGACTGCTTGATTGGATTTTCTAGAAATTACTCTCCAGATTCCATTTTCTCTATCTGTCAAGCGCCGTCCAAAGTCTTTCCGCATCATTTGCTTGATATCATTGGTCCCATGTACATCAGGGCCATTGATAGTCCTCTTCACACATTTATTTCTGGTTTTTGCTGTTCTAGATCCAGACTCACTGAACTTTTGGAGCTTCGTCCACTTCTCTTGCCGATGTGGCAAATTGGAACTTCCAATTCGATGGCTTTCGCCAAACAGAGTCAGCGCTAGAGGAAGCCCCTACAAAGGCAATTGAAGCGTCCACTTCTGAAGTTGCCAGTTTTCCAGCATTTGCTGAAGAACCTGTTCAAGCATCTCAACCAGAGGATGTTCCTGACGCTCCTGAACCGGTTGCTGCTGATATTGCTGAGGATCTCTCTCTTGACATATGAGATACTGTTTTCGATCTAGCGTATCAAGTTCCCATTGACTCTCTCAAACACTCATCCAGATTCAAGCGACCGACTCCTCAAGCGGTTCAATCAGATGAGAGTCAATCTTTTAGTCCTTTGCTCAAATCTATTCTGGAGGATATCAGTGCTCATGCTACTCAAAATGAAGAATCCCTTCACTGGATTAAAGAAGATTTGGCAAAGATTGAGTCTCACGTTATAAGCGCTCAGATTGCTCATATGCGTAGCTCAACTCAAGCGGTTGTTGGTGAGTGCAGACAAGTTTTCCAAAACATGCATGATGCCACTCACGCCAATCAACTATCCATGACACAAGAGTTAGAAAAGTGCCTCGAAACCCTAGAGACATCTCTAAATGATGCTACCAGCGCCAAGCTTCTCGCACTGTAGGAACGCTTCGACAAGTGTCTGGACAACATCTCAGCCTCTATGTCTCAGATTGCTCATTAGGTAAGTTTACTTACAGAACACTTTCTGAAGTCTGATGATTGCAATAAGGGGGAAGAGAAGAAGAAAGGAGAAAAGAGGAAAGCGTCTAGTTCAAGAGCTCAAGAGCTCAAGAGCCTCCGCCTCTTAAGCGTCAAGTCTTAACCTCTCCTTCTGCGCTAAGTCTCCCATCTTGGATAACTGCTTTTAAAGTAAGTGACTCTGCTGGAGCACCTAGTAGAACACTAAGGGAACCTCCAAGAGCACTATATCCAAATCTACCAATACCTACAAGAGCAATGTTAGAACAGTTTGACATTCCTCTTCAAAGAGCATCCATTCCAGAACCTTCAGATCCAAGAATCTTAGCTGAAGAGAGGCAGATGTCTGACTGCATCCAAACTTTCAGAATTTGCCTAAGGTATATTGGTACTGACCCAACTGATTGGGATAAACACTTTACTGCTTTCAAGCTATCCGAGCTGAAATGCCCAAGCGATACAAAGTTAGATCAAGTCATTAAAGCTTTTTGATTTGCATTATCTATATTCTTGTCTCTTATATTTTTTTGTTTGTTTAGTTGTAAAAATGCTTGTAATATTTGAGATATATAAAATGCATTTTTTCAGCTGAAACATCTCGTTGAAGCGTAATTAACTTTAACTAACCGTATCTAATCAAAGCTAACTTTTATTGTGGCTGTCTAACTCTTGAACTATAAAAGAGTAAGTATTGTCATCATCAAAAAGGGGGAAATTGTTAGGAATTTCTTGTTAGATGTTTTGATGATGAAAATTAGGACTTTTTGTTAGACCCCAAAATATGTAAGTTTGTTTTCAGCTTTGAAGTGTTAGATTTGTAATAGGCTTTGTTTTATTTTTATTCTAGATTGTTAGGTTAAGTTGTCTTAGACTGAGCGTTTGATATGTTCTGAGTGAGTTTATCAGAAGTAAAGTTTGAAGACTTAAGCGCTTGAAGTCTAAATAAAGATGAAGATTCCAAGTGTCTAGAATGACCAGCTACACCAAGCGTCACCTTATAGGATAGAAGTGATTCAAGGTTGAATAAGCGTCTATCAATGACTGATTTCACCTGATTTTATTTCTAAGTCTAGAAGGAGTTTTAATGCAAATATTCTCAATGCATTAAGTGCCAACGAGCATTTAATTCAAATGCATTAAATGTTGATAAGAGCATTAAATGTGATAAGCACTTTCAGACGTACGGAGAAACCACCCTATTGGACTGTCAACTTTTCAAAGACTGCAGCACCAACTTTTGTCTAGCAGATTTTCAGGAAAAAGGACAAAAGTTGTTCACTCGCGGAAGTGAGAGACACGCGCTCTTGCATGTGTCAAATGGACACTTTTTCCAATAATGCCTATAAATAGGACTTTAACAACAAGCTAAATACAGAGAACAATTATAAAGTCGAATTGCTGTTGCATTGAAGTCTCGTTCCTTACAATCTCAGAAAAGCCAAAATTTTCAAGAAAATATTCTCTTTGCTTTTCTTCAAATCCTGAGACAGTCAACTAATATCTCAAACATTCTTTTCTGAGAAACCCACATTACTACTGAGATATTCCTAGTTATTTGAACTTTATTAAAATCAAACAAACCTTTTAGAAAAACCCCTATCCAAGCCTCGCGATCTGTGTGAAGTCGAAGTTGGATACTTGCCGTATTTCTGGGTGAATGAAGCAAGGGGATTGAAGTGATTTGGAGCAGAAATTTGTGTGATCAAGGAGCTCAAGTCATCGACATCCATCTCTCCCTAATTTGAAGAAGATTCTTTGTGATTCTTTGAGAATCATTTTAGTGGATTGTCTCCAAGTGATCAAGGAGAAGAAGGACGTAGTTGGGATTACACCACCCAACGAACCTTACAAATATTGTTCTTTACTTTACTTTCAGCATTCATATTGTCATATCATAAACTGATAAAGTAAAACTTAATCAAACGCTAAGCAACTAAATACACTTTCTGTGACGCTAAAGCTTTCAAATAGAAGACTCCAAAAATCATTCCGTTGTGCTAACACTGATTAAAAAACTGAACGCTTACACCTACTTGGTTAAAGTATTCAAATCTTGAAGTCTAAGTTAACTTTCTAAAAACATTCTTCATCAGACGCTTAGCCTAAGCGTCTATATTTCAAGTGAACGCTCAGTCAAGCGTCTACTTTTCAAGCGTCCAAAATCCTTTTTAATACGAATCTTTTTGAAGTCAAAAAAGACTTCAGGGTCTATTCAACCCCCTCCCCCCCTTCTAGACCCTTTCGTATGCCACTTGGGACCAACAGGATATATTGATGGGTTCAATATATTTGAACATGATTCGTAATAATCCAATCACATGGGTTTTACTCATTGACTGTCAATGATTGGATTATTGGTTATATTGGTATACGTGGGCCTTTGACTTGAGGAGTTACTGACACGATGTACTTGTGACGTTGAGTCCGTTACCAGAGTAGTGAGGTCTAATTCACCCTTTGGTGGGGCCCACCTCGAAGTACGACTCTAATGGGCAAGTAGGAATTGTGAAGTGACTGCCAAGATGGGATTCACTATCTCAGCAGTAAATGAGTAGTTATCCTAGGCGATCATAGGTGACTTAAATGAAAATCTTTGGCCAAAGCATATAAACTAACTCGTGTAGGACATAGAGGGTAGTTTTTTTCATTTTGAGTCACTGTGATTCATAGCATCGTATTGAGTAATGTTAAAAGCTATTTAATGCAATTAGACATTTGCAAAATAGCATCAATAAAGGGGATGTTGATTCAAACTCCCCAAAGAATAGCCAAGATTCTAAAGAAGCTTTGATCCATTTCCTTTACATGCTTGTGCTGAGCTAACGGGAATGGTAAATGGATCACAATGGGTTTAGCGGTAGTTGGAGACGACGAACTAGAGGCGGAAAAAGCAGAAGACAACGCCTGGACGCCGCAGTACGAAACCTATTATTTGGGAAGAGTGTCTTTGGCGCCTGAGCGTCGTCTAAGTGGCACTTGGGCGCCGAACTGTGAAACAAATCATCCTCCAACTATTTTTCACTCCTTAAAGTAATCGAATAACATTGCTCCTTGGGATTCTTTTTCGTGCCGCTTGGCAAAGTTCCTTGAGCTCTCTCACTAATCGCCCTTGATAATTGCCCATGTGTGTTTTCATATCTTTAATTTCCATAAACATGTCTTTCATCATGTTTCGAAGCTCATTGAACGACGCATCAGACTTGTTTATATGTGCAACAAGACGTTCATCAGTTGTAGGAGGTCTCACTTGCCCTTGCCCTTGTACATTAAGATTACCTTGAGTTTGAGCTTGATTGTTGTGGAATGGAGGACTTGGTGCTTGATAAATACCCGGTTGTGCATTTTGTGCCGGGTTGGGCCTCTTAGGGAAATTGTCATCCACATGGAAGTTCACCCGAGGTTGGTTAGCATTTCCAACATAGTTTACATCTCCGATCATCGATTCCAAGGCTACCTCTTCTTCTTTTACTTCTTGAACACAAGAAACTTTTTTAGTGGATGTGACCTATTCATCATCGGGATAGAGCTCATCCTCCCGGGCTAATTGTTCGATCTTGTTCCACACACTTTGGCAATCTAACCCGAGGAGATCATCGCCCGCACCCGTATTGAGCCTATTTCTAATGCGTAAGCGGACTCAATCATAGAAGTGTAATAGTTGATCGTTCAATCCGAAGTTGTGATCTGGGCATTTTCGGAGCATGCCTTTATGTCTAGCCCACGTCTCGACTAAGGACTCTTTATTCCTTTGCCTAAACCCTTTTATGTTACTTCGGAGCTCGTTGATCTTAGATGGTAGGAAGAATTTGTTCAAGAAAGCGTCGACTAACTCACCCCATGTTGTGATGGATTGAGGTGGTAGAGATTTGTACCATGTGGTCACCTTGTCCTTAAGTGAGAAGTGGAAAACTCAAAGACGGATTGCATCTAGATATCCCTTGGATGAAATTGAATGGTCATGAGAGCATCATCGAGAGTCTCCAAGTGTGCATGAGGCGATTCATGAGGTTCGCCATTGAATGGTTCACCTTGTACCATACTAAATATATGAGACAGGATGTGATAATTTGGTGTATAGAAATTGGGCAGGACCATGGGACCTGGTACAGTGTGGACCCTTGGTGGCAGGCAACCCCGGACTGATGGAAGTTGTTGAGGAGGAGGCGGTTGCATAGCTTAGAGAATTCCTTGTAACCATTCGAATTTTGTTGATAGAGATTGTTTGCCATTTCTCGAACTCGTCTACTAGCCCGTAGAACACGTTCAATTTTTGGCTCAAAATCAAATAAAGGCTCGTTGGAGGAGCGGGTCATGCACCAAGAACAAACCTATCAAATTAATCCAAGAAACAAAATTAGACTAACAAGAAAAATAAAAAACGTAAGAAATAAACGAAAAACTAAAAATTATGAAAGCATTAAAGGAAATCAAAAACTAAAATAAACAAGTCCCAGGCAACGGAGACAAAAACTTGACACGCTAGAACCAAATGCGCTTTGGTAGCAAATGAGCCATCTATTGGCTTGAACATTAACACTGTGTCAGTCTTATCATTAAGATTAGATCAAAACCTGTTAAGGAATGCTTCTTTATTGTTATATGTAAAGTTAGTATAGATAAAGATCCCATGGATTACATATGGTTAAAGGAGGCCGTTAGGAAAAACATATGGAATGCTCCCAAGGACCGTAATCCTAAATATTGCTCCAAGTCATAGAGGCTGTGAGATATGGGATATCAATGGCCTCGTCAAGACTTGTTCATGCATGTAACTCTTCCAAAGAGGTAGATGCGTTCCATTGTATATGCCTTGTATGGCAATACATGTATGAAGATTCATAATGGCTTATGGGATTCCTCGTTGGTACTGTTGAACTTGGAGTCCTTAGGTTTTCATAGTGTGAGATAATCCTTAGATTTGAGATGTCATTGGAAAGGGTACTACCCACTCTTCTTTGATATGCACGTGCACTCCAAGAGAATCATACGGCGTGTATGTTGGGTATCGTCTGGTAGTTACAGCGGAACAATTGACAGTCAGAAGGGATTCATCCAAGGTCATGAGTACCTGGTATTTCCTATGTTGTTGAGTGAAACTGAATGATCGAAAAGTCTCTGGCTAGAGCATTGTCTTATAAGAGGGATTGGTGATCCCTGCTTAGAAGACCGGATTATAAGTTGAACCAACATAGTCATAGTTTCTGAGGCTATTAGGATTTCGACCATTGCCAAACCCTAGGTCTTAAACTGGAAAAAGATGAAGGGATTCGACTTACACAATGATCGAAATCTAGAGAGGTTTGCATTTTCATCGTTAACATCTAGGAAGTTGTGGTGACGTTGCTAGACATCGAACCACGACCAATAGGTGCCTTGGGTTAATTGGTGAAGTTAATCCAAGGCCTAGGTAATTATTATGAATAATTAATCTAGCGTATGGAAGGACTTATTGCTAGCTTGTTAATGAGCCTAAGGGGTCACACACAATACTTAGTGTAGCACCTATTGGCTAATTAATTCTTTGTGAATTAATGGAGAGATTAATTAATTGGAATTAATTAATCGGGAAAAGGAATTAATTAATTAAGTGGTCTTTAATAAAAATCTTATAATTTAATACTGAATTATTAAATTGGGAAAGACTAGTTAATTAATTAGTGGTCTAATTGATTAATATGTGAAAGAGAAAATAAATAAATAAATATATATATAGATATAGATATATGCATGTAGGCATGCATGTATGTATAGAATTGGTGGAGGATTTTTATTTTGTTCACCAAGTCCATATGTGTGTGTGTGTGTATATATATATATATATATTTAATATATCTATCCTATAATATATTTGGTAGGATCTATTCTAATTAATTAGGTAACTAATTGATATGGAAAGATCTTATAAATATATTAGGATAAATACTGAAGATATCGAAAGATCTTATTTGATCAGATATTGTATATTTGATATGTATCAAATATATGGAAGTATCTAATTAGTTGGAAAGTATCCAATTAATTAAGGAAACGATACAAGATGGAAGGGAACTAAGTATAAAATATAAATATATATATATAAGGAATATATGTACATGCGTGTAGATATGTGTGTGTGTGAGTTTCCATATTATTTTGTGGACTCTCACCCTATATATATATATATATGTGTGTGTATTGATATTTTATTGATGAGGAAAAATTTAATATAAGTTAATCAAGTTATTTTTATTCTACACAATTTTGATTGTGACAAATTCTCTCCATCTTTTCTCTTCCACCTCTTTCACAAATATTCTTCCAACTCATGTGTTGTGTACGAAGAACACAAAATATATTCCTAACCAATTTTCATAAGCTAAAATTCGATATTCTCCTTTTTAGCACTGATGGAGATAATCGAGGGTACGAGCTAAGGTGTGGATAAACTTAGAGTCGCAACGCTTGGGGTGCTAAGGCAAACCCATCCGGAGAGGTGTAGCAGGGAGTTGCTTAAAAGACGTTGTTAATTTTTGGTCTTCAAGAGGTAAACACGAGTAAAATAATCTTTAGGATAGTTTTGAATCCGATGGTACCAAGTCTACCTAGCCCTAATTTCGGGGACGCTGCTTTATTTTTAAATTTTTACATGTCTTCCGCTACGTCGGCATCCCTGAGGTTGTATCGATCCCAACAAAAATTCCGAGTTGTTGAATCTCAGAGACTTGAATTCTACTTTAAGATTTTCAATAAAGAAATAGACAATTAAAGAAAAAGTAAATTTAATTAAGAGTGCGAAGAACAAGAGTGAGGACAAGGAAAAGATTGAAACTCAAATATGAAAAGCAACTAAGGCACATGCAAGACTTGATTTGATCCGTATACAAAGACTCTCGTTGAATTATTAAACTAGTTGTTATGGTGGAAGGTCCTATTATAATAACTACCCGATGTCTCATGATAGATATCCTATACTTAAATGATGGTTTAATTTCCTAAGTATGTCCACCCGTAAATCTAACCACTATGCATGCATTGACGGACCAGAACTTCCTCGACATAAATCGAATGACTACACCCGGGAATCTCTACCTATGTCTAGGGGCAATTTCTATATGGTCGGTGATGTTATGAATCCCTTGCACCCTAGTTTCAGTTTTTCTCAAAACACTAAACTAAGCAATTAATCATACATATGGTGATCAATCACATGTAGGAAACATAAACACAAATTCATAACACATAGCAACATAGGAATTAATTGAACGATTATCAATTATACGAATAAATCACAAATCGATCCTTACAAGGCCCTAGTCATACAAAATTAGCCCATGATGATATAAGAGAATCAAACCTATTCATGTACATAATCATGGGCACAAATTGTAATGAAAAATGACTAAAACTCCCCAAACCATTGATTGATGACGGATCCTTGATTTGAAGCTTCAATCCTTAGCTATGCTCCTTATCTTGCTCTTCAAAGTTAGTCCAAATCCAAGCAATTACCCAAAATTTGAACCCTTTCATTGTACTGAATTTTGGGTTTTCTAGTTTTGAAAAACGGTTACAGTGGCGTTCAGGCGCTTGTGAATCGGCGCCTAGGCACCACCTACGTGGTAGAGTTATCTTAGGGAGAAAGTTGGCTCAGCGCCCAGGCGTGGTAGTTGTGGCGCTCGGGCGCAGATGGATCGGCACCTAGGCGCTATACTGCGTGTAAAGACTCCTTTTCTCCTTCATCTGGCGCCTGGGTGTGAGAAATGTGGCGCCTAGGCAACGGCATGCGAAGCATCTTGTCTTGAGTTTGTTTGATATATCTTCTTTTGCCCTTTTCTTTGTGCACCTTTGTTTAGTGCCTGAAATCACTCAACACACATATTAAACGCACGAGTGACATAATGATAAATCAAGCTATAAATAAACCTAAATTTTTAACAAAAGGGGCCCAAAACATACGTAAAAATGACTCCTATCAATCGAGAGGTTCGTATGATTTACTCATTTCGTACTTGATTGGGCGACAATGTGGGGCCCCGGGGTTGGCTAGGTTTCACCCATATCTATTGGTATCCTCCCATTGCCAATCAACATGAACCTAGAGAGTCACGCTATAAGAAGTAACATGGAAATCACTTCATAGATGGAGCTTTATCATTTGATGGATAAAAGACCTCATGTTCGAACATGAGCTAGAGGCACGTTCGAAGATTGGGACGCTCTAATGTTGCACTTGGAATCTTTGAGAAGCATCTTTTAATTAAAAGCAGGTCAAGTCGGCAAGGTCTTATGGTTAAGTTGACCTGGGTCTGCTGGAGGATTATAAAAACCCTCCAACTTCAAGACCTAGGTCATAACACTCATAACATACAAAGAGAAAAAGAGTCCCTCTCCACCACCACCTAGATGCCACCTGGAGGAGGAGAAGAAGATTTCTGGTTGCTTTGTGTGTCGATCTAGAGACAAGGGATCAAGGATTCATCGCTAGGATTCGATTGTCCAACCACCAACGTACAAGGTTTGCGTTTTTCTTGCTTTACATTAATTGGATTAATGTCTTTATTTAAAATGTCAAGAACGTCAAAACGATGACTAAAGTAGCATTTGGGTTTTGTGTTTTTCCGCTATGCATGCTCACCCGGATGCCAACAGACGGAACTATTAGGATAATCCTCCAATTAGGCATCATAGGAAGAGAATGAGGCTCGACTTCGTTCCTATCAACGACCTTATACTCCTGATAGTCATTAAAAAATAAAGCCTCCACCTTGCTTATTATTTCATAAGCCATGGGACCCATATTTTTAAAACCAGGCTCGTTATCAGAGGAAAGGTCTTTAGGTTGACGTTTAAAACGATGATTTGTCTCATCCAAGGGCGAACGAGAAAAAGGTAAACCAGGATTTCAAAAACAAATTCCCATAACTGGCCCTTGATCGGCAGTGTCAAGACTATCAATGATGTTAACAGGGTCAATGTCAGCTGGGACAGATTGCATAGGAAGTGGTCGTTCAAATTGAGGGACGGACACCTTGTTGATATTCTTGTCACCAGGCTATATGAACTTAATTCGTGGTACTGAACGACCCGAAACAGCTGAGAGGTCCTTACTGGTTCTTAATTCAACCTACTTACCTTTAGAAGCACCGGGTTGAGCAGTCTCATCAACCTCGACAACCAATTTATTGTCAATTCGGGCACAACGAGCAGACATCTTTGCACAAATATGAAAGTAAGAAACACATACGAATAAATTAAACGAGACTAGTGATAGGTAATCTCCGGGAATGGGAGTTGCACTTAGTCCACAAGATACCAACATAGATTGCCCCATGAGCATTATGGCATCATAAGGCCATTCAACTAGACTCTCAAAAAACCCCTCGACCCTAGTTAGGATTCACTATTCCAGTAACGGAAGGTGGTCTCATATACCACCGCCTGGAAACTCCCCCAATTTTCACCTTTTGATGGAGAAATAGAGAAAAACTTGTTTTTCCAACTACCAAATGAATCACGACTGGTCTCTTTGAAGTGATATCTAATATCAATTTATCCAATAAATGTTTCAATACGTTTCCCCATAGTTCACCAAACCGCAACCCATTCGATTTCTAGGTTCGTGAACTACCCGAGTTTATCCCACTAACTCCTATAATCTAGCATTTGAATTTCACATTGCAACCGAACAAGTTTCTAGGGTGAAATATGTTTCGATTAAGGCATTTGCATATCCTTTATAAAATTTCAAATTATTTCTAAATGTATAACCCACATAACTGGGAAGCATTACACATTTATAGTAATTCTAATTTTAGAAAGCTTAGTGGAGGGTGAGGATGTGAAACATCTTTTTCTAACTCGGTATAATTTATTTGGGAGAATTTAATTCATCAAAAGATTTTGGTCTCACTTTGCACATTATTCAATTTATATAGCGCTTTATTCTATATTGATCATGCATAAAAATACTACTAATAATCATGCCTTTCAATATAAATAAACATAGAATTTAAATAAATGAATAAATAAATTCATCACTTGATCATGGACTTTTACTAGAGGGCCTGAGCCAATGGGCCATCACAAAAGGCATAGATTAAACCTATTAAACATTCATGGGCCTTTTGACTTTATCAACTTTGAACTATTTTATCTCGATTCCTAAAACAACTCATGCATTATTTCTAAGAATATAATAAATAGCTTTAAATTTGATAACACATAAAATTAAAGGTAAAACATATAATCCTAAGTCCTTGATTAGTGTTTTAATCACATAACACATTCTCGCATCAATTAATACATGCTCGCAATATTAAATCACTTATGTTGATTATTAAAATTTTAGTCAAACTAAAAAGTCCTTTATAAAATTCCTTATGATTTCACATATTCACTATTTCAATTAAAATCATTCTAATCCAACTAGATGACTTAGATGTACGAAATTAAGAATTACGTGCATCTACCTTTAATTCAAATAATATGAACACATAAAATATGGAATTCTATATTTTATTTTGTTATGATTTAAAGCCATCAAAAATTGGAAATACTTATATTTGATCAAAGAATTAATTATTAATCTCTAAGAAAAATAATTTATATTCCTTATTCAAAATGAAGTAATTTCCAAGTCGAGGAAAAAATAATAATATTTAATCCATAAATTAATTATTGATCTCCAAGAAAAATAATTAATTAGTTCTAATTAAATATTATATTCCAATTAATCTCATTGGGCTCGATTTCATCAAATCACCATCCTTTTGGTCCACTTGGATTCAATTTAATTGGGCTCAAAATAATTAATTAGAACAACATTCACGTTTATTAATTTCTTATTGGGCTAAATTTAATTTAAGTCCAAATCACCAATCTAATTGGCCCATTTAGATTAATTAGATTAAGTCCAAACTAATTAACAAATCGAAATTGGATAATTTTTAATTGGGCTTGATTTAAATTATTCGGGTCATCATCCTTTTGATCCACCCAATTAATTAAAATCACCCAAAATTCAAAAAACAATTTCGACCCAAACATAGCCCATTTTATGACCCGAATCCATGACCCGGATCAACGAATTGGGTATCCAAACCCACGACCCGACAGGCCGTGACTGGGCAGGGCAGGGAAGAACGGCCCTGCTGCGCGCGTTTTTCTCGGGGCTTTCGACCCCCGTTTTATCTTGGTATTTTTTGATTTTCAATATCATCAAATATCCCCAAATTACAATAACTAGAAATCAAGAAACTAGGCAAAAAATCATAAAACGCAGATTTAAGAAAAACGTACAAACATACTTCAAAAACACATAATATGCAATTCTTAAATCACGTAAACAAGATCAAATATGCAAATCAGAGATTGGCTCTGATACCACTGTTGGGTTTCGTTTGAAAAAGCATAAATGCAGCGGAAGGGATTTCAAAAATTAAAACGAAAACCCAATTGGTACTCTAATTCGCATAATTGAATCTAGAAGCGTATAACGAATAAAACTTACTCGTTAATATGAATATGATGATGGAGAAAAACTTCATCTTCTCCAAACTCAAAATATTGAAGCTTCCAAATCTTCAATCCTTTGATTTGATTCTTCAAACTTGAACTTGATGCGAACAACGAAAATACGTCGTCTCTAAATCGTCACGCACGGATCAACAAACGAAAAATCCCTTTTCTTCTCTCTATGGTCGACGACTAGGTATAGAGGAGGGGAGGAATATTTTTCTTTCTTTTTGAGAGTTATGAGAGTTGTGTATTCTTTTTTTTACTTGTTCTAAGTCAAAGACTCCTTATATACCTCCTGACTTATTGAACAAGTCAAAACAAAAGAGCCGTAATATGTGGCCTCTCAAAGACGCCACATTGAGGCCTAGTAGGCGTCCAATTGGACTCCTTATTTAGCCCCGGGATTTGTTTTTTTAATTAATTTTTTATTTCAATTAATAATTTATTGTATCCAATAAATAAATAAATAATTAAATGACAAAATTAATTAGATAAATTAATTCATTAATATATTTCACAAGGAAATTAATTAATAATTAATCTTATCATTATAATTAATTATTTTATCTAATGAATAATTAATTATTTAATTTATCCAATAAATTAAAACTCCTAGAAGAAATAATAGAAATTCATTTTTCTTTGTCAATCCTTTAGCGCGACTCTTTAGGTTCGTTTCGTTTGGCAATGAGAGGAAACCAAAGGAAGTGGATAACACCTAGCCAGTCACGTGGCCCACTTCGTAACCCAAACGAAAACGAATAATAAGATCATTCCGAAACCTTCCAATCGTAAATACCGTGTATGTATAATCCCTTTGTTCACGTTCCCGGGTCAAGTGAGAGTCATGGTTATGTCAAACTCACTGGACTTGACGATATGTATAAATCATAATAAATACGAGATTATTGAGATCGATTTAGTGCCAAGCACAATCGTCTCGTTTGCTTTAGCCAAAGACTTTGATCTCTATTTATCTATAATTACATAGGGTACTTCACTTATGAGAGAACAAATCTCATATTAAATATCTGCTAAGATTACCACTTGTCCATCAAGTCCGCATTTCGAGGTTGACCCCACCAAAGGGTGAATTGGGTCTAACTACTCTAGTGAAAGACTTGATGTTACAAGTGCATCTTCAGCCTGATACTTCAGGTCAAAGGTTCACATATACCTATTACGCATAATCAGTTCTGTCATTGACAGTCACAGAGTGAAAACCCATGTGACAGAACGGATGCGAGTCATGTTCGAACATATCTGTTCCACTGACGTGTCTACAATCTTAATCTCCTATCATCTCATGATACTAGACAGGCTCTCCCATGTCGGAGCTAAGATTATACAAGTATTTGAAGTCTTTATTTGTCCATTAAAGACTTCATATTACTTGCAAACTTATTTTAGTAATCAAGATCGATCTCTCTAGTGCCAATCTTCCTATCCCATAAGAAGTAGAGGGATCGCACTTCAAACATGGACAAAACGTTTTACACAAATTATTAATTGAAAACTCAATAATGCCTTTTATTTAAGAAAAGTTTAAGTTCAATACAAGATATCTGCCCTATACATTCTATCCTCTATGGCATCTGAGGGTATAATCCTAACACTAATATACTCGAACATGAATCGGATTGGTTCTATCACATGGGTTTTCACTTTGAGTTGTCAATGACAAGACTGATTATCGTGATAGGTGTAAGTGAACCTATGACCTGAAGTATCAGGCAGAAGATGTACTTGTGACTTCAAGTCTGTCACAAGAGTAGTTAGATCCAATCATCCGTTGGTGAGATCGATCTCGAAATGAAGCTTGATGGGTAAGTGGTAGTCTTAGCTGATTACTAAGATGAGATTTGTTCTCTTATAAGTGAATGAGAAAGTGTCCTATGTGATTATATATAATAAAGATCAATGTCTTTGGCTAAAGCAATAGAGTCGTTTGTGCTAGGCACAAAAAGCGAACTCAATGATCTCGTATTATTATAATTTACATATATGGTCAGGTTCAATGAGTTTGACATAACAGTGACTCTCACTTGATTGGTACACGAGAACAAAAGATTTCTACGTATACGGTATTCACGATTGGAAGGTTGTGGAATGATCCATTCATTCGATCTCATTTGGGCTACGAAGTGGGCCACGTGATTAGCTAGGTGTTATCCACTTCCTTTCGATTCCTCTCATTACCAAACGAGATGAACCTAAAGAGTCACGCTAAAGGATTGATAAAGAAAAACATGAAGGATTTTTCTATTAAGACTAGGATATTTAATATATTGGATAAATTAAATATTATCAATGAGTTACTCATTAGATGAGATAATTAATTAATGATAAGATTAATTATTAATTATTTTCTTGGAGAAATTAAATAATATATTAATTTATCTAATTAATTTAGTTAATTAATTAATTAATTGGATAAAATAAATAATTAATTAAATAATGAAAAAATTAATTGAAACACAAGGCCAAGCCAGGCCATAATGGGCATCCATTTGGACACCTACTTAGGCCTAGTTGGGAGTCCACTTCGACGCCTGAAATAAGGCTTATGGGATTTGTCTTCGTCAATAAGTCAAGTGATTTAAATAAACATCACTTGTAAGATTTGACCTAAGTTATTCATAACTCTCCTAGCAATAGAAAAAGAAAATACTTCCTCTCTCTATACTGCTCTAGCCGTCGTCCCCCATAGAGAAAAAGAGGAGTTTCTTCTGCATCAATCCGCGTGATTATTTAGAGATGGAGTAGATTCACCGTTCTGATCAGACTTCAAGAAATCTTCAAAGAATTCAAGAAGGCTGAAAATTTCGATGATTGAAGAAGCTAGCTCTGTAGCAGATTTGGAAAATTTTGAAGAGCCGAATTCTCCAACCACTTCACTTCAAAGGGTATGCTTTAACGTTTTATGATTTGAATATGTAAATCGAGATGACCACCTGTTTAATTTTTCATGAAACCCAACACCTTGAACCACAAGACAAGGCTACAGAGCTTTTCAAACTTGCATGCAAATTTTCTCTCTCCAAAATGAAGAATGTAAAGTAAAAAAATGAAGGGTAACTCTGCGGAAAATTCTATGCCACACCGGTACCAATGGTCCCGGTGTGGCATACACTATTGGATTGGGGGTATTTTAGTAAATACCCCCCCTGTTGGGGGGATCCAATGGTGTATGCCACACCGGGACCATTGGTACCGGTGTGGCATAGAATGGCCCTAACTCTGCCTATAAATAGGCGGTAATTTGAAGAGATGCGACGATTGAGATCAATTGAGGAAAACCAAATCTAACGGTGCAAATCGTGAGACTTTCCAAATTCCGATAAAGATAATAATTGTCATATAAATTCATGTAATAAAAAATCAGACAAAGCATTTACTCCCATCAGCAATAAATTCTACTCCCATCAGTAATAAATTCTGAGATATGAATGTCTCCTCTTTAACACTAATGAACTAAGAAATGTTCTGATTTCCAATAAAGATAATCATGGCATAATAAGTTCATGTATTGAAAATCAGACTAGATATTTACTTCCTCGGTAATAAATTCTGAGATATGAATATTTCATCTTTAATACTAACAAAGTGATAGTGTTAGGTGCCCGGCGAGCCAATTATTTTGGGCTCAGTCATATTAAATGTAAATACTATGACAGTCTTGTTTTAAATATATTGAATCTTTTATTTATTGTATGCCTCTTTATTGTTATAACTATTGATAGTATAGATAAGATTGTTGGGTTGGGTTCTATTCCTCGAGTGGCTCGTTGCAGCGGAATTTAAAATTTAAACATACAACCACCCGAAATAGGAATAATGGTGTGCTCGATTAAGCTATAAAGAAGGTTGCGAGAATTTTTACCTTTTCGATTAAACTCTTGTAGCAACCAATTTGATCTTTTCAACCCTGTGGTGCAATTCCACACGATTCCTTGGAGGAAATCGTTCGTGTATCGTATCCCCGGTTTTAGTGCTCCAAACGTCGCACCTCTAAGATGTATCCACACCTCGTTCAAGTCACCGCCTACTTCGTTATTGGTGACAGCCAACGAAATAGATCTAAGTCTAAAACCTAGGCTTGATTATGGGAAGGTATGGAATATATGAATCACTAAGTTCAACACATGAACAAAACGATGTCGTGTTGGAATAAGGGAGGGGCGATTTTTGGGCTTAAGGATGACAAGAAAATTCTCTCTTAATTTTCAGTTGGGGTTTCAAATTTTCCTCTCTAGGGAAGCTTAGGGTTTTTAGTCTTGCAATTACATATATATAGAATAGGAGCCCTAGAGTCCTTATTCAACTACAAGACTTGGAGAAGAAGAAAACCCTTTTCTTCTTCACCAAGAATTCGACCCCCTCATCCTTTTGGGCTTAAAAATCGGCCACCCTCTTTTATTGGAGTCCAAGAATTAATTCTCGACTCCATATTTAATTATGGGCTAAAACCCATTAATTAAATATTCTCATATAAAAAATCCGTTTAATTATATTCACTTATTCCAATTGACTTCTTTATTTAACTTGAGTCAGGCCCAACTAAATAAAATACTTGGACTTTACTAGGTCCATTAATTTAATTAATTCTATAAGATTAATTAAAATAGTCGAATTAATTGAATCACCTCAATTAATTCATATTCCACATTAGGAAAGGACTAGACTTTCCTAATTTCCCCAATTTCCTCAAATTGATTAATTGCATCATTTAAGCAGTGACTCTCACGAGTTAAGTGTGTGACCGCTTAGACTCGTCTACTATCTAGTAGTAAGTACACTTTCCCAAAATAAAAAGTACTAGATTAAATCATTCATTTGATTCAATCAAGCCTCGAATTAATCACCACATTAATTCTCGGCACTTACAAATCGTGGTTACTATTTAGCAACGGGCCACGAAGACCAAGATAAAGACGAAGATAAAGACACGCCTTTCGTGATCTTGATCCTCGTATAAGTAAGATCCCTCCATCTAATCTCCCGATTGATTTTAGAGCAGTGGCTAAGGTCGAAGCTCTATTAATTAAATAACTATGTTTCCCAAATACGGTGAGATCGACTTCGACTATCTAAACGAGGAAACCCTACACCTCTTTAGATATCATACTTCGGCCGAAGATTCCTAAAGTCGATTCACTATGTAAACATATGAGATTCATTGACAAGATTAATGCCAGAGACAGATCTGACACGCTAAAACTTAACGTGCTTTGATAGCAAGTGTACTAGTCGTGGTAGTAATAAAGTGGACTAAAAGTCCGGGTTGTCGAACCACGGAGACTTGAATTCTAGTTTATGATTTTCGATAAAGATAAGATAATTAAAGTGAAGTGCAAGAGGAAAACAATTAAGTAAACGAAAGATCAAAGGAGGGAACAAGCTATGAATTAAATCTCACGTATGATAAAATGACTAAGGCACATGCTACAACCAAATCTACTCGTCAATATATATGAACTACTCTTCGAATTATTAGACTCCTATTGCTTTGGTGGAAACTCCTAAATTAACTATTACCCGATGTCTCGGCACATAATAATCCTATGATTAATTGACGGTTCTCTAAATATGTCTATCCGAGAATCTAATCAAAAATCACGCATTAACGTTCTAGAGCTTCCCCGAACGAATCCGGCTAACAACACCCGGGAATCTTTACCTATTTCTAGGGCAATCCCTCATTTGTTTCGGATGATGTGTTAATTCTCTTGCACCCTAATCTATTTTCTCTCGAACAACTAGATTAGGCAAGATAGCAAGCATATGGTGATCAAACACATGATTGGAATAAAAACATAGAATTAACACACAAAGCAATAGGAGAATTATTACAAAGAGCAACTTCACATATATTGATTCATAAATTTGGCCTTCACATGGCCTTAGTTCTACAATATTAGCCTCTCATCAAAGCTTTAAGAAAATCTAATACAAACATATACATACTCATGGAAATAAACATGTAAATGCAAATAATTAAAACTCCCTCAATTGATTGATGATGGATCTTTGCTCTTGATCTTCAATCCTTAGCTCCTCCCTCTTTGTTCCTCTCCCAAAAGTGATGAAGAAATATGGTGATGAATGATGATGAGTGAAAAGTGATGGATCCAATGCCTCTCTCTCCCTCCTCCTCTTGATGATCTCGGTCAATTGCTCCCTCAAATCCTTAAGAAGACCACCAACAATCAGCCCCTCATGTGTATGTCCCCCCTAGTGTCCCCTCCACTACTCTTAAAGTGAGTAGTATAAAATTCCCCAAAAGTAGATCTAGTAAGAAACATACTTATGACATCCCCCCCCATACATGTGATGACCTCTTGGCTTTAAATGTTCCATTCCCCCATCAAATGATGATCTTTTGGCTGAAAGGAATCAAATCTCGGATGTGGGCGCGCCTAGGCGCGGGTTTTACGGCGCTCGGGCGCCCAAATCAGAATGTTGGGAGTATTTGCCTCTGTCTTGCGCAGTAATTGTATTTCCTTCATAACTCTCTCCACAAAACTCCGATTCGGATGATTCAAGTCCTCATTTGAAGCTAACACATAGTTCTACAACTTTGTAGAAGGGAACTTCATCCAATTCGGTCTCTAAACATACTGAAAAAGTGCTCGAACGTGGAAAGTGGTGCTGAAACGGCGCCCGGGCGTAGGGGTGCATAGAAATTTGGCCTAAACTTGTTTTATACGTCATTTTTCATCCCGTTCTTTGATTGTATCCATTTAAGACCTGAAATCACTTAATGCACGAATTAAACGCACATGTGGCAAGAATCAAGCGATAAATGAACCTAAGACATAAACGCAAAGGGGCTTAAAAACACGTAAAAATGCCTCTTATCAACACCCCCACACTTATCAATTGCTCGTCCTCGAGCAATAAGAGTTCTAAGATAAGGAAACATCATCAATCAAAGAGAGAAACAAAAAGAAAACTACCTAACTCACTTTCGTGGAGTAAACGGTTGCATTTAGCGAATGCAACAAGCCTTTGAACCTTTGAGTTACCTCAAAGGACGAGTTATAGTCTCGTGAGGGTTTGCAGACGATATACCCACAAAATCGAAAGATTTTCAACCCCGATCACTCAATGTAAATTACAATGATTAATAGCACACAATGGTATGAATTCATCTGTTTAAGCTCATATTACAAATATATACACATCACACATTTGCTCATGTTACGCCTTAACATTGAAAAGATCATCCTAAGGGTGTAGTGTAATAAATCTCAAGTATTATAGTCAAATGGCATTCTTACCACTTTTCAAACATTAACCCCATATTTATCAACTTTTGATTATTCACATGGTACGAGAATTGAATACAACTTCATAGCCACTTAAAAATTTATCACTTCATTCCACTTTCGGATTTATCTTATGCACTTTCAACTCGAAATATTAGAGGCTAGACCATGTGCAATGTTTGATCCTCTTAGGCTTTCTATGACACCCGTGTAACGAGTTTTAGGCCAATAACTCCTAAACCAGATGGCTTTAGGGTATCAAATGTGGAGACATTCCTAAGGGCTTAATCACTCGAGTGTCAAAGGCCACAAAATCAAACTAGGTCCTTATTCACTTAACACTTACATTGGCTTGAGCTTAGCTCAAATTAGCAAAATAGTACAGTATTCTAGGCATGGTGCTCTTCGCCCCCAGTATCTATTAAGCCTGACTTTTTTCAGTCATACCAATGTTCAACCTCTTTTTATTATTATTAAGCACACGAAGTTAACGTTCTCAACTCATAACACATGTGAAAATTCTAAGTTGATATTTCCGGGATCAAGCCTTTAAGTGTTTCAAAATGATTGCCCACTCAACTCCTCTACCTTCGATTTAGATGCATATGTGAATCATCTTAAGGTTAATCTAGTCTAGTTAGGATCCCATAAGCAAGGAACGATGTGTATAGCCATTAAAAACCAAATTGATAGAGAAAACATACCATGTATTCAAATTAACCATGCTCAATGCCTCAAGTGAAGGGTTGAAATTCTATCCAAAAAAATAAATTAAAATTGCACACATTTCACATGTAGAGGTACAGCACCCCCCAAACTTGACCAAACTTGGACCGAAATATGTAAAACATGAATCAAGCATGACTATAATGGATCTAGTATACCCCACACTTATCATGAACATTGTCCCCAATGTTTGAAAAAGAAAAGGGCAAAGTACACGTCACCATAGGGAAGCTGAAAAGCAAACCCGAGTCCACTTAAGGCAATCAAGTCCACGGATGGCAATCACTGTGTCGATCACTACATAGGTAAACAAATGCTAGACATACAGAGCATCAAACATTGGATAGAATAGAATAAAACAAAACGAGATAAACAAAAAAATGAGAAACATGCATGGAAGGAAAACATCAAGCATCCAAACATCAAACATAAAATATCAAACATCCCAACGAAAGATATCCAAAAAAATAAAAAGAAACATGCATGGAAATAAAACAAGATAAGCCTAATCGGTGGTGCCAAAACGGTCAATGTAATCCTCATCCTCGCCGCCTAGATCATCCAAATCAATCAACGGGCTACCCTCATCATTATGAGCCTCATCATTACCTCCGTCAGGAACGAGAGCACCTGACTCGTGCATATCTGCGGGCTGCTGAGGCGGGGGGTGCGGGTAAGGTGGAGGAGCAGAATAATCAAACGGCCCCCAACCGACAAACGCATCATGCTCTACAAAAAGCTGACGGAAATAAGCACAAGTGTCGGACATGACCACCCTCATCTCATCTCGCAACTCCTCCCTCAATTCATCCTTTAATTGTCTAATGGCGGCGGCATCCATAGGTGGAAACTGTGGGGAGCTAGTAGACTGGGATGAAGATGGGCGAGGCCTCTTTGAAGTAGCTGGTGGTGGAGGAGCCTGGGAGTCGTCATCTACCACGGTGAGATAAGAACCAGGAAGCTCAGTACGCTCCAAAGGAAATGTGGGAACCTTAGCCGCCTTGCATAAAGCTGTGATCAGTGACGGGAGAATGATGGGAATCTTCCGAGTGGGACCTTCTCCCTTTTGCTTAGCCAATTCTTTGTTAATCAATGGCCCTAACTCATTCTTCAACTTTCTAAAGTGGTCCGTCAAAGACTTGTGGATTACCCGGGGGAGAATATGTTTGTCATGCCACATTTTGGTCCGCTCCTTATAGAGTTTTGCGTTCTCATAGGCAAGATGACGCCATTCTTCGAGTTCGTTGAGTTGTAGCAAACGTTGTGTACCTACACTTTGAGAGTCAAAATTTAGAAACTTAATGGCCCAATAAGCACGATGCTCGAGTTCAACGGGCAAGTGACATGCTTTACCAAAAACAAGACGATACGGGGACATGCCAATTGGGGTTTTATAGGCGGTCCGATAAGCCCAAAGAGCATCATCCAATTTAAGGGACCAATCCTTTCTTGATGCATTGACCGTTTTTTCTAAAATACGCTTAATCTCCCTATTCGAGACCTCCACTTGGCCACTAGTTTGTGGGTGGTATGGGGTCGAAATTTTATGCTTCACCCCGTACTTGGTCAATAAAAGTTCAAACTGCCTGTTGCAGAAGTGGGTGCCCCCGTCACTAATGATGGCTCGGGGAGTTCCAAATCGAGTAAAAATATGTTTCTTCAGAAAACGAGTGACAACCCGAGCATCATTAGTAGGCAAGGCCACGGCTTCCACCCATTTGGAGACATAGTCTACCGCAACGAGGATATATTTATTTGAACAAGAACTGGGGAAAGGGCCCATGAAATCCACACCCCATACATCAAACAACTCACACTCTAACATGCTATTTAAGGGCGTTTCATGATGTTTAGAGATGTTCCCCATTCGTTGACAGCGATCACAAGATTTGACATAATGATGTGCATCTTTAACAAGAGTAGGCCAGAAGAAACCTGATTGGAGGATCTTAGCTACCGTTTTGGAAGGCCCAAAATGGCCACCTACCGCCATATCATGACAATGAGATAGGATAGCATGCACGTCCGTTTCGGGTATGCAACGTCGAATTAAACCATCTGCACAAACTTTGAATAAAAAGGGTTCGTCCCAAAGATATTGCTTTACATCAGATAGAAATTTCTTCTTTTGATGAAAAGTGATATCCGGGGGAAGACGGCCCGTGACAATGTAATTGGCAAAGTTAGCATACCAAGGTGAAATTTTTTCAGAAATAGCAAGGAGGTGTTCATCTGGGAATTCCTCACGAATTGGTGTCTCATCTAACGGATCATTCACTAGCTCTAATCGTGAGAGGTGGTCGGCTACTACATTTTCGGTGCCTTTCTTGTCTTTTATCTCTAAATCAAATTCTTGGAGTAACAAAATCCACCTAAGGAGTCTTGGTTTAGCATCTTTCTTGGCAAGCAAATATTTTAAAGCCGAATGATCGGTGTAAACTATCACTTTGTTTAGCACGAGGTAAGAGTGGAATTTATCGAATGCAAAGACTATGGCGAGTAATTCTTTTTCCGTGGTGGCATAATTCAATTGTGCGTCGTTAAGAGTTTTACTAGCATAGTAAATGGTTCGAAATACCTTTTCCTTCCTTTGGCCAAGGACCGCTCCAACCGCGGTGTCACTCGCATCACACATCAATTCGAATGGTAAGCTCCAATCGGGGGATGACATGATAGGGGCGGAAACTAGGCGTTCCTTCAAATCAAGAAAGGCCTGCATACAAGAAGAATTGAAATCAAAAGGTGCATCTTTAACAAGCAAATTAGACAACGGTTTCGCAATTTTAGAGAAATTCAAGATGAATCGCCTATAGAAACCAGCATGCCCGAGAAAACTCCTAACAGCTTTTACCGATGTGGGTGGGGGAAGTTTTTCAATGACCTCAATCTTGGCTTGGTCCACTTCGATCCCTTTTTGAGAGATCTTGTGGCCAAGTACAATCCCCTCTCGGACCATTAAATGGCATTTTTCCCAATTCAAAACAAGGTTGGTTTCTTCACAACGTTTAAGCACAACATTTAGATGAGCAAGACAAATATCAAAAGTTGTTCCGAAAACAGAAAAGTCATCCATAAAAATTTCAAGGAAATCTTCAACCATATCATGAAAAATAGCCATCATGCATCTTTGAAAAGTGGCCGGGGCATTACACAAGCCAAATGGCATCCTTCTATAAGCAAATGTGCCATAAGGACAAGTGAAAGTGGTTTTCTCTTGGTCCTCAGGATCTATGGCAATTTGATTATAGCCGGAGTAACCATCTAGAAAATAATAGAAATCATGCCCGGCTAATCGTTCAAGCATTTGGTCAATAAAGGGGAGGGGGAAATGATCCTTACGTGTGGCATCATTCAACTTACGGTAATCTATACATACACGCCACCCACTAATTATACGAGTTGGGATAAGCTCATTATTCGCATTCTCAATTACCGTTATTCCCCCTTTCTTAGGCACCACTTGGGTAGGGCTCACCCACGCACTATCAGAAATAGGATAGATTATACCTGAGTCGAGCAGTTTAATCACTTCCTTCTTGACTACCTCTTGGATTTGTGGGTTTGATCTCCTTTGGGGTTGGCGTGTAGGCTTGGTGGAGTCCTCCATAAGTATTTTGTGCATACATATCGCTGGACTAATGCCTTTGATGTCCGCAAGTTTCCACCCAAAAGCCCGTTTGTGAGATCTCAACACCGTCATTAATTGCTCTTCTTGTGATCCTGAAAGAGATGAGGAAATGATCAATGGGAGTGTCTCGTCATCGTTCAAGTACACATATTTAAGGTGGGAGGGGAGGGGTTTGAGTTCGAGAGAGGGGGGTTCTTCAATAGATGGGCGAGGTGATCCTGACAATGATCTATCAACTTTGATGAATCCTCCCGAATGAGAGGAAGATTTGTACTCTAAGCTTAGAACCTTTTCCACTAGATCATCTTTCTCCGAGTCCACTTGCATGGATTTCATAAGACTCTGTTCGAGAGAATTTTCAATTGTATTGTCCTGTAAATACTCAACAATCAAATGGTCAAATGTATCAATTCGATAACACGAGTCATGATCAAAAGGATGTTTAAGGACTTTGTAAACATCAAAGGTAACTTTGTCATCGCCCACATTCAAGGTAAGCTTACCATTAGCAATGTCAATTACCGCCTTACCCGTGGATAGGAATGGTCTCCCTAGGATTAATGGTACTTCCACATCCTCTTCCATGTCGAGTACTACGAAATCAACAGGAAAATAAAACTTGTCGACTTGGACAATAACGTCTTCGATTATCCCCTTGGGCCTCTTGATCGATCGGTCGGCTAGTTGAAGGCTCATTGAGGTCGGCTTGGGATTTCCAAGGCCTAGCTTTTTAAACAGTGAGTATGGAAGAAGATTGATGCTGGCCCCCGAGTCACATAACACCTTCTTGAATGATAAGGATCCAATTGTGCATGGGATTGTGAGACTCCCGGGATCTTGGAGCTTAGTTGGCAATTTATTGAGTAATACGGCGGAGCATTCTTCCGTGAGGCACACCGTCTCATTCTCTTCCCACTTCTGCTTGTTGGAGAGTATGTCCTTGAAGAACTTCACATAATTCGGCATTTGGAGGATGGCGTCAATAAACGGAATATTAATTCTCACTTCCCGAAGGATTGCCAAAATTCGAAGAAAGCTCGGATCCATCTCCTTTTTCTTCTTTTTGTGAGCATTTGGGAAGGGGAGACGAACTTCGATAGGGGGAGAAAGCGTTGGATTAGACGGATGAAAACCTACAGAAGCAGTGGGCGGCGCCTGGGCGCGTGTATCGGCGCCTAGGCGCGGATCTTCTGGCGCCTGGGCGCGTGTATTGGCGCCTAGGCGCGGATCTGCTGGCACAAAAACAGTGGGCGGCGCCTGGGCGCGAGTATCGGCGCCTAGGCGCGGATCTTCTGGCGCCTGGGCGCGCATATCTGGGCGCTCGGGCGCGGATGTACTGGCAGTGTCATTTTCCAATTGTTTGCCACTTCTCAAGGCTATGGCATTGCATTGGGCCTTCGGGTTCTTTTCCGTGTCGCTTGGGAGAGTCCCCGGGGCTCTACCGTTAACCGCATTAGAAAGTTGCCCTACTTGTGTTCGCAAATCCTTCATCTCCATACACATATCCTTTATCATATTCCGAAGTTCGTTGAAAGATGTATCGGACTTTTTCATGTGAGCATCCAGTTTCTCATCGATTGTGGGAGGTCGCATTTGCACTTGACCTTGACCTTGTCCATTGAAATTGCCTTGCCTCGGGGGTGGGTTATTGAAGGGTGGTCGTGGAGCTTGATAGATCCCCGGTTGTGCGTTCTGTGCGGGGTTGGGCCTTTTTGGAAAATTCTCGGGTATATGAAAGTTCACCCGAGGTTTATTTTGATTCCCCACATAATTAACATTGCCAACCTCCGGTTCCAAGAGTACTACTTCCTCAACTACTTCCTCAATACAAGCAACCTTTTTAGAGGATGAGGCCTCTTCATCGTCGGGGTAAAGCTCGTCTTCTCGGGCCAACTGTTCGACTTTGTCCCATACACTTTGACAATCTAACCCAAGGAGATCTCCTCCCGCACCCGCGTTGAGTCTATGCCGAATACGTGACCTAACCCCATCATAGAAATGGAGTACTTGTTCATTCAACCCAAAATTATGATCGGGACATTTACGGAGCATGCCCTTATATCTAGCCCAAGCCTCGGCTAAAGATTCATTGCTTCTTTGCCTAAACCCTTTTATATTACTCCGTAGCTCATTTATTTTTGAGGGTGGAAAGAATTTATTTAAAAAGGCATCGACCAACTGACTCCATGTTGTAATAGATTGTGGAGGTAAGGATTTGTACCATGTTGTCGCCCTATCCTTCAATGAGAAATGGAAGACTCTTAGACGAATCGCATCAAGATCACGTGGGTGATATTGAATGGTCACAAGAGCCTCATCTATGGTTTCCAAATGAGCGTGTGGTGATTCGTGTGGTTCTCCATAGAAAGGATCTCCTTGCACCATATTAAAAATGTGAGCCGGAATGTGGTAGTTTGGTGTGACGAAATTAGGCACGACTACGGGCCCCGGAATGGTATGGACCCTAGGTGGTAAGCTACCCCGAACCGACGGGAGTTGTGGAGGAGGTACCGCTTGCATGGCTTGTAGAACACCTTGTAACCACTCCCTAGTTTCCGGTGAGTTCATGTCCGGGAAATTTCCATTTGGGTTTTGGTTGAGATTATTGGCCATTTCTCTTGCTCGCCTACTAGTCCTAAGAAATCTTTCAATTTCGGGCTCCAACTCGTATAGAGGCTTGCTTGAGGAGCGGGTCATGCACCTCAAGAACCTAACAATTAAATACAAGAACAAAATTAGACTAATCACGAAAATAAAAGAAAATCAAGAAATGAACGAAAACTAAGAATTATTAAAAATGTAAACTAAAATAAACAAGTCCCCGGCAACGGCGCCAAAAACTTGACACGCTAAAACTTAGCGTGCTTTGATAGCAAGTGTACTAGTCGTGGTAGTAATAAAGTGGACTAAAAGTCTGGGTTGTCGAACCACGGAGACTTGAATTCTAGTTTATGATTTTCGATAAAGATAAGATAATTAAAGTGAAGTGCAAGAGGAAAACAATTAAGTAAACGAAAGATCAAAGGAGGGAACAAGCTATGAATTAAATCTCACGTATGATAAAATGACTAAGGCACATGCTACAACCAAATCTACTCGTCAATATATATGAACTACTCTTCGAATTATTAGACTCCTATTGCTTTGGTGGAAACTCCTAAATTAACTATTACCCGATGTCTCGGCACATAATAATCCTATGATTAATTGACGGTTCTCTAAATATGTCTATCCGAGAATCTAATCAAAAATCACGCATTAACGTTCTAGAGCTTCCCCGAACGAATCCGGCTAACAACACCCGGGAATCTTTACCTATTTCTAGGGCAATCCCTCATTTGTTTCGGATGATGTGTTAATTCTCTTGCACCCTAATCTATTTTCTCTCGAACAACTAGATTAGGCAAGATAGCAAGCATATGGTGATCAAACACATGATTGGAATAAAAGCATAGAATTAACACACAAAGCAATAGGAGAATTATTACAAAGAGCAACTTCACATATATTGATTCATAAATTTGGCCTTCACATGGCCTTAGTTCTACAATATTAGCCTCTCATCAAAGCTTTAAGAAAATCTAATACAAACATATACATACTCATGGAAATAAACATGTAAATGCAAATAATTAAAACTCCCTCAATTGATTGATGATGGATCTTTGCTCTTGATCTTCAATCCTTAGCTCCTCCCTCTTTGTTCCCCTCCAAAAGTGATGAAGAAATATGGTGATGAATGATGATGAGTGAAAAGTGATGGATCCAATGCCTCTCTCTCCCTCCTCCTCTTGATGATCTCGGTCAATTGCTCCCTCAAATCCTTAAGAAGACCACCAACAATCAGCCCCTCATGTGTATGTCCCCCCTAGTGTCCCCTCCACTACTCTTAAAGTGAGTAGTATAAAATTCCCCAAAAGTAGATCTAGTAAGAAACATACTTATGACATCCCCCCCATACATGTGATGACCTCTTGGCTTTAAATGTTCCATTCCCCCATCAAATGATGATCTTTTGGCTGAAAGGAATCAAATCTCGGATGTGGGCGCGCCTAGGCGCGGGTTTTAC
This sequence comes from Buddleja alternifolia, assembly GCA_019426215.1. NCBI lineage: Eukaryota > Viridiplantae > Streptophyta > Magnoliopsida > Lamiales > Scrophulariaceae > Buddleja > Buddleja alternifolia. The sequence goes on from CM033391.1 coordinate 27,480,459, forward strand.
GGCGCTCGGGCGCCCAAATCAGAATGTTGGGAGTATTTGCCTCTGTCTTGCGCAGTAATTGTATTTCCTTCATAAGTCTCTCCACAAAACTCCGATTCGGATGATTCAAGTCCTCATTTGAAGCTAACACATAGTTCTAAAACTTTGTAGAAGAGAACTTCATCCAATTCGGTCTCTAAACATACTGAAAAAGCGCTCGAACGTGGAAAGTGGTGCTGAAACGGCGCCCGGGCGTAGGGGTGCATAGAAATTTGGCCTAAACTTGTTTTATACGTCATTTTTCATCCCGTTCTTTGATTGTATCCATTTAAGACCTGAAATCACTTAATGCACGAATTAAACGCACATGTGGCAAGAATCAAGCGATAAATGAACCTAAGACATAAACGCAAAGGGGCTTAAAAACACGTAAAAATGCCTCTTATCAAGATCCCATCTTGATTCTCACGTGTCTTCATACACAATTAGCCCATGTCTGATTTTGCCCATTTGCGATCATCTAAGTAATCATGTAACAAACCAAGACATGTTTAATTGTGTACAAGACATCCAATGGAACCTCAGGTTCTAAGGATTACTCTTATACTACAAGACCACTGGAAGTTCCAGATTCTACTGGGATTCCATTTAATGGAACTTGCATGGGGTTGTTCAGTATACCTATTCCCACAATAGGAACCCTCATATATGCATAGGCTTTCACCGTACCAATATCTATGGAATGAGATACACTCTATCAAGAGTTTGCATCATATAAGCAAGTCTTTTGGGTCTCACCGATATCTCTTCATCTCGACGAACCCATTCACGACTTGGAACATATGTTTTAAGTATCACAGTCTATAGACATATTCCATCATTGCCATTCCCGATGCGCAATGATGTCCCATAGCTATGTGTGATCCTTCGGGACTTTATTCTTAGTTAAGACAAAGCTATATACATGAATAAAGAATGCCAAAAGATTAACTTTATTTATATGAAAAAGATCGTTCAGCTAAAGTTATTATTACATAGAATGGCGCCCTAAATTGGTGCGCCCGGCATAAACTCTAACAATCTCCCACTTGCCCTAGTTCCAATTGCCCATGTACTTGAGGCCCATTCTCTCTAGATGTCCTTCAAACACTTTTTGGCTTAAGGGTTTGGTGAGCGGGTCCACCACATTATCTGCCGAGTCCACACATTCCACTCGAACGTCGCCTCTCCCAATGATCTCCCTGATCAAGTGGTATCGTCTCTATATGTGCTTGGATTTTTGATGAGACCTTGGCTCCTTTGCTTGCGCAATAGCCCCGTTGTTGTCACAGTACAAAGGTACTGCATCTACAATAGATGGAACTACACCCAATTCTTAGATGAAGTTCCTTATCCAAACACCTTCCTTCCAAGCCTCTGAAGTTGCGATATATTCTGTTTTAGTGGTGGAGTCCGCCACAGTTGCTTGCTTGGAACTTTTCTACCTGACGGCTCCTCCATTGAGCAGATAGACAAATCCTAAGACCGACTTCGAGTCATCCACATCTGTTTGGAAACTTGAATCGGTGTATCCCTCTAACTCTAATTTTCCATGTTCGTATATCAAAAACATGTCCTTAGTCCTGTTAAGGTACTTAAGGATCGCTTTCGCTCCGTTCCAGTGCTTTCCACCGGGATCAGCCTGATAACGGCTGTACACACTCAATGCATACGCCACATCGGGTCTTGTGCATATCATCGCGTACATTATGCTACCTATAGCCGAGGCATAAGGTATTTAGGACATTCTTACTCTTTCTTCTCAAGTCTTAGGAGACATCGACTTGGAAAATGTAATCCCATGTCCCATTGACAAGAATCCTCTCTTGGATTCTTCCATCTTAAATCTCTTAAGTACGCAATCGATATATGTGGATTGGGAAAGTCCCAACAGCCTACTCGATCTCTCTCGGTATATCTTCATACCAAGTACATAGGATGCCTCTCCCATATCCTTCATGGAAAATTGTTTAGAGAGCCATACTTTAGTCGACTGCACCATTCCAATATCGTTTCCGATCAAAAGAATGTCATCAACGTAAAGTATGAGAAACGTAACCGCGCTCCCACTAACCTTCTTGTACACACAAGCCTCTTCAACATTTTGCACATATCCATACTCTTGTATGACAGTGTCAAACCGTTTATTCCAGCTTCGGGAAGCCTGCTTTAATCCATAAATGGACTTTTGGGGCTTACACACTTTGTGTTCGCTCGTTTCGGATGTAAAGCCATCCGGCTGTTGCATGTATATCTCTTCCTCAATCTCTCTATTGAGGAATGCAGTTTTTACATCCATCTTCCAGATCTCAAAATCGAGAAATGCAGATATAGCAAGCAGAATCCTAATGGATTTCAGCATCGCCATTGGCGAGAAAGTTTCATCATAGTCAATGCCTTGCCTCTGAGTGAATCCTTTTGCCACGAGGTGTGCTTTATAGGTTACCACCTTTCCATTGACTCCAAGCTTCCGCTTATAGACCCACTTACGGCCAATGGGTTTCACGCTCTCTGGTGGGTCCACCAAGGTCCATAACTTGTTGGAGTCCATAGAGTCCATTTCAGACTTCAAGGCTTCTAGCCATTTTCCCGAATCAATGTCAGTCATTGCTTCCTTATAACTCTTTAGGTCAGAGTCTAAGGGAGGATCATCTGAGTTCTTTTCTTCCAACAGGCCAAGCCATCTTTCAGGTGGCTTTGGAACTCTTACAGATCTCCTCAAGGGTTGTGTGTTCTCAGCAGGTGTATTGGAATTAGCTTCATTGGTGTCGGGTGGGTTATTTTGTACTTCTTGATTCGAATCACTTTGATTCATCTCATCAAGTTCTACAGCCTCGCCTTTCCTATCCAAATGAAATCCTTTTTCTAGGAAATTGACATTTCTTGAAACAATCACTTCTTGTTCCACAGGGTTGTAGAAGTAGTATCCAATAGTTTCCATTGGATACCCTACAAAATAACACAAAGAGGATTTGGAATCCAATTTTTCTCCCACTAAATGCTTTACATAAGTGGGGCACCGCCATAATCTCAAGTGAGCATACAAAGGTGACTTTCCACGCCAAGTTTCATATGGGGTCTTGGGCACAGCCTTGGATGATGCCCTATTCAACTAATAGGTTGTCGTTTCAAGCGCAAAGCCCCACATGGACTTAGGAACTTCAGTGAAGCTCATCATGGATCGAACCATATCCAACAATGTTCGATTCCTTCACTCGGCTACCTCGTTATGTTGAGGCGTGCCTGGCGGAGTCCACTGTGAGATAATCTCATTCTCTTTATGATAATCAATGAACTCAGAAGACAAGTATTCTCCTCCCCGATCAGATCGAAGAGCTTTAATACTTTTTCCAAGTTGCTTCTCTACCTCATATCTAAACTTCTTGAATTTCTCAAAGGATTCAGATTTATATCTCATCAGATATACGTAACCATACCGAGAGTGATCGTCGGTAAAGGTTATGAAGTAGCTAAACCCTCCTAGAGCATTTATGCTCATAAGGCCACACACATCCGTATAGATCAAATCCAATGGACTTGTGGCTCATTCCGCTTTACTCGAAAACGGAAACTTAGTCATTTTCCCTTTGAGACACGATTCGCAAGTTGTCAATTCATCTAAGCTTTGGAGACCTAAATGAGTTGCCAAGCTTCAAATTCTTTCTTTGGAGATATGACCTAGTTCCTCGTGCCACGTTAGTGCGTCTGTTTGATTATCTCGTTTACGTTTATTTCTTTGTTGAATATTAAGATTAGAAATTGTTGGGAAAATAGTATAAACTCCATCTTGCAATTTTGATTCCATAATAAGAGACGATTCATAAGATAAAAACAAAGTTTTATTACGAATATCAAAACAATAACCCTCTCGATCCAAAACCAAAATCGAGATAATGTTTCTTATTATTTCAGGAACAAAATAAACAAAATTTAATACTAAATTTCTATCTCCTATCCCTAAGTAGATCGTCCCCACGGCTTTAGCAGCAACCCGTGCTCCATTTCCCATCCGCAAGGTCATGTCTCCTCTACTTAGCTCCTTGATTCTTGTCATCTCCTGTAAGTTATTGCAGATATGAACTCCACATCCAGTGTCTAGAATCCAAGAAGAATTGTTAACTGAAAAGTTAACTTCAACAAAGAACGTACCTTGAGCCTGTGGCTCTTTGTAGTTCCTTTGCCAGTGCCCAGTCTTCCCACATTTGAAGCACTTATCAGACTTAGCTTTCTTACCCTTCTTAATTCCTCTTTTGCCTTTCAGTTTCTTAGTCTTGTTCTTCTTCTTGTTACCTTTCTTAGGTTTAGAAGATGAATTCATAAGAAGCACTGGCTTGTCTCTCTTTATAGTGCTTTCAGCCATCTTCAACATGTTCAATAACTCAGGAAGCTTAGCTTCAAGTTGATTATGTTGAAGTTAACCACAAATTGGTCATGAGAACTAGGGAGTGACTGTAGGACCAAGTCCATAGGCAGCTCGTCACTAAGCACCACACCAAGATTAGCCAACTTTTCAATCAGCCCTATCATCTTGAGCACGTTGTCACGGACTTAGCCTCAATACTAACGTCTCGTGCGGCACTTAGCTTCGACCCGCCTCTTGCGTGACTCGTGCTAAGTCAGCCTCGCCCACTCGTGCTCGTGTGCTAAAGGGAATGTGGCAAAGATCTCAAGAAAACTTAGAGAAAACTTATATGCTTGTATTGCTCACAACTTCTTGGATACAACTTCCTTGGATGTTTTCAAATGAATGCCTAGCCCTCTATTTATACTAACCATCCTTGGAATGGGCAGTTGAGATCATCTTGATCCTACGGCTAATATCGAACATCTAGATAATTCTCCTAGATATTTACATGGAAGCTTCTAGGTAATTCTACCTACACATGTCTCTACACAATTCTAGATACTTCTACAATGCTCTACTATTATCCAGAATATTCTAGAACCTTCCACAATGTTCTACAACATTCCGGACCATTCTACTAGTTTCTACACTATTCTAGAACATTCCAGAATCTTCTAGATCTTTCTAGAATCTTCTAGATTTCTCTGTAATATTCAAGTAGCCTCTAGACTCTCATCTCGAGCAAGATGACACGTTCAAATCATCTCAAAATACTTCAAACTGTCGGGGCGTGACATTCTCCCCCACCCATTTCGGCGACGCCCTCGGTCCCGTACATTGTTGAAGTTGTCTCGTATAAATGACCATTTTCCTATGGCATACTCAAACGGATGTCTTTTCTCAGTCTTGCTTCGTGAGAAGTGTGCCAAGCTTAATGGCTTACTCGAATCCCATCGATGATCCCTTATCTTTGAAGGTTGAGCCTTCCCGGTGCCCTTCACTCGCCCTCGATGTTGTTTAACCTTCAGCGGAGCCTTCTCGTAAGGTCCCATAGTTCGTGTATTGGTACTCGATTCTTCTCTCTGTGGAAGTTTCATCTGTACCTCTTTTATTATTTTGCTCGGTTTCTTCATGATTTCTCTTTTTGCTTGTTCTTCGTTGACTTCTGTGTATGCAGTTTCCTCACATTTCTCTTGCCCAAGCGATGAGTACTTCATAATCCTTGGACACTCTCGGATATAGTGAGGTTCCTTACACAAAATGCACCACTTCTTTGGCACGAAAGCTTGTTTCTTAGCAAAGTACGCTTGCCTCCTAGACTCGTATCCCTCCAGGAACTTAGATCGCCTTATGTCTATGCCTCTCACAACTTGTTCTGTCCCCCTCATGGGAACCCACTCGGCCTCCCTGCCGAACCATTCTCCACATACTCCGACAACCTCGTCGATTGCCATACCACTAACCCTTCACAACACGAAATACCCCAAGCCCAACCGGGCTCTGATACCACCTGTCACGGACTTAGCCTCAATACTAACGTCTCGTGCGGCACTTAGCTTCGACCCGCCTCTTGCGTGACTCGTGCTAAGTCAGCCTCGCCCACTCGTGCTCGTGTGCTAAAGGGAATGTGGCAAAGATCTCAAGAAAGCTTAGAGAAAACTTATATGCTTGTATTGCTCACAACTTCTTGGATACAACTTCCTTGGATGTTTTCAAATGAATGCCTAGCCCTCTATTTATACTAACCATCCTTGGAATGGACAGTTGAGATCATCTTGATCCTACGGCTAATATCGAACATCTAGATAATTCTCCTAGATATTTACATGGAAGCTTCTAGGTAATTCTACCGACACATGTCTCTACACAATTCTAGATACTTCTACAATGCTCTACTATTATCCAGAATATTCTAGAACCTTCTACAATGTTCTACAACATTCCGGACCATTCTACTAGTTTCTACACTATTCTAGAACATTCCAGAATCTTCTAGATCTTTCTAGAATCTTCTAGATTTCTCCGTAATATTCAAGTAGCCTCTAAACTCTCATCTCGAGCAAGATGACACGTTCCAATCATCTCAAAATACTTCAAACTGTCGGGGCGTGACAACGTGCTTACTTACATCAGAGCCATCAGTCATGCGAGACCTGAAAAGCTCCCTTGAGATTGCAAATCTCTCTCTCCTAGATTTATACCATACAGCTCTTGCAAATAGAGAAGAATTGATGCAGAGTTCTCGATCGTCTCGTGTTGCCTTTGCAATTCATTGCTCATTGAGGCCAACATGAGACATCACACTTGCATGTCATCTTCCTTCCATTGCTGCTACTGGAATTTCTCATCATCAGATTAATCCTCTTCCAGATCTTCTTGCACTAGTATATCAAGGACGTACCCCTTTTTCTCAGACAAAAGGATAATCTTAAGGTTACGAAACCAATATTCAAAGTTGGGACCGATTAGTTTGTTTGTTCCGAGAATTGTTTTGAATGGATTAGACATATCGTGTTATCTACAAAATGCACGAGCCAGGCGATAAGTAACGGATTTTCAAATAAAGTTCTTATACAATTGGGTCTTTAATTGTACAAGTCTCCCACTATTTTTCAAATCCCACCACCCTCTTGGTGTGATTAGAAGAATAGTTAATTCTTTAGTGGGCTTGAGATCGATCCAAACTTCATCATATGCCCCATTTTCTGAGCTAACATATGACTAGTTCGAATAGTAGCCTTACTGGGCCTTCTATCTTCCTTGATAGTTCTCAAGATCTTTTTCCTCATCTTTCGCATGTGCCCCATTTTCTGAGCTAACACATGGTAGTCGATGTTAGGCTCAACCCATAAAATATCCCATGGTCAATCATCAATTCTATTACCCCCATTTTTTGAGCTAAGTAATGAAACCAATGATCCCACAGGGCATCATATGCTTAGTAATGCTCACAGCCTTTCTTAGGTTCAACCTACCCCATTTCCTGAGCAAATGGATTTGAACTTCAGCGGCATATCACATGGCAATTACTTATGATGGAAGGAATGGAAATAGTACTCCAATTCTATTCCCACATTAGCCTAATATGTTTCAAGGAGGGAATTACGTTGCATACATATAGGTCTCATCAGTATTACAATTATCTTGTTTAGTTATCTAGCCTATGCATGCATTTCACAACACATCACATATCGTATCGAAAAGATAAATAAACATCCCATAAAGTGGTAAATCGAGGATGAACCACCTCGAGCCCTAACCTACCAACCCACTGAGTCAAAGTGGGCCAGGACATTCGAGAAAGTAAAAAACAACTAGACTATTACAATGGATTCCACCACAGCATACAAGTCTTCAAGTCTTGCCTTCGTCTTCTCGCTCCGTCTTCGATTACATAGTCTATCATCTACTACTAATCTACTTGACAAAAAAGTAAAAGAAAAATCGGCTATTTTTACAACTCTAGAATATTACATACAATGAAAACCAAAAGCATAGACTAGGCTCGTGGTTCATCCCCATCACATAAGCATGCCAAGCAACAAATATATATATGCGATATCCAAAATTTACCCATCCGTCGTCTAAACAAAATTGCAAATTTCATAGGGATAATATCAATTTCCAATTTCCAAAACTCTTTTCAAAAATTATAAGTTTTAAACAATCAACTGGGGTCAGGTTCTTGGGTTACCCGAACTTTCAGCATCAAAATTGAGGAAAAAAAATTTGATCCGATTCTGCCGACGTGAGCGTGGGAGACAGCACCTGTTGCTATACGGGATTTCTCCCCTTTTCATCCATGAGTGATTCGTTCAGTCAATAATGGAGGAATTCGATCCCACCTCGGGCTAGGTATAATCACTCGATAATTGAGCCTTCGGTCCGATCATCTCGTGACGCCCTACCACCGGTGATTCCAAAATCATCTTTCATAATCCAAATAAATCCACCTACACCTAAGATTCATTCTTTTCAATTGAATTTTTCAAAACCAAAATCGTTTTTCACAAAAAACATTATAACAATCAAATATATCCCAATCGAGAAATCAATTATTCTAAACGACAGACATATTGTTAACATGAACCAATTTACATACGCGAAAATAAACATGCTTAACACATAATATAGCTAATCAAGCCAACCATGACTCTGATACCACTGTTGGGTTGGGTTCTATTCCGTGGGTGGCTCGTGGCAGTGAAATTTAAAATTTAAACGTACAACCACCCGAAACAGGAATAATGGTGTGCTTGATTATGCTATAAAAAAGGTTGCGAGAATTTTTACCTTTTCAATTAAATTCTTGCAGCAACCAATTTGATCTTTTCAACCCTGTGGTGCAATTCCACACAATTCCTTGGAGGACATTGTCCGTCTATCGTATCCCCAGTTTTAGTGCTCCAAACATCGCACCTCTAAGATGTATCCACACCTCGTTCAAGTCACCACCTACTTCGTTATTGGTGACAGCCAACGAAATAGATCTAAGTTTAAAACCTAGGCTTGATTATGGGAAGGGATGGAATATATGAATCGCTAAGTTCAACACATGAACAAAACAATGTCGTGTTGGAATAAGGGAGGGGCGATTTTTAGGCTTGAGGATGACAAGAAAATTCTCTCTTAATTTTCAGTTGGGGTTTCGAATTTTCCTCTCTAGGGAAGCTTAGGGATTATAGTCTTGCAATTACATATATATAGAATAGGAGCCCTAGAGTCCTTATTCAACTACAAGACTTGGAGAAAAAGAAAACCCTTTTCTTCTTCACCAAGAATTCGACCCCCTCATCCTTTTGGGCTTAAAAATCGGCCACCCTCTTTTATTGGAGTCCAAGAATTAATTCTTAACTCCATATTTAATTATGGGCTAAAACCCATCAATTAAATATTCCATTATAATTAAAATCCTTTTAATCATATTCACTTATTTCAATTGACTTATTTATTTAACTTGAGCTAAGCCCAACTAAATAAAATACTTGGACTCTACTAGGTCCATTAACTTAATTAATTCTACAAGATTAATTAAAATAGTGGAATATTGAATCACCTCAATTAATTCATATTCCACATTGGGAAAGGACTAGATTTTCGTAATTTCCTCAATTTTCTCAAATTGATTAATCACAACATTTAAGCAGTGACTCTTACGAGTTCAGTGTTTGACCCCATAGGCTCGTTTACTATTTACTAGTAAGTACACTTTCCCAAAGTGCTAGTGTACTTTTCTAAAATAAAAAGTACTAGATTAAATCATTCATTTGATTCACTCAAACCTCGAATTAATCAACACATTAATTCTCGACACTTACAAATCGTGGTTACTATCTAGCAACGGGCCACGAAGACCTAGATAAAGACAAAGATAAAGATACGCTTTTCGTGATCTTGATCCTCGTATACGTAAGATCCCTCTATCTAATCTCCCGATTGAATCTAGAGCAGTGGCTAAGGTCGAAGCTCTATTAATTCAATAACTATATTTCCCAAATACGGTGAGATCGACTTCGATTATCTAAACGAGGAAACCCTATGCCTCTTTAGATATCATACTTCGGCCGAAGAGTCCTAAAGTCGATTCACTATGTAAACATAGGAGATTCACTGACAAGTCTAATGTCAGAGAGAGATCCCATCTTGAATCTCACGTGCCTTCATACACAATTAGCCCATGTCTAATTTTGCCCATTTGCAATCATCTAAGTAATCATGTAACAAACCAAGACATGTTCAATTGTGTACAAGACATCCAATGGTTCTAAGGATTACTGTTATACTACAAGACTACTGGAAGTTCCAGATTCGAGTGGGATTCCATTTACTGGAAATTCCATGCGGTTCTCAGTATACCTATTCCCACAATAGGAACCCTTATATATGCATAGGCTTTCACCGTACCAATATCTACAGAACGAGATGCACTCTATCAGGAGTATGCATTATATAAGCAAGTCTCTTGGGTCTCACCAATATCCCTTCATCTCGACGAGCCCATTCATGACTTGGGACATATCTTTTAAGGATCACAGCTTTGGAGACACATTCCATCATTGCCATTCCCGATGCGCAATGATGTCCCATAACTATGTGTGATCCTTCGAGACATTATTCTTAGTTAAGACAAAGCTATATACATGAATAAAGAATGAAAAAGATTAACTTTATTTATATGAAAAAGATCTTTCAGCTAGAGTTATTATTACAAAGAATGGCGCCCTAAATTGGTGCGCCGGGCATAAATCTAACAAAGATCCCGTGGATTACATATGGTTAGGGGAGGCGGTCGGAGAAAACATATGGAATGTTCTCAAAGACAGTAATCATAAATATTGTTCCAAGTCATAGAGGCTGTGAGATGTGGGATATCACTAACCTCGTCAAAAATTGCTCATACATGTTACTCTTTCGAGAAGTCGACAACTTCGATTGTCGATGCCTTGTATGGCAATACATGTATGAAGATTCATATTGGATTATGGAATTGAACGGCCCCGCTTAAGGACTCCTATTTGGTGTTGTCGAACATGGAGTCCTTGGGTTTCGTAGTGTGAGATTAATCCTTCAACCAAAGATGTCATTTGGGAAGGGCACTACCCAGTTTACTTTGATATGCACATGCACTCCAGGAGAGTCATACGGCGTTTATGTTGGGTATAGTCTGGTAGTGCAGTGGAACAAATAGCAGTCGAAGAGGGATTCATCCAGGGTCACAAGTACCCGGTATTTCCTATGTTGTTGCGAGAATCTAAATGATCGTGAAAAGCCTTTGATCAAAGCGATTGTTTTCTGAGAGGGAATGGTGATCCCGGATCAGAAGACTGGATCATTAGATATCACAACACAGTCATAGTTTTCAAGGTTATTAGGGTTCGACCGTCGCCATACCCTAGACCATGGATGGGAAATTGATGAAGGATTCTTCTCACATGACGATCGCAACTCGGATAGGTTTTTGCTTTTCATCGTTGACATCTAAGTACTCGTAGCGACATTGCTAGACTTCGATCCATGACCAATAGGTGCCTTGGATTAATTTGGTGAAATTTATTCAAGAACTAGTTAATTATTTAGAATAATTAATCTAGTCTGCGGGAACTTATTGGTAGCTTGACAACGAGCCTGAGGGGTCACACACATAACTTAGTGTAGTATCTATTGGCTAATTAATTCTTTGTGAATTAATGGTGGGATTAATTAATTGGATTTAATTAATCAAGGAAAAGGAATTAATTTAACTAGTTAATTAATGGTCCTATAATTTAATATTAGAATATTAAATTGGGAAGGACTAATTAATTAATTAGGGGAAAGAGAATAAAATAATATATACATATATATATATAGATAGATAGTGAACGTGTGAGGCGTGTGTATTATGTGTGTAGATTTGGTGGAAAGAATTATCCTGCTCACCAAGTTTGTTAAATATATATATATTAATTAATATCCTATAAATATTTTTGGTAGAATCATAAATTAATTAAAGTAGTTAATTACTTTATTTGATATATGTTAGGATATTATTAAATATGATAATATCTAGTTAGTTGGAAAGAGTCCAACTAAACAAGGAAGAGAATAAAAGAAAAAAGAAATACATGTGCATATATACATATTTACATGCCTACTCCCTAATTTTTAGGGGAGAAGTAGGCGTGTACACACCTAGGGTTTTAACCCTAGGTGGACTCTATATATACATGTATATTTTACCTCTTTTAAACCTAATGAAAAATGGAAAAAGTGACTTTGAATTAGTTTTGGTTTTTTGAATAGAAAAACAAGTTTTTGAGAAAAACACTTTTTCAATTATTCTCTCCCAATTTTCTTTCATAATATTTCTTCAAACTCATGTGTTGAGTGCGAAAAACAAATAATTCCAAACCCCTTTTTCCTTAAAAGCCAAGATTCGATATTCTTCTTACTAGCACTAGTGGAGATAATTGAGGGTACAAGCTAGGGTGTGGATACATCTCAAAGGCGCAACGCTTAGGGTGCTAGGGAAAATCAATTCGAATCTGTAGCAGGGAGTAGCTTAAAAAGGCGTTGCTGCTTTAAGGTCTACAAGAGGTAAACACGAGAAAACTTTCTCCTAGGATAGTTTTGAATCTGATGGTACCATGTCGACCTAGCCCTAATTTCGGGGATTCCGCTTTAATTTTTGAAATTATATGTATTCCGCTGCGCCGGTATCCCTGAGGGGTTGTACCGATCCCAACAGTGGTATCAGAGCCATGGTTTAGACATGGCTCGGGTTCTTTTCGTGTTTATATGCTTTTAAATTAGTTTTATTGCATATTGGAATTGATTGGATTTTCTGTTTAATTTTTGGATCCGTTGATTTGGTGTTAATCTTAAAATCGAGGGTTGCATTTTTATGTTTAATTTTTGGATCCGTTGATTTGGTGTTAATCTTTTCGGCAGCGCGTGTTGTGTGCATGTGCCACCGGCAGCGCACTGCTGCTTGGCCACTTGCCATTGGGGTCGACGGCGCAAGGCGGTGGCTACCCGTATTTTAAAATCGAGCGGTCGAAATGTAATTTCCCCAATTTCCAAATGTTTTTCGTAATAATTGTGTTTTAGGCCTTGGGTTATTTTGCAATTAAATTAAAAGCGGAACCTTAATTTGTGATTTTGTAAAATTAAGTTTTGAATCTCAAATTGAGATTATTTAAAGTTTATTCTAAAATTGGAATCGTTTTATTTGATTTTGAGAATTGAAATAAAATGGAATTTATTAATTTTTGGAATTGAATAAAATTGGGTTTTTTGAAAAATCTTTTTAGATTAATTTGAAAAGTATGACTTTTCATGGAAGTTTCTAAAATTGGTTTTTAGAAATTAGAGTCTTTGGGTCCATTAATTAATTAGATCATCTTTAATTAAAGACGGTGAATATTAATTCATATTTGCATGATAGCATGTTTATTTGATTATGTGGTGATCCGGGTCGAGCCATAGACTAGTTGTTTTTATAATTTGGGGCCTGGGTGCCATGTTTTTCCTTTATTTATAAAGGAGAGGGAAAGGTTTATTTAAATGTAAATTTGAATACAAAGATGGAGGCATTCAATCCCATGGAGTTTTGAAGACCTTAGTGTAGGATCCGAGTCCTTAGATTATAATGGTCAACACCTTGATGGCTCGGGGTGTTTAGATATTAGCTTGACTAAGATCACATTTACCTCTTTATGCATGATTCCTTATTTTCTTATTTTTTGAATGTTGTGCATATATGCATGATCACCTAAGAAAGATAAGTAATTGAAAAGAGTGAGACCTTGTTTTGAAAAAACTCCTTAATCCATATTAAGTCCTTAAATGGATAAATCGGGGGGCCGGAAGCTCCTTGATTAGGTCCAGTGCCTTCCATCGTTAGATGTGAGAAGAATAGCGCAACTTGTCATCATTGACCATGAGTCGTGGGATGGTGGCAAATTAAGTGTAGTAATCTCACAATTAGGCCTTCTACTATAACTAGCGGTCATACTAGAAGTGCACACGGATCTCAGTCTACCCAGGGGTCGACCATGAGACGTGGGACGCCCTGGGCATTGTTATTGCATGAGAATTTGTTGGGTCGGACTTCAACGCAGATTAGTGTACGGTTGCATTGTGTTCTCGGGACATGCATGAAATGTAAGGCAAACATCTGGAGAATCACCTAGATGTGGTTGGGGTCATCGTGCCTGTTCAATGTTACCGCACATTGACCATGAGTTGTTGGATGAGGTTGGGACATTTGACGCTCGAGCCCACTGAAGATTTTAAATTTCCCGTCTTCTGTCAATTTGGGGTGATAGATTTCATAAAATTAAGTGGGAAAACACATGTATATTTAAAATTCCTTAATTGCATGTAAATATATGTTAAAACTGGATGCTAATGATCATTTTTCATTTTATTGCATTTTTCACAGTATTATCATGGATATCATTTATACTTGTCTATGGATTCTCAAACACAACAAGTTTGATGGCTCGAAGTACACCTATTGGCATTTGGCTTTAGATGTGTATTTCAGGGTTAAGGGTCTTGACTACATAATCAAAGGGGAAATCCTGCCTAGACCTAAACCTGCAACTCGTGCTCGTACTTTGGAGTACTGGACAAAACAAATCAATGATGAGGCTTATGTTCGAACTTTCATATTGTCTATGATGTCTGATCATATGGTTGAGAGATATGGAAAGATCAAACTAGCCAAGAATATCGCTGATGAGTTGGAGAAAACATTTGGAGACAAAACGCCAAAGGGTGATTGCCCTCATTACCATGGGGTGGAACATTTGAGCAAGGATTGTCCTGCTACCTTCAAAAGCCACAACGAAGGTGTGTTTGTTGTTGAGGTTAATTTGTTGATTAACCATGCTTCTTGGGTGTTTAACACCAGCTGTGGTACTCACCTTTGCAATGACTTGCATGTGCTGTCTAGAAGCAAAGAGCTAGTTGACGGGGACACGGTCCTGAGGATGGCTAATGGAGCGTCTGTCGCTGCAAAGGATGTTGGAAACGTTATTTTAGTTCTTGAGGATAGTAATAGGTTTATTTTAAAGGATGTTTATTATGTTCCCAGATTGATTAAGAACCTTATTTCTGTTTCCGTATTGGACAAAGAAGGTTTTTCTTTTAATAAAATAATAGTTTTTGTTCAATGTTTTATAGTTCTAAATTAATCATGAGAGCATGCATATATAACAACCTTTATGTTTACCCGTATACTAATTCTCTTGCTGTTCAAATAATAAATACGGGAAAGCGTAAATCTGATGATCAACCTAATGCACAAATCTGGTTTGCTAGACTTGGTCATGCATCTAAAGATAGGATTCGCAAGTTGTCAAGTTTCCTCGAGCTTGATGAAGAAGAGGAACTACCGACTTGTGAATCTTGTCTAAAAGGTAAAATGACAAAGTCACCATTTGGAGGTCAAAAGGAACGTGTCAAGGATTTGCTTGAGTTAGTTCACATAGATGTGTGTGGACCTTTCAGTGTTAGTGCATTAGGGAACTATTCTTACTTCATAACCTTAACCGACGTTTATTCTAGGTATGCTTATTTGTATCTTATTAAATACAAATCTAAGGCCTTTGATATGTTCAAAGAATTCAGAAATGAAGTAGAGAAACAAACTGGTAAAAGTATTAAAACTCTTCGATCTGACCGAGGAGGAGAATACTTATCCGATGAGTTCTTGGATTACTTGAAAGAGAATGGGATTCTCTCTCAATGGACACCGCCTGGAACGCCACAATTAAATGGTGTGTCTGAGCGGAGAAACCGCACATTGATGGACATGGTTTGATCAATGATGTTGTCCAAAGATTTACCTATGTATTTCTGAGGCTATGCCCTGGATACGGCGGCTTATCTATTGAATAGATTATCGGAAAAAAGAGTACCTGAAGTTCCTTATAAGATATGGCACGGAAAACCACTCTCATACAAATACGTAAAAGTACGGGGATGTGCTGCTCATGTCAAGCAGCTAGTGGGAGATAGATGGAGAGGTTACGACCTTTAAAACTCGCTTGGTGGCGAAGGGTTATACTCAAAGGCAAGGATTTGACTATGAGGAGACTTTCTCTCCAGTCGCGATGACCAAGTCAATTAGGTACTATTGGCTATATCTGCCTATCTCGATTATGAGATTTGGCAAATGGATATGAAAAGAGCTTTCCTCAATGGAAACATTGATGAAGTAATTTATATGGAACAGCCAGAGGGCTTCACATCCAATAGGAGAGAGCACAAGGTGTGCAAGCCGCAAAGATCCATTTATCGCTTGAAGCAAGCTTCCCGAAGTTGGAATTTGAGATTTGATGAAGCTGTAAAGGAATACGGCTACATCATGAATGGTTTTTAACCATGTGTGTACAAGAAAGTTAGCGGGAGAGCCATAAGATTCTTAATACTCTACGTTGATGACATTCTTCTCATTGGAAATGATGTAGGAATGTTACAATCAACAAAGGGTTGGTTGTCGACCCAATTTTTGATGAAAGATATTGGAGAGGCATCCTACAGTCTTGGTATAAAGATATACCGAGAAAGGGAAAGTAGGTTGCTAGGACTCTCCCAATCTGAGTACATAGAACGAATCTTGAATAGATTCACTATGGGAGATTCCAAAAGAGGATTTCTTCCAGCCGGGCATGGAATCCATCTCACTAAATCGATGTCCCCAAAGACACCTGAGGAAAGAGAGAGAATGTCAAGGATTCCATATGCTTTGGCGATAGGTAGCATTATGTATGCTATGCTATGTATAGACCGGATGTGGCTTATGCACTTAGCGTGACAAGCCGGTTCCAGTCGAATTCACGGGAGGACCACTGGGTTGCCGTGAAAATGATCCTAAAGTACTTGAGACGTACTCAAGATCTTTTTCTGGTATACAGCGGAGGAAAATTAGTACTAGAATGCTTCACGGATTCTAGTTTTCAGTCGGACTTAGACGATCTTAAATCGATATCTGGATATGTGTTTATACTCAATGGAGGAGCTGTAAGCTGGAAGAGCTCCAAGCAGGAGACGACAGCTAACTCCACCACAGAAGCTGAGTATATAGATGCTGCTGAAGCGACTAAGGAAGCTATTTGGATGAGGAACATCATCCATGAGTTGGAGGTAGTTCCCTCCATTGTTAATCTGGTACTACTGTAATGTGATAACAATGGAGCTATAGCTCTATCAAAGGAGCCTAGGTCTCACCAAAGATCCAAACATATTCTTAGAAGATATCATCTCATCAGAGAGATAGTGGAAAAAGGACACGTTCGGGTAGAACGGGTCGACTCGACGGAAAACGTAGCAAACCCCTTCACCAAAGCTCTGAGTCAAAGTGTACTGGAAAAACATCTGAAAATGATGGGACTAAGTACAAGGTTAACTGGCTCTAGGGCAAGTGGGAGATTGATAGTGTTAAGTGCCCGGCGAGCCAATTGTTTTGGGCTCAGCCATATTAAATGTAAACACTATGACAGTCTTGTTTAAATATATTGAATCTTTTATTTATGGTATACTTCTTTATTGTTATAACTATTGATAGTATAGACAAAGATCCCATGGATTACATATGGTTAGGGGAGGTGGTCCCGAAAAACATATGGAATGCTCTCAAGGACCGTAATCCTAAATATTGTTCCAAGTCATTGAGGCTGTGAGATGTGGGATATCACTAGCCTCGTCAAGACTTGTTCATACATGTAACTCTTTCGAGAGGTCGATGCGTTCCATTATCGATGCCTAGTATGGCAATACACGTATGAAGATTCATACTGGATTATGGAATCGTACGGCCCTGCTTAAGGGCTCCTATTTGGTGCTGTCGAACATGGAGTCCTTGAGTTTCGTAGTGTGAGATTAATCTTTCGACCTAAGATGTCATTTGCAAAGGTCACTACCCATTCTACTTTGATATGCACGTGCACTCCAAGAGAGTCATACGGTGTGTATGTTGGGTATAGTCTGGTAGTGCAGTGGAAGAAATGGCAATCGAAGAGGGATTTATCCAGGGTCACGAGTACCCGGTATTACCTATGCTGTTGCGAGAATCTAAATGATCGTGAAAAGCCTTTGATCAAAGCAATTGTTTTCTGAGAGGGAATGGTGATCCTGGATCGAAAGACTGGATCATTAGATGTCACAACACAGTCATAGTTTCCAAGGTTATTAGGGTTCAACCGTCGCCATACCCTAGACCATGGATGGGGAATTGATGAAGGATTCTACTCACATGACGATCGCAACTCAAATAGGTTTTTTCTTTTCATCGTTGACATCTAGGTAGTTGTGGTGACATTGCTAGACATCGAACCATGACCAATAGGTGCCTTGGATTGATTTGGTGAAATTAATTCAAGGACTAGTTAATTAGTTAGAATAATTAATCTAGCTTGCGGGGACTTATTGCTAGCTTGACAACAAGCCTGAGGGGTCACACACATAACTTAGTGTAGTGTCTATTGGCTAATTAATTCTTTGTGAATTAATGGTGGGACTAATTAATTGGATTTAATTAATCAAGGAAAAGAAATTAATTTAGCTAGTTAATTAATGGTCCTATAATTTAATATTAGAATATTAAATTGGGAAAGACTAATTAATTAATTAGGAAAAATAAAATAAAATAATATATATATATATATATATATACATAGGTCATGTGTGAGGCATGTGTATTATGTGTGTAGATTTGGTGGAAAGATTTATCTTGCTCACCAAGTTTGTTAAATATATATATTAATTAATATCCTATAAATATATTTGTTAGAATCCTAAATTAGTTAAAGTAGTTAATTAATTGATATGGAAAGGATTCTATTTGATATATGATAGGATATTATTAGATATGGTAATATCTAGCACTACTACAAAAAACGACTATTACAGCGATTTTTTTTTTCTTATTATAGCAGTTTTTAACCGCTGTAATAGGGTTTTGGCCAATTACAGCGGTTAAAAACCGCTGTAATACGCATTTTTTTTATTTATTTCACCCCTATTACAGCGGCTATAACCGCTGTAATAGAGCATTTTTTTTATTTCACTTTCTCCATTGTAATTTTGTTGTGTCGGAATGACACGAAATTCGCACGGTAATTGCAAAACAACGTTTTGAACAAGACGCATCTAATTGATGCGGTTTGTGATTTTAGCCATTTGAGATCGTTTAAGCCCTCAAATTTGCGTTTTATTACGAAAATACCCTATTTTCGTAATAAAACGCAAATTTGAGGGCTTAAACGATCTCAGATGACTAAAATCATAAAACCAGATCAAGTGGATGCGTCTTGTTCAGAATGCCGTTTCGCTATGACCGTGTGAATTTCGTGTCATTTCGACACATCAAATTTTTTTTTTCGTATTTTCGCACATACACTCACACATACACAAATATACATACACCCACATATACACAAATATACACACACACACCCACACATACACAAATATACACACACACACATACACTAATACACATACACCCACACATACACAAATATACATACACCCACACATACACAAATATACATACACCCACACATACACTAATATACATACACCCACACATACACAAATATACATACACCCACACATACACAAATATACATACACCCACACATACACAAATATACATACACCCACACATACACAAATATACATACACCCACACATACACAAATATACATACACCCACCCACACATACACAAATATACATACACCCACACATACACTAATATACATACACCCCCATATACACAAATATACATACACCCACACATACATAAATATACATACACGCACACATACACAAATATACATACACCCACACATACACAAATATAGGGATAATTATATTTTACCCCCTGTGTTAGGCCAAAATTGCTAAACACCCCCCTGTTTTCGTAAATCAAGCATGGAACCCCTTTTTTGTTAGAAAATTGATGAAAATCAAGCCTTTAAAACATCTATACACCTTTCCCATGGCAAAGGTATAGGGATGTTTTAAAGGCTTCATTTTCATCAATTTTCTAACGAAAAAGGGGTTCCACGCTTGATTTACTAAAACAGGGGGGTGCTTTCGCCTATTTTTTTAACATAGGGGGATGTTTAGCAATTTCAGCCTAACACAGAGGGGTAAAATATAATAAACCCACAAATATACATACACCCACATATACACAGATATATATACACCCACACCTACACAAATATATATACATACACCCAGACATAGACAAATATATATACATACACCCACACATAGACAAATATATATACATACACCCACATATACACAAATATACATACACCAACACATACATAAATATACATACACCTACACATACACAAATATACATGCACCCACACATACGGTGGTGGTGGTGGTGGTGGTGGTGGTGGAGGCGGCGGTGGTGCTATATGGTGGTGGTGGCAGCGGTGGTGGTGCGAAAGAGAGAGAGAGAGAGAGAGAGAGAGAGAAAGAGTAGAGAGAGAAAAACTAAGAGAGAGAGAGAGAGATGTGGGAAGATCTACAAGGGTTTTGAAATTTTGATTTCGGCCTATTACGACAGTTCTTAAATGAACCGATGTAATAGGATACACCTATTACAGTGGTTCACATAAGAACCGCTGTAATAGGCCGAGTTTTTTTTTTTTAATATTTTTTTGAAAATATCTGCTGCCTATTACAGAGGTTCTGTCAGAAACGCTGTAATAGGCCGGTTTTTTATTTTTATTTTTTTACAGCGGTACGCTCCGAACCGCTGTAATAGGTCCCTGGACCGCCTACTACAACGGTTCAGAGACGAACCGCTGTAATAGGTGCGTTCTATTACAACGGTTTATTTTTGAACCGCTGTAATAGGTCAAGAACGCGATGCCCTATTACAGCGGTTCATTGGGAACCGCTGTAATAGGTACCTCCGTTCAGCGGTTTTACCAAAACCGATGTAATAGGTGCGTTGTAATAGTGTATTTTTGTAGTAGTGTAGTTAGTTGGAAAGAGTCCAACTAAACAAGGAAGAGAATAAAAAAAAAAAAATACATGTACATATATACATATGTGCACGCCTGCTACCTAATTTTTAGGGGAGAAGTAGGCGTGTACCCACCTAGGGTTTTAACCCTAGGACGACTCTATAAGGGCGACTCTAGATATACATATATATTTCACCTCTTTTAAACCTAATAAAAAATGGAAAAAGTGACTTTGAATTAGTTTTGGTTTTTTGAAAAGAAAGATAAGTTTTTGAGAAAAACACTTTTTCTATTATTCTCTCCCTTTTCTTTCATACTATTTTTTCAAACTCATGTGTTGAGTGCGAAGAACACTTAAATAATTCCAAACCCTTTTTTCCTAAAAGCCAAGATTCGATATTCTCCTTGCTAGCACTGATGGAGATAATTGAGGGTACAATCTAGGGTGTGGATACATCTCAGAGGCGCTACGCTTGGGGTGCTAAGGCAAATCAATTCGAAGACTATAGTAGGGAGTAGCTTAAAAAGACGTTGCTACTTTAAGGTCTAAAAGAGGTAAACATGAGTAAACTTTCTCCTAGGATAGTTTTGAATCTAATGGTACCATGTCGACCTAGCCCTAATTTTGGGGATCCCGCTTTAATTTTTGCAATTATATGTATTCCGCTGTGTCGGTATGCCTGAGGGGTTGTACTGATCCCAACATAAAGTGAGGGACTTAATGATATCACAAATAGTGTGTATTCAGATATTACCAAATGACCCCTGGTCCTATTTGCATAATGGTCCCTTGTATAATTATACGAGGGTCCTCAAAGACCATATTATTTACATTATGTTACAAGATCCGTGTGTTTATAAATGAACCGGGTTGGGTCGATCCACTACCCTAACCATGACCCTACATCCTGACTGTTCATGGATGACACATGTAACCATCTGAACGATCCACCTATCCTAGTCTAAGCCGTACCGATTGGATATCTATAAATACCCCAATGATGAGGGTTCATAATCTGATATCTCTACTATAGACTTAAGAGTCCCTCTATGTATATTTGGGTTTCCTAACTTCGTATCATACGACCCTCTGAACTGGAAGTATTTTGATCTTTTGAACTACGTTAGACTTGATCCTCAAGTAGGTACGTAGACAGCTTAGTCGTTACTGAGTGCAGTCTATAATCATTATTCGTTACTTCGTGCTATTATACGAACTAACCTAGCTAGACTGAGGAGAAAATATCCTTTTTGGTACCACAGGACATGCCAACATCTGTTTTTCCCCCCTAAAACTAGAAAACTAACGGACTTGTTAGTATTAACAGTTAGTCAACTACGACGGTACCAAAATTGAGACAAAAAATCTGATTTGGCACCAAAAGTGTTACTTTGCAAAAGTATGGTACCAAAATTGGATTTGTCTTGTTCTGTGGTACCAAAAATAATATTTTCTCCTAGACTGAGATAGCTCTGTCCAAAAACCGACCTATATTATATATATATATATATATATATATCTTTGGTACCAAAAATAATATTTTCTCCTAGACTGAGATTACCTCATTTCTTTCTTCTCACGCTGACCATCAACCGCCAACATCCCATTCCCACCCCAAATATGAGGATTGATAAATGTGCACTATTTTTGGCTCAGTTGTACTCTTCATTATCATGTAAAAATTTCCAATACCAAACTCAAAGTTGTTGGGTGTTTTAACACTTGAATTCCTATTTCGCTTAAAAAATATCCGTGAAAAATGCATGGTTTTTTCAATGCTTACCTAAAGTCAGCAAATGTTATGCTAGAAATAAGCAGAACGTAACGATTGTTATGTCGATTATACATGAATTTTTTTTTCACATGTCCTACGACTTATTATAGTTGATTCAATCGATTTTTTTTAACAATTTAAATGACTATTGAGTCCTTTTTATGATAATCATTATACTTTTGTTAAAAGTTCTACAATTTAAATTAAAGATTTGTATTTGTATTATACTGGGAAAATTGCATTGCTAGCTGGACAATTTAGGCCATGTACAATTTTGGTCCCTGTTTCATGGCAGTCAACACATTTCATCCAATATTTTTAAAAAAATTTGTGATTTTAATCTCAAACCTGATTTCTCTTATATTAGTTCCTGGACGGAAATAGCTCGTGCTTGGCGTGTTTACCATTAATTGACTTGTATAATGTGTACTATGATATTAGACACAAATTGCAGATGCCAAAGTCTGGGGATCAAAATTACACATGACCAGTTAGTTTGATATTTTTCTTCTTTTTCTCCTTTTTATATTTTTTCTTTCATTTCTTCCCTCATTTTTCTCGAAGGATCGAAGAATCTATATATAATAAAATACAACTTTTGAATCTATCACAGTAAGCACACACGTGGATAGACTAATTGAACTCAATTGTGCGACATAAGTCATTGTATAATTTCTTCAATTGAATGTGGATAAATAATGTTATCAATCTTTATCAAAAAGAATCATTTTTAAAATTTCAAAATAAGTTGGTTACTGTTGAATTGTAAAAGTACCGAAAACCATTTTCATTTCACAACTAATCAGAAGATTACAATTTCAAAGCTATTTATAGAAACTTAGCTAACTAACTAAGCTGCGTATTAGGAAAGCTAACTAATCCAGCTGTCAAGGTACAACCAACCAAGCTACTGGTACAACTGATAACTAATAAATACATTTCAACACCCCCCCCCCACCAAGTTTGGTTCCTGTCAAAGATGTTAATGACACCAAACTTGCTCAACAAATTCTTGTATTGATCTCTGCTTAGGCCCTTGGTCAACAAATCTGCGGGTTGATTCTCACTTTTGATATATTCTGTATTAAAAGTATTTTCTTTGATTAGATTTCTAATCATATGACGATCCACCTCTATATGTTTGGTTCTCTCGTGGAAAACTGGATTTGTGGCTATATTCATGGCTGATTTACTATCACTGTAAATCACAACTGGATTCTTCATTTCTATTCCAACACCCATTAACAGTCCAACCAACCATAATTTCACAAGATGTAACTGCAATAGATCTATACTTAGCTGCACAAGATGATCTTGAGATTGTCTTCTACTTCTTAGTCTTCCAAGATATTAGAGAATCTCCTATCTTGACTATAAAACCAGTCAGTGACCTTCTAGTCATCAAACATGATGCCCAATCTGCATCACAGTAAGCCTTTAAGTCCAAATTGTTCTTGCTGGTAAGAAATATTCCAAGTCCACGTGTGCCTTTGAGGTATCTTAACACTCTCATTGCTGCCTGTAAGTATGACTCATTTGGTTTGTGTATGAATTGAGTTAATGACTGGACAACATAACTTATGTCTGGCCTAGTCATTCTATGATATATCAATTTCCCCACTAGTCTTTGATATTCATTTATATCATTCAGTAAAGGATCACTCTTATGAGAATTTGTATGTTGATCATACTCATAGCTTGTGAGTTTTAAGTTTTTCTCAACTAGTGTTTCCACAGGTTTGCAACCTGTCATACCTGTTTCCTTCAGAAGGTCTAGTACATATTTCCTTTGATTCAAACATATACCATCTTTATTTCTTGCTATTTCTATACCTATGAAGTACTTCATTTTTCCCAAATCCTTTATATGAAAGTTGTTATGTAGATAGACTTTTAACTCTCTAATCATATCCTCATCATTTCCAGTGATTATTATGTCAGTTAGGTGTATGTCCTCAATGCCTATGAGGAATTAGATTGAGTAGGGCTTAGATAAGTTATCTGTACAAAATGTTTGATGTTTCTATTTAAAGAATAAAGGTTTTGATTATGTTCATATAAATCTAATGGCATTTAATTGTATTGAACAAATTAGTCCAAGAGATCTTAAGATAGACTTTCCACCTCTTATGGACAAGAGGAGGCACTGGAACAGTCGAGTACTTAATCTCTGAAACTGGGAATTCGTGAGTTAACGAATATTAATTGGGCATTAATATTCAACTCATATGACACCTTCTTTGACAAGGAAGTGTCAATCATACAATGATTAGATAGTGGGAGTTGGTGTCATGAATATGATTAATGGAATTAACATAGTCGAACTCGACTCGCATTAATCCGATCACATGGGTATTTTCTCTTTGATAGTCAATGATCATGATTAAGATTGCGATAGTATGTGTGAACTTTAGACCTGAGGAGTCATTTATAACATGCTTATAGTATTGGATATGTCATCAGAGTAGTTAGATCTGTATCACCTAATAGGTGGGGTTGACCTCGGAGTACGATCCAATAGTGCATTCGATGTTATCAGATAACTTGCCAAAATGGGATTCACCGTCTCGACAGTAAATGAGTATGTGACCTGTACGATCGTAAGTAGTTGAAATTATAAGTCTTTGGCCAAAGCATATAAACTATCCCATGATTGTCACTGAGGGTAGTCTGGTAATTTCACATTATTACGATTCTAAGTACAGTATCAAGTTCTATGAGTTTGACTAAACCATGGCTCTTACTTGATCGGGTCACGTCGGTGAACAGTTTATACACATATGGTATTCGTAGTCAAGGTTCGTGATGACATGATCATCTCGTTTTCAATTGGGTTACGATTTGGTTCCACGGTGTTGGGTAGGTGACAACCTTATCCTTTGGAATTCTCCCATTGCCAATTGAATCGAGCCTAGAGAGTCGCGCTATGCAAAAAAAAAGGAATATTTCCTTAAGGTAAGGGTATTTTGGTAAAATCAGATTTGAAGTGAATCGACTGACAAAATAGATGGCATGATTTAATTAAAGATATTTAATTGGATTAAATAAATTAATTAAATCATATTAATTAATAAGTTAAATTAATTGGAAATTAATTTATAAGTTGAATTATATTAATTGGATTAATGTAATTAATTAATTGCCAATTGGATTGGACTTGGATTTAATTAATTACACATAGGCTAAGTCAAAACAAAGCCCGAAGCCCATCTACAAGGCCTATTTTGGCCGCCCCTCTCAGTGTAAACCTAGGGGAGTCTTTTACTTGGTATAAGTAATCAGTCAGTGTCAAAACTCCAAACACACAAGTCATTGTTTTAGAATCTGACACTGAGCCAAAATAAACCTAGAGCATTAGGAAAGAAAAATCCTTCCCTCTCCATCCGTCTAGCCGCCTGCAATTGTTGCCGAGGAGGAGATCGAGCTTTTCTCCAAGAATTTTTCTTCCACGTGATTATCAAGAGGCAGGAGTCCGGGGCTGCTGCTGATAATTCGAGATTCAATAGACGAAAAACGTAATTCGATTACTTTTGTTAATTCTCGTCAATTGATCTATATGTTAAATATCATGAATATCCCCAAATTGGATTCTCGGGTGTGATTCGGATTAAAAAATTTACCCGCTAGACCGAATCACAACAATGTCATCAACATATATTAATAGTATAACCACTTTGTCATCTTGTCTTTTTGTGAACAAGGAATAATCATGCATAGACTGTGTATATCCTACCCTGGTCAATGCTTCACTAAACTTGAAATTCTATTGTCTTGAGGCTTACTTTAAGTCATATAATGATTTGAGCAATCTATATACCTTATGCCCCTTGATTGCCAAATCCTTCAGGAAGAACCATGTGTACCTCTTCAGACAAATCTCCTTGAAGAAAAGCATTAGTAACATCCATCTGTGTTGCATAGCTGCTAGAGCTAAGATGGTTCTGACAGTAACTATTTTAACCACTGGGCTGAAAATTTCAGTGTAATCCAAGCCAGCATGTTGAGTGTAGCCCTTAGCCACCATTCTTGCTTTGAATTTATCCACAGAACCATCTGAGTGTAATTTCATCTTATATACCCATTTACACTCTATAGCCTTCTTGCCAGGGGATAAATCCACCAATGTCCATGTCTTATTCATTTCTAGTGCTTGAATTTCAGCACTCATGGCTCCCTCCATCTTACATCCTTGACTACCTCATGGTAAGTTTTAGGTTCATGTTGAGAATCTAGAGAACAAACAAGTGCTTGATATGATGGAGACAAATGAGAATATGAGAAAAAAGAAGAAAGAGGATAAGTAACAGAATTAGAGGTGAGAGTAAGACATAGGAAATCCATAGTCCAGGTGGGCTTAGTAGAAATTCTAAGAGATCTCCTGGGAAAGGAAGCAACTGCATCAAGAGAAGGACTTGAAGGAGAAGCAAAAGATCATCATAAAAGGATTGAGGATCTTAAACAAGCAGGGAGTCAGAACTTGTAGAGTGTAAGGTACTAAAAGTAAAGATATTTTCATGAAAGATAACATCCCTGGAAACAAGGAATCTGTTCGTAGCAAGATCAAGTAATATGTATCCCTTTTGTGTGAAGGCATATCCTAATAAAACACATGGAAGAGATCTGTGGGAAATATCAGGGACAGGAAGGGATTTGGCATAACATAGATAGCCAAATACTTGAAGGTGTTTGACAAAGGGTGGTTTTGGAAATAGAACTTCATTGGGAGTTATGTTATGAAGAAGAACTGATGGAGTTCTGTTTATGAGGTATACAGCTGCTTTAATGCATTCTCCCCAAAATTGAATGTGTGTATGGGATTGAAACATAAGAGCTCTTGCAACATTGAGGATATGTCCATGTTTCCTTTCTACCAAACCATTTTGGTGTGGTGTGTATGCAATTGAACTTTAGTGTACAATACCTTTAAAGGTAAAGAATGAAGTACATGAGCTTTTGAAGAATCCCAAGCCATATCAATTCTGATAGTTTTGATTTTGGTTTAAAATTGAGTCTCAACATATGTAAAGAATTTCTATATAATAGGTAAAACATCAGATTTGAGTTGCATCAAAAAAACTCATGGAGCTCTTGAATAATCATCTATTATGGTAAGGAAATATTTGTGGTTGGAGTATGTTGGAGTTTTATAAGGCCCCCATATGTCAAGGTGGATGAGTTCAAAACTGGATCTGGAAATGTGAGTTCTAGAAGGAAAAGATGTTCTGGAGTGTTTAGCTAAGGGGAAAATGATGTAGTGAGTAGTTTTATGAGATAGAAAGTGGCCTATTTTAGGTAAACATGAATGTCTAAATGAAGACATGTGTCTCATTCGAATATGCCATAAAGTAGAATCCATATAACTAGAACAAGAAATAGATTTATTATTACACATTACATTGTTTGACAATGAAAGAGGAATTGTCAAATTACACAAAGATGTATGTGGTTGTGCAAATTATTACAAGAACTGTGGAACTTGAAGTCAGGGGATCAAGTATGTACAAGCCATTCTTGACTTTACCAATCCCCTTGATCTTGCCACTCCAAAGGTCCTTTAAAAGGCAGAAATGAGAATACAAAGCAACAACACAATTGTTGTCTTGTGTGATTTTTGAGACAGAAAGAACATTGAATTGAAAATCAGTAGTGTATAGGACATTATGTAATGACATATCATTAACAAGCTTAATTGTTCCAATTTTCTTAACTTGAGCCATGTTACCAGTTGGCAGTTTAACAGATGCATGAGCGGGTGCCATTTGTGCTAATGGTTTGTTAGGAATTTCATGTTAGATGTTTTGATGATGACAAGATAGGATTCAATGTGAGACCCCAAATAAAATGTAAGTTTATGCATTCATAGATCATTGTATAAAGCGTTTAAAAGAGTTTGTAACTTTGTTTAGGCTTGTAATTTTTATCCTCATAGATTTTAGACTAAGTCTTAGCGACTGAATTAAGAATAGAATTCTAGGTGAGTCTATTTGAGAAGAAGTTGAAGACCAGCGTCTGAAGTCAACCGAAGATGAAGATTCCGTCTTAGCGCCTGTCAAACGCTAAGAGACCGCAGTTCAGGATTCATGAATCAAGCGTTCAAATACTCGAGCGACTTAAAGAAGATTCACCTGAAATAAATCCTCAAGTCATAAAGGACTTAAATGCAATCATTCAACGGGCATTTATTTCCAACGGGAAATAAATTCAAATTGCATTAAATGCCTGATAAGAGCATTAAATGTGATAAGCTACTGTGACTTGTGGACAAGCCTCCTTTTGACCAGACTGTCAGAACTTTCAAAGTTTTAGCTGCTCCCGTCCAATCGGTTCCAGCGAATTTTCAGGAATGTCAGATTTTAGGTACAAACACGCGCTACGTGAAAGGCACGCTCCTACATGTGTCCAACGGACAGATCCCAAGAAATTGCCTATAAATACCTTACTCCAGAAAATCAAAAAGCAGGAACAACATCAAGAATATACGAGAAACTATTGCCAAAAATCCTACGTACATTCTTTCTGAAAAAGCTTAGAGATTTCATAGCCAAAACCTTTCAAGCTTTCCATCTACATTCAAACAGTCACAAATATCTCAAACATCTTCCAAAGAAGAAATCCAAACTCCAACTGAGATATTCCAAGTTGTTTGATCTTCTTTAAAACAAACAAAACCCTAGTGATAAACCTCAACATTTCATCTGAGTGAGAAAAGTTGTTGAAAACTTTCAGGCAGCATTTCTGAGTGAGAGAAGCTTGAAGAAGACGATCTTCATTGGTGCTGAAGTCTGTGTGATCAAGGAGCCCAAGATCATTTTCATCCATTACTATTGTGTAGAAGTTTCTGTGTGATCCTTTGATAATCATCATAGTAATTTCCTCCAAAGTGAAAAAGGAGAAGAAGGACGTAGCTGGGATTACATCACCCAGTGAACCTTACAAATTATTGTGTCATTTATTTTATTGTCTTATATTATTCACTTCATATTATTCTGAAAAAGACAAGTAAAATTGCAAAGCGACTAATTCAACCAAAAGAACGCTAAACATTATTTCCGCTGTGCTAACCCTGATTAAGCGATCTAAGCGTTGCCCTACTTTGGTAAACTGCTGAAATCACTAAGTCTAAGTTAACTATTCTGAAGCGTCTGACCCAAGCGCTCAGTTTTTCCAAGCGTTCAAATTTCTAAAGTGATACGAAAGTTTTGTGAAGTCAAAAAAAGACTTCAGGGTCTATTCACCCCCCCCCCTTCTAGACCCTTTCGTATGCCACTTGGGACCATCAAGTGGTATCAGAGCGGTTAAAATAGAAACCTAAGCGTTTCCGAGCGTAACTGCTTGTTTAGATCCACCTTTCTAAACTTAATCGCTTTAAATCTTTTTATCAAAACATATCATTATGGCTTTTAACAAAATGCCTAAGTTGGTAGAATCAAATTATGATTCGTGGAAACTTAGAGCTTTCGCATACTTATGCTCATGTGATAATGAAATGTGTGATGTTATTACAGATGGCCCCATCAAAATCATGCAAGTAAGAACTCGAGCACCTGGAGCCGATGAAGCCACTCCAGATGGATATGTCGAGAAAAATAAACTAGATTGGACACCAGATGATCGAAAAAGAGCGAATCTAGATAATGTTGGACGAAGTGCACTTTACTCAGCGTTAGGAGATAACGATGCATTGTTCAACAAGATAAAGCAATGTAAGACATCCAAAGAAATATGGGATAAATTGGCTATTGTGTGTGAAGGTTCAGCACAAATGAAGGAGAACAAGCTCTCCATAGCCATGCAAAGATTCGAGCATTTCAAAATGCAGCCCAATGAGACGCTAGAACAACTAGACGCAAGGTTTACTTTGCTCATTACCGAATTAGCGTCATTAGACAAGGAATTGACCAACAAGGAAATGGTCAACAAGATTTTCAGAAGTCTTCCAAGCAAGTATTTAATTAAGACTGTTGCTATGAGAGAATCACAAACATTGGAGACACTTACCTCAGAGCATGTCTTTTCAGAGTTAAAGGCATTTGAGTTCGAATTAGGTGAAGTCAGCGACACATCGACTTCAGCGATTGAATCAGGAGCTTTAATCGCTACCACCAAAAATAAGGGAAAAGCGGTTATCGAGGTCAAACCGGTTGAGTCAAATGAAGAAAAGAAAATGGCCTTATTGGTAAAGAAGTTCAAGAAATTTCTACGATACGAGAAGAGAACTCCTATTGGACAGAATTCATTTCAAACTCCCCCTCCAGCACCAGCGCCTCAGTATCAAGCGCCAGTGTACTCTGCACCTCAACCAGTAGCGCCAGTTCCATACCAAGCGCCTCCATCCCCTACTCAGAATCTCTCAATACCAGTAGTCTCAAAGCGATTGACTGCTGAACAAAAGATGAAAACTAATTTGTGTTATAATTGCAGGAAACCAGGGCACTACCAGGTAAATTGCCCTTATCCAAATGTGTCAAAGCCCTCAAGGCAAGACTATGCGGATAGAAACCAATTCAGGAGCAACCTTCGCCAACAAGGTCTGCTAGCGGAATCTGAACCACTCTCCGCACCTGAAGAGGATTTGGAATCATCAGACGAAAGTAGTGATGATGAGCCTACAAGCGACTCAGCACTGATTTGTCTCATGGCAAGAGATGATGAAGCGTCTGACGACTCGCTACCAGAGGTAACCAATGAATTATATCATCCTCTCTCTTATGATGAATTACTTGACAAAGTTAAAGAATATTATAAAGATTGTCAAGAGGCCGCCAAAATATATCAAAACGATCTCGCTATTATTCTGTCGCTCAAAAGTGATAAAGTAATACTCAAAGCCGAGTTGCAAGTTCAGAAACGGTGCATTGAGAAGAACAAATCACTTGAGAGTGAAGTTATTCAGTTAAAAGGCGATCTTGATATAATAATCAAAAGAGAAGCTGATTTGATCGCTAAACTTGCTAAATCAGAGCAGCTTATCTCATCATTATCAAAAGCTTCTAGAAAGTTGGATAATGTGTCTAAGGTAACTAGATTATTTGGTGAAAAGTCCGGTTTAGGATTCAATAAATTCGGTAAACAACCAAATAAATCCAATGGTATGGCAAACAACAAAGGAAAGGGTGTTATCTTTGTTGAGAAAAGTTCACAGAGTCAAACGCTAAGTGAACCTAGCAACAATGGTACGAGGCCAAATGAGAAAGCCAAAGCTGACTCAGGCAAGGGTAAGGCTAAGGCAAATGACTCACAAAGACAAACTCATCCAAACGCTCAAAAAGTCAAGGACAAGTCTAATCACTGTGAATCAAGCGCTAAGCGTCAAGCACCAAAAGTAAAACCCAAGCCAACGTCAAGGACTTACCAGCGTCAATATTCAAGACAGTCAAAATCATATCATCAATACTATGATGATTATGACTATGACTATGATTATGACTATTATTATAATCGAGGATATTATTACACACCCAAAAAGCACACACAGCACAATGTGAAACCCAAGAAGGCCAGTATTCCTACAATGAAGACCAGGCAAATATGGGTTCCTAAAGTTCTAATTCAAACCAAGGTTACTAACACTGAAGGACCCAAAACAACATGGGTACCTAAGAAGAATTAGAATTGTCCTTTAAATGCAGGTACCTAGAGCCAGCACCGATACTTCAGTTTGGTACTTCGATAGTGGATCGTCAAGACACATGACTGGTTCCAAGAATCTTCTAGTCTACTATCAAGCTACCAACGGTCCTCAAGTTATATTCGGTGATAACTCAAAAGGTAAAACAAAAGGTATAGGTATCATGCATAGGGGGAACATCATGATTAGTGATGTTTATTATGTTGAGGGTCTTAAGCATAACCTGTTAAGCATTAGTCAATTTTGTGATAAAGGCTTTGAAGTAAAATTTTCAAGCGACTTCTGCTATGTTAACGACGCTAAGACTAAGTCTACTAAATTAAGAGGAAAAAGAACAAACAATGTGTATTTAGTAGATTGGGATTCTACAGTTGATAACAACCCCACATGCTTTGTTGCTAAAAGTCAAAATGAATTAGGTTGGTTATGGCATAGAAAAATGAATCACCTCAATTTCAAGGCAATCTCTCAGTTAATATCGCTAAATCTTGTAGAGGGATTACCTAAAGGTTCCTTTCAAAAGAATCGCTTATGTGATGCATGTCAAATGGGTAAACAAGTTAAGTCATCTTTCAAAAAGAAACCATGTCTATCTACTTCTAGAGTTCTTGAACTATTGCATTTAGATTTGTTTGGACCTATTCAAATCATGAGTGTTAGTGGCAAAAAGTACTCGCTAGTAATAGTTGATGATTTCTCTCGTTATACATGGGTAGAATTTCTAGCAACCAAAGATGAAACCAGTGTCAAGCTCACAGCGCTAATTCGTCAATTGCAAAATTCAAAAGATCTAAAAGTGACAAGAATTAGAAGCGATAGAGGAACTGAATTTACTAACCAAGTTGTTGAGAAGTTTTGTATAGATTTAGGAATACTTCATGAGTATTCTGCTCCTAGAACACCTCAACAGAATGGAGTTGCTGAGCGACGGAACAGAACGCTTAAAGAAGCCGCAAGGACGATGTTAGCAGAGTCCAAGCTGCCTCAAAGGTTTTGGGCAGAAGCCATCAACACCGCTTGCTACACTCAGAACCGGTGTATGATTAACAAGCAACATGAGAAGACCCCATATGAGTTGTGGAAGGGACGTAAGCCTAACGTTTCATACTTTCATGTATTTGGTTCAAAATGTTTCATTCATAACAATGGATCTCACAGCCTAAAGACATTTGATCCTAAAGCAGATGAGGGAATCTTTCTAGGCTATGCCAAGAATGGAAAGAGTTTTCGCATCTTAAATAAGATCAAATCAAAGGTTGAAGAATCCATTCATGTTGTGTTTGATGATGCTAACCAAGAACCGAGTAAGGTTAATCCTGATGATGTAGGAATTAAAGATCTCTCCCAACAAGCATCGCAAATCAACCTTAGGGATGATAGTGATGACGAGGATGATGGGATTCATGTACTTCCTCCAAGGATGCTCGTGAGGTTAACAAAAATGATAATGTCAGAATCGCTGATGATCATGAAGAGAATGATCATCAAGAGCAGATTAGAACTGTGAATGATGCAGCGTCTACGCAAGAGACAAATGAGAATCAAGCGATTAACAACCAAGAGTCTCTTAACCCTTTCCAACCAGACCGTAAATGGCTTAGAGATCATCCACCAGAGCTAGTAATTGGAGATATTGAAGCACCTGTTAGAACTAGGTCCGCTACATTTAATGAGGCCATGTTCGCAAGTTTCCTATCTCAAATGGAACCAAAGAAAGTGGATGAAGCGCTTAATGATTCAAGTTGGGTAGAAGCAATGCAAGAAGAGCTCAACCAATTTGAAAGAAGTAAGGTTTGGACGCTAGTACCAAGACCAACTCACCAAGGAATTATTGGAACAAGATGGGTTTTTAGGAACAAAATGGATGAAGATGGCATTGTTATAAGAAACAAAGCTAGATTAGTCGCTCAGGGTTATTGTCAAGAAGAGGGTATTGACTTTGATGAAACGTATGCCCCAGTAGCCCGTCTTGAAGCAATTAGGATGTTCCTAGCGTTTGCCGCATTCAACAAGTTCACAGTATACCAAATGGACGTGAAGAGTGCATTCTTGAATGGTAAACTCCAAGAAGAAGTCTATGTGGAGCAACCACCAGGATTCATCAACAACCATGGCAAAAGTATGGTCTACAAGCTGGATAAGGCACTCTATGGCCTTAAACAAGCACCAAGAGCATGGTATGACACTCTCTCTATCTTCCTTATAGGTAAAGGCTTTTCAAAAGGCAGCGTTGACACAACGTTATTTAAAATTACCCATAATAAAGATATTCTCTTAGTCCAAATCTATGTTGATGATATTATATTTGGTTCTACTAATAAGCGACTGTGTGAGAAATTTTCGAAAATGATGCAAGATCAATTTGAAATGAGCATGATGGGTGAATTAACTTTCTTCTTAGGATTACAAGTTAAGCAACTCCCTAATGGAATATTTATAAACCAAGCTAAATATACTAGAGATATGATTAAGAAATTTGGTATGGAAAATGCATCATCTTCAAAAATTCCAATGAGCCAGACGCTTAAGTTAGATAAAGATGAAAGTGGGAAGAAAATTGATATCACTAACTATAGGGGTATTATTGGATCACTTCTTTATCTTACCGCTAGTAGACCTGATATTATGTTTTCAGTATGCATGTGTGCACGTTTTCAATCTGATCCTAAAGAATCACACTTAATTGCTACCAAGAAGATCCTTAAGTACCTAAAAGGCACACAAAATGTGGGCTTATGGTATTCACAGGATTCTTCTTTTGAACTAATTGGTTATTCAGATGCAGATTTTGCAGGATGCAAAATAGATAGAAAAAGTACTAGTGGTACATGTCAATTTCTAGGTGATCGACTAGTTTCATGGCATAGTAAGAAACAACAATCCATAGCGACTTCTACCGCTGAGGCAGAATATGTAGCCGCTGGAAGCTGTTGTGCACAAATCCTTTGGATGAGGCAACAACTTAGAGATTATGGAATAATCCTAGGTCCTACCCCAATCCATTGTGATAACCAAAGTGCTTTAGCTATGACCCAAAATCCTGTTCTTCATTCTCGAACCAAACACATTGACATTAGATACCATTTCTTGCGTGACCATGTTCAAAAGAAAGATATCTCCATGCACTTTATTGGAACTGACAAACAACTGGCAGATATCTTCACAAAAGCGCTCAACGAACAACGCTTTCTCACTTTGAGAAATGAATTAGGTATGATCGATTTAAACGCTTAAAGCATAAAGCATCATATTTAATAGGCATATAATTTAAGGGGAATCCTCTTTTTGTTTGTGTCTAAAGCATTTATCAAAATTTGAAATGAGTCATCAACTTTAGGGGGAACTCTAAAATTGTACTTACTTCAATGTATCAAGCGACTGTGATCAAAAATGACTTTCAAAATCTTAAAGCATTGATCACTAGCTCTTATCTATTATGCATGACAAAATCAGTCTCTAATAATGTTGTCTCTCATAAATCCAAGCGATTGATTCTCTTATTGAAATATTTTATGAAAAGACTTCAGCGTTGAAAGGATTCCCACTTTAACGCTAAGTAACTCAATTTCAAAAATTCATGCATAGTTTTCATTGCTAAAAATAACGTGTGGATAAGACCAAAAGATCAGATTTGACAACTACCCACACGTGCCTATCAAATCAAACTGACGGTTATGATTCCTATCTAAACCGAGGCGGTTCAGTGATTGCATGAGTCTGAGTAAGTGTCAGTACACTATCAGGCGCGTGCACATCACGCTGAAAATTTCAAATTTTTTCAAACCGTTTCAAATTAACCGCGGATCCGAAAAATGTTATAGTACCCTACTTTACCACACTTTTTGACATCCGAATTTAAATGTACACGGTTCAGATTCCTTTTGTCATTAACCTCTGAACACGTGTCATTCATCTGTCAATTGAGGAGTTACTTTCACCTTCTATTTAAACTCCCCAAGACTTTTACAGAAAACCTTTATCACTTCCAATCTCTCCTACTGTTAAAGCTTTTTCTCTCCAAAGGCAAAAATCCCTGAATTTTCTCCAAAAGCTTCAACTTTCAGCAATGGCACCCAAAGTTTCAAAATCTTCCAAGAAAGTAACAAAACCAGTTACAGTTAACGCCGGATTTTTGGTTAACTGGGACTATCTCTATGATAACCAGAACTTCCCTCTTCGAACAATTCTTCCACTTGTTCAAGAATCTGGTTTGAAAGACATGCTTACTACTACATTCAACTATTTTGAAGAAGAATCTCTCCACTTTTTCTGCAATGGTCAAATTTCTGCAGACGGAAACTCCATATCCTGCGTCTTCCCTTCTGCAAAAGAGACCTTTATCCTCACTCCTTCTCTAATTTCTTCATTACTTGGTCTGCCTAATACTGGCATTGAGGTAGAAAGTGTAAATCTCGGCGATGCTACCAAAGTATGGGACGTGATAAAGAAAGAAGATGTTCACGACGCCTATGAGCCCAACTTCAAGAAGAACGATATGAAAGGCGAATATGTCATCCTCGCTGACATATGTTCAAAGATTATTGAATGCAGAAAAGGGACGTTCGATAAAGTAACTAACATTCAATACAAGATGATGGTTGCCATCCTGACTAAGTTAAAAATTAACTGGTCTCTTTACGTGTTCAATCGCTTCAAAGCAGCGATGGCTAAGTCCGTTAATCCCAAGCCTTACGGGATTTTGCTAAGTCGTATTCTCTGCTCTAGCGGATATACGCAAGCGTCTGGGAAAAAGATCCCAGCGACCAAGTTTTATGGCAAGAAAATGATAAGCGAGCTTCTTAACCCGCGGAAACCTGGCGGAGCAGCGGTTCCAAAAGATCAGCGTGTTGTTCGCAGTGATGATGAAGATCAAGCGTCCTCGTCATCATCATCATCAGAAGAAGAAGTGGTGGTCAAGCGACCTAAGAGAAAGCTCATTCTCAAAGTCGCTGAGCCATCCAAGCCCGCAAAGAAGCAAAAGCCTGAACTAAAGAAGAAGAAGCCAGCACCCAAAAAGAAACAAAATATTCCTTCTCCTTCTCCCTCGCCTAAGTCTCCCTCTCCTCCTCCAGCGTTTTTCTTTTCCGTTCCTGAGGAAGAAGAGACAGCAGTGGAAGAAGAAGTACCGCTTGCACGAAGGCGTACTCTTACTCCCACTCCCGCAGTATCTTCTAGCGCTCCCACAAATCCAGCGCTTAGAGAGTCAGCGAGTGCTTCCGTCTCTGACGCTGTTCCCGAAATCAGCTCAGATCCTCAAGACGCTTCTCCATCTGAAAGGCTTCCCAATGTTCAGGGTAAGTATTTGCTAAGCAAATTAGTCTATCCTTTCCTCGTTAGTTTCCTAAGTCTCTAACGCTAGGATAAAAACAAAACAAATTCTTTCAGCGCCAAGTGAAGCAGATATTCATTATGTTCTCAACACGCTTGAAGAACTAAAAATCCCTATTCGTGCTGATCCAATAACTTCTTTTATCGATTTAGAACCCGACGAAGAAGTTCAGGAGCCTGAGGCACTTGTCCAAGAAACAGATCAAGCGACTAAGACAGTCGATGATAGTCCTCAGGGTAAGCGATGTAGTATTTTCTTTGTAAATTTCTACTCAGTAGGAATTTTTGCTTGCTTTTCTCAATCGCTTACATGTTTCAGCTCATGACGGAGCTCATGACGAAGTTCATGATGAACCAATCGCTGAAGCCCCTCCTCTCTCGGAAATTCCAGTTGAACTAGACATGGACATGGCAACTGTCGTGCATATTGCTAAAGAAGCATTCCAAGTTCTTCCTGACGCTGAAAGCTCATCAGCGAGTGAAGCAACTCTAAACGCTGAGCGGTCGATAGAAGTGGCCCCCATTCCAACAGAAGCTATTGCCCTTGTTCCTACACCAACCGGACCTCCTCCTCGTGTCATTGATTTCTTCCCGCACGGATATCATCCAGATGTCGAATTTTATTATGCTGCCAGAGAACGTGACGCTCAAATGCTTGCCGAGTTGGAAATCAACTTTCAAACTACTCTCCATCGGCCCGATATGTCCGATACCAAGAAATTTGAGTTTTTCGAGCGTATTGCAGATCTAGGACTATATGACTTAGAGCGACTTCAATCTCGCCTTGAGTACATTCGTCGTCCAGTGTTCAATAGAGCTGACTTTGATCAACAGCGATTTACTCTAACAGGTCGCTCGGACGAGTCTTTTTATCCTCTGCGCCAAAGCAAGATTGTTTTCAAGAACCCACACATGGGTGATTGGAACAAAAATCCTGATGAGGAAGATCTCAATAAGATAGGATACTCTGCTTTCCCCTCCGTTGTCAAGTCTCCCCAGAACGCTCTCTCTCCAAATCCACTCAAACTCTGGAAAGGCAAAGGCTCGCTTGTTGCGGAGCGCCCAAATCCGGTCAACTCGTGGATTGAAGATGAGGCTCGTGAATATCTTGCCAGATTATGGGCTGAAGACTATGATGATGAAACAGAACGCTTCGAGAAATTCTTAGCCGCTCGAAAAGATCAAAACAAAGCGAACAAACTTGGAAAACGATGGATGATGGATACAGCCAAATGGGCTGAAGAGTTCGTTCTTCACTTCTACACCCTTGATGAACTCGTCAAATATCCATTCCTGTTTAATTTTGGAATAGAATATAGACGCCGAGGATTTGCCACCTTTTTGCTTCAACAGCGTCAGATAATTGCCGGGAATGTTAGCACTTTGCCACGATACAGACAGCCAATCGAAAGCTACATTCGCCAGCAGCTCGCCTTATTCAGCCAGGGCGGACGCTACGTTTTGCATCCTCGTGCAAACTTTGTTCAACGAATCTTCCCTAACCTCAATGAAGACGCTTCGTCAAGTAAACAACCAGTTCTTCAAAGCCAGAGTCAGATTCGTATTGACACTTCAACAGAACACGCTGAGTTTGCTGAGTTCCACCGAGATATGAGAGCAGTGATAGAAAATGTCCAAGCATTGGATACAAGTTTCAATCACTATTCAGGGTTAAACAATTTCCGAGGATATACTCTCCACCCTGTGCTCTTCAGTGAACAGAATATTCAAGTGGCCAAGATGATCTCGCTGATTAGGCCAGTGGACCAAGAAGCAGCTCAAGCGTTCATGCCGTTAATTTTGGACTTTTTCAACACATATACCTCAGGGATTGCTTTACCAGAAGGTGTGCAACTTGCACTAAGTACTGACGAGCGCGAAGACGCTATATTCTTTATCCCGCAATCTAGCCTGATCAGTCCCCGGCATGTGATGGAAGCCCTTGGCCCCCTTTGGGTTATTGGCATTCGAGAACCTTCTCCTCCCTCAATCCAAATTCTGGAAGAAGATTCTGCTCCTACTGCGGAAGTCGCTCATCTCCCTGAGGCTTCCTTGCCAGATTCTTCTAGCGCCCCAGTAGTCGAGCCCCCAGCGATTGCTGATTCTACCTTGGATCACGCCATTGAAGAAGTGCACACTGAAATTGCTCAAGCGCCTGTAGAACCTCTCCTAAGAGATAAAACCAAAGGCAAGGCTGCAGTTTCAAGTTCTTACGGACTTCTCCCGTCCCCAGAACGTCCTTCTTCGGATTCAGATTCCGACAGTGACTTAGAGGCCCGAGATTTCAGAAAGGCTGTACGGAACTCGCTTCACCACATCGAAGGTTCCTGCTCCAAGCTTTCTGAAGCCGCTACCAGACAGACTCGCTTA
The DNA here is from genome assembly GCA_019426215.1 of Buddleja alternifolia. Lineage (NCBI taxonomy): Eukaryota > Viridiplantae > Streptophyta > Magnoliopsida > Lamiales > Scrophulariaceae > Buddleja > Buddleja alternifolia. Next base: position 27,520,415 of record CM033391.1, read on the forward strand.
ATGTCTGATACGCGAAGCCGTGACATTGCCAAAGCTTCAAATTCAAGCACCATTGCTATCATGGAAAGCATGTCCCCTCTTATCGCTGAGCTCTCCTCTGAATTCAATCGTCACCTTGCTCAGAGCGCTTCGGCTGATGCGGACCGACACGCTTCGTCCGATGCCGTTGCTCAAAGTGTCGCTCAACAGATTGCTCTTCTAGTCGAAGAAGTTCGACTTTTGCGCCGCGATGTCGCTCATCTAAAATTGTCCCTTGATGAAGTCAAGAAGGGGGAAAGTAAAGAAAAGACCAAAGCGATTTCCAAGACGGATAATAAACATTGGCGTTCGATGTTCGATGAACTGGTAAGCATTAAGAGAATGCTATCCAAGAAACGAAAACCAAGGTATTATCTCGGAAAATACGCTCTTCCCCAGTTGGACCCCGACTTCTTAGAGAATATGGGATTTCATGCTTATGCCGGACCGCTACAACGACCTGTGAATTGGAGACCGTCAAATGACCGTCATAAAGATATATATTATGATCTGATTCGAGAACTTGGCATTCCACCAAGGGATTGGACGGAAAGGTTGTTAGAGTTAAATGAAAGCGCCAGACTCCGTAGGCATGACTATGATGAAATCCAGCATACAACTATGATCGACATTGATCGACTCTTAAAAGAACTAGCGTTAGAAGTTCTTCAAGGCGAAGAAAGAGCAAAGCGACAGAAGAAATAAAGCGTATTTTATTTCTTTCTTATTCTTTTCAGTATAAATCATGTATGCTTCATTTCAATACATATGAATGATTTATTGCTGAAACAACTTGTTGAAGCCAAACTAACTTTAACTAACATTACTAACCTTTCAAACGCTAATTATTTTTTTGGCCTTTTCTTTGAACTCTTAAACTATAAAAGAGTTATAAGAGTTAAGGTCTTGACATCATCAAAAAGGGGAAAATTGTTAGGAATTTCATGTTAGATGTTTTGATGATGACAAGATAGGATTCAATGTGAGACCCCAAATAAAATATAAGTTTATGCTTTCATAGATCATTGTATAAAGCGTTTAAAAGAGTTTGTAACTTTGTTTAGGCTTGTAATTTTTATCCTCATAGATTTTAGACTAAGTCTTAGCGACAGTCTATTTGAGAAGAAGTTGAAGACCAGCGTCTGAAGTCAACCGAAGATGAAGATTCCGTCTTAGCGCCTGTCAAACGCTAAGAGACCGCAGTTCAAGATTCATGAATCAAGCGTTCAAATACTCGAGCGACTTAAAGAAGATTCACCTGAAATAAATCCTCAAGTCATAAAGGACTTAAATGCAATCATTCAACGGGCATTTATTTCCAACGGGAAATAAATTCAAATTGCATTAAATGCCTGATAAGAGCATTAAATGTGATAAGCTACTGTGACTTGTGGACAAGCCTCCTTTTGACCAGATTGTCAGAACTTTCAAAGTTTTAGCTGCTCCCGTCCAATCGGTTCCAACTCAGGAATGTCAGATTTTAGGTACAAACACGCGCTACGTGAAAGGCACGCTCCTACATGTGTCCAACGGACAGATCCCAAGAAATTGCCTATAAATACCTTACTTTTATACGAGAAACTTTGGTACATTCTTTCTAAAGCTTAGAGATTTCATAACCAAAACTTTTCAAGCTTTCCATCTACATTCAAACAGTCACAAATATCTCAAACATCTTCCAAAGAAGAAATCCAAACTCCAACTGAGATATTCCAAGTTGTTTGATCTTCTTTCTAGTGATCTGAGTGAGAAAAGTTGTTGAAAACTTTCAGGCAGCATTTCTGAGTGAGAGAAGCTTGAAGAAGACGATCTTCATTGGTGCTGAAGTCTGTGTGATCAAGGAGCCCAAGATCATTTTCATTTACTATTGTGTAGAAGTTTCTGTGTGATCCTTTGATAATCATCATAGAGTGTAGCTGGGATTACATCAAGTGAACCTTACAAATTATTGTGGTCTTATATTATTCACTTCATATTATCTGAAAAAGACAAGTAAAATTGCAAAGCGACTAATTGAACGCTAAACATTATTTCCGCTGTGCTAACCCTGATTAAGCGATCTAAGCGTTGCCCTACTTTGGTAAACTGCTGAAATCACTAAGTCTAAGTTAACTATTCTGAAGCGTCTGACCCAAGCGCTCAGTTTTTCCAAGCGTTCAAATATCTAAAGTGATACGAAAGTTTTGTGAAGTCAGAAAAAGACTTCAGGGTCTATTCAACCCCCCCCCCTTCTAGACCCTTTCGTATGCCACTTGGGACCACCATGGTTCATACATGTCAAAATTACAAGACATATGCTGATTTGCAGCACTATCAATCACCCATTCTTTGTTTGATGTGTTAGCGAGTAAAGCAAAAAACTCAGAAAAGATACCTGATTGTGAGGAAAAAGCCATTGAAACAGTGGCAAAGTTTGCTTGTAATGGTGGATGAAGGGCAGAATGTGAAGGGGCTGAGAATTGATCATGTTGAGAAATTGTTTGTATTGTTGTGCAGTGAAGGTAGGTGCTGGTGACATTGTTGATGATGGAGAGGAGTTGATCTCAGTGGAATTTTCAATAGAGGTTGGATGTGGTGCATTCTATATAAAATTGGCATGACTGTTGTGATAATTTCTCCCACCAGTGCCATTACCCCTACTAATCCCATTACAATTTCCTCCTCTTCCTCTATTATTACCAAATCCTGGTGGAAAACCTATCAATCTATTACAAGAGTCCTTTGAATGTCCTGTAATACCACAGTTCTCACTAGTAATAGGCAGCCTTTTTTGTTTCCGAGAATTTGAATGTAGACTTACTGAATTGTCAGTGTTAATGTGTGGACCTTGCATTAATCTCGGTGATTCCTCATTACATATCATGGAGTAGGCCTGTTTGTGTGAGGGATTCATCATGAGGATTTGAGATTTTAGGGTTGAGTATGAGTCATTGAGCCCAACAAGAAAATGCATGAGCTTGTGTTCATGTGAGTAGTCACTGAATGCCTTAGATGTTGCACATTCACAATGAGGTAAGTTTAGGAGTGAGTCATATTCCTTCCACATTTGTCTAAGTCTCAAGTAATATACAGTGATAAAATTTGCTTCTTAGGCATGAGAATTTATCTCTCTGAAAATTGAAAAATCCTTGCACGATTCACCTTGTTGAATTGATCATAGAGATCATTCCAGGCATCATATGCCGTGTCACAATAAACTAATCCATTATATATATCCTGACTAACACATTTTAATATCCATGAGAGTACTAGTGAGTTGCATTTCTCCCATTGATCTAAATATGTTGAATCTGCACACGGTTTTGGGCATTTTCCATCTAGAAACCCTAACTTTTGCATTTCAGTGCTAACTTCATAGCCTTGCTCCAGACTTCATAACTCTCTGATCCACGCAATTCATGAGGAGCGAGATGTAGATTTGGAATATCCAAAGGATGTACGTATAGAGGATCGTTGAGATCAAATACTAGCTGGTTTGAAGAAGAAGAACCCGGATTATAGAAGTCTGATTCATGATGATCTGAATCCATTGGTCTTGATTTGTGCGAAAAAGAGAAGAATTGATTCAAAATCTTTACACAAAAATCGTCAATTAAACTCGTGAAGCTGCCGATTAACTGATTGAAATTGAATCGAATGATCGATTTGATAAAGAATCGATTTAAAATTGCGAGGAATTTCCAGAAAGTTAAACACAGAATGAAGAATTTCAAAGGAATTTGCTGAAGAATCTTGAGAGGAATTCCCAAACTCCAGATACCATGTTGAATTGTAAAAAACTGAAAACTATTTTCATTTCACAACTAATCAGAAGATCACAATTACAAAGCTTTTTATAGAAACTTAACTAACTAACTAACTAACTAAGTTGTGTATTAGGAAAGCTAACTAATCCAGCTATCAAGGTACAACCAACCAAGCTACTGGTACAACTGATAACTAATAAATACATTTCAACAGTTACCAATATAATTTGAATTCAAAATAACGTTACCAGTGTAGTTCAAATAAAAAATAACTTTTCTATATAGTAATATTTATTTGTCATTCTATAATAACTATTTAATTAAATTACTAATCATGTATTTTTATTATTTTAAAATAAATAATTATGAGATCTAATACTCATCTATATATAATAAAATACGGCTTTTGAGACCATCCAAGTAAGCGCACATGTGGACGGCTTAATTGAAATCAATTTTGACATATAAGTAATTCAATTTATATTTATTTTATTTTATTTGGATAAATATAGTTATTAATATTTATCTAATACATTCAAATTTGAAATTCAATATAAAGTAGCTACCAATATAATTTAAATTCAAATAAAAACTAATTTTCCTATATTTATTTTTATTATTAATGATATTTAGCAATTATTTTATTTTTAATATTTCTTTTATTCAATTTACTGATCATAAATTGATTTCTTAAACTAAACTATATGATTCAAAACCCATATAAATAAATATTTCAATGATAGTCATCAAATTTGAATAGAACTTTTAATTTTGTATACTATAATATATATATAAATTATATAGTGATGCACACACACACACATATATATATATATTTGATTATTTTTATGAACCTAATTAGTATCCACGTGCCTTGACACGGGGTTTTGCTAGTAGAAATAAATTTTCCAACAGTAACAAACAAAATTGAGTCATTTTTTATTAGTATTAGTAACCTCTCATTTTATTTTTTAATATTTATTTCACTATTATTATCAATAGTGTTTTATTGTTTTCTAAATGAAGTATATGATTTAATACTCATATAATGAAAATATACGATGATAACCATTTAAATTGAATTATCCTTTTGTTTTAATTTTTTAGATTTATGAAAAATAAATCATGTAATAATATAAATATATATTTTAATTAAAATATTCTTTTACATATACCGTCTCTCATGCCGTGGAACGGGTTACATCTAGTTCTAAGAATAAATCCCAAGTATTTTATAGTTTGAGCACAAATTACAGTCGCGAAAAGGAGAAGGGGCGGCATTTTATGTTGATGTCTAACTTTAAGAGTAAAAATAGAACACATTTACATACGAACATTACAGAGATTTCACTAAAATTTGAACTTATATATTTTACTAAATTTTCAAATTCACTAAGTAATGATATTTTTAGGGAAAAAAAAAGCAAGGACGAATTTTTTAATCTCTTATTATAAAATAATATGACTGGTGATATTTAGAGAGAATTAAATTGTAAAGTTAAATGCGGCAAATTATTTTGTTATAGCGAAAATTAAATTGTAATATTGGTCCCATAGATAGGGCCTATTGCAATTTTAGACCTATTATTTTCAGAGTTGCGAAAAGAGTCCTATTCTTTTTTCTTTTTGCAATTTTCCCGTATACATTGACAAATGAATGAGATTTCATGTATGTCATGCATGTGTCTTAAAAGGGGCACATATTTATTTACCATGCTATCTGGTTTACAAGCTAACCCGACGAAAAGCCATTTATTTCTTTCGGTTGAAGGACGCCAACAGGAAGCTCAGTTAAAAGAGGTTTTTGGGTTCCCGATTGGTACCCTACCTGTTAGGTACCTGGGTGTTCCACTTGTAACTTCAAAGCTTCAAATTCAAGATTGCTCACCACTGATTATGAATTTGAAGAAGAGGATTGGATCGTGGACAAATAGAAGCTTATCGTACGCCGGTCGATTGCAACTTATAAAATTTGTTCTTTCAGCCATGCATATGTACTGGGCAGGGGTCTTCATATTACCCAAAGGAGTGATTAGAGAGGTGGAAAAAACTATCAGGAGGTTTCTTTGGTTTGGAAATAGTGTTCGGGGGTATGCTAAGGTTGCTTGGTCTGGTGTGTGTTTACCCGAAAGAGAGGGAGGTTTAGGGGTTCACTCTTTAATTATTAGCAACCAAGATCTCATTATTCGCCATCTATGGGACGTAATTACAGATAATAGAAAATTGATTTGGGTCGAATGGGTGCAAGCTAACAGATTAAGCAATAAATCGATTTGGACTATTTCAATGGCTAATTCTTCACCTTGGAGTTGGAAGCAAATTCTGAAACTACGAAGTAAAATTCAATCAAGCGTCCAATTTCACATAGGTACTGGAAATAAGATATGGGTGTGGCAAGATCCTTGGCATGAAAAAGGGATCTTGGATATTGAATTTCCTCGGGGTTCTTCATTGTTGGGGCTGCCGAAGGACGCAAAGCTTTCGGCTGTTATTGAGAATGGATTATGGTGCTGGCCAAGACCACAATCCTCTATCACAGTAGCTCTCTCGGCCTCTCTACCTGTTATACATGATCATGACGAGGACTTCATCACTTGGAAGCTTACTAGTAGTGGAAAGTACTCGACGGCTTCGGACAGGGAACTTTTACGCGAGAAGGATTTACCAAAACTGTGGTATAATTTATTACAAGGTCCAGGTAAGATCCCTAAGCGCAATTTCATCTTATGGCTTGCTATTCGAGGTCGCCTGGCCACTAAGGATAAGTTTTGGATAGGTAACTCTAATTTATTTTGCATGTTATGCAATTATAATGAAGTGGAATCACATGACCACTTATTCTTTCAATGCACATTCTCATCTCAATGTTTGCAAATTCTAAAGCAGCAGGTTAGGTTTTCATGGCATGGACCTACTTGGAGTATTGGAGTTACCCGAGCTTCACGCGAATGGAGAGGAAAATATTTAATTAACGTTGCTAATCGAATTTTAATGGCTTCTTTGGTTTATATGATTTGGCAGGAAAGAAACTCAAGATTGTTTAATGGAAAGTCGGATTCGGTCGAGTCTGTGACATACCAGGCTATGCAAAGTGTAAAAAATCGACTGATGTCTCTTAAGTTAAAAGAATCGCTACAAACGGTAGCTCTTCGTCGGATTTGGAGAATAGCTTGGTAGTTGCTACTAATAGCTTTATAGTTTGTTGGGTGTTGTTAAAAAAGGTGAAATCTTAATCACTATGAAGCGTGTTGTGGCCTTTTACACTTGAACCTCTAAGTCCTTAGGGATGTTTAACACCTAGTGCCTTGAACCGACTGGTTTGAGAGTCATTGGCCTAAAGTTCGTTAAAAGGGTGGAAAAGAAAGCCTAAGAGAACGGCACTGGTGGTTAAGACACTATTTTTTCACTTACCCTTGTGAGTTAGATCATCTTTTGTTCACTAATCTCCTGTGATTAGTTTGTCTGTGGCAAGGCAATCCTTTGTCCACTTTTTGTATATTCCTTCTTTTTTAATGCAATTGTTTTTTCCAAAAAAAAAAAAAAGAGTTTATGCAAATTAAGTGATATTGAGTTGCAAGATACATGACCACTTACGTCCATTTTTCAAGTCTTAGAACAAAAATGTAAGAAAGTACATCCTATAAGACTTGTTTGCAAATTTATAAGGCATGGGGCTAAAAATGCAAGGTGGTCTATTTCTTTTGTTTTATATATACGTATATACTATTTCAAATATACATACTTCAATTTGGTGGTTTAATATACTGTTCAACATCAAAATGCATGTCATAATACAAAATTTTTTCTTGAATATACATTTTACCTGTATTATATCTATAGTTGGTCCAACTTGGCAAGTCAGTAAGAGAAATAATTATGATCTTCAAGCAACCATACCTACTAAACATACCCTAGCAAGTTGCATGATCTGATTTATGTTGCACCACTAGCTATCTGTTATATAAACAGCATACAGAACCCTAAGAAATAACATTATTTGCCCGCTCAACTAGCTCACAAACAATGGCTGCAAAGAATTCCTTTACATTTTTCACTTCTCAAATGAGCCTGATCATCACCCTTACTTCAGTTCTCCTCTCCTCATCTCTCTCATCCTCCACCACCCCTTCCCCTAATTTCAAGAAAATTTATGCCTTTGGCGACTCCTACACCGACACGGGCAACACGAAAACCTCCACCGGTCCAACCGCCTTCAACTACGTATCTAACCCTCCTTACGGCGTCACATATTTCCACCACCCCACCAACCGATACTCCGACGGCCGTATAGTCATTGACTTCGTGGCCGAAGCCCTATCCTTGCCCTTTTTACCACCTTATCGAAACCCTAAAGCCAACCAATCGCAAGCCGGCGTCAACTTTGCCGTTGGGGGCGCCACCGCCATAAGGCATGGTTTCTTTTTGAAGAACAACGTGACATTTAACCTCGTCCCTCAGTCTCTTCAAACTCAGCTTGTTTGGTTCAACAAGATCATGAAAAGTAAAGGGTGCAACGATTTGAAAAATACTCCTGGAAAGTGTAAGGCAGTGTTGGGTGATGCCTTGATTTGGCTTGGTGAAGTTGGAGCCAATGATTATACTTGCAGCCTCGGATCTTCTCTTTCAAGAAAAACCATTCAAGCACTAGCAATAAATAGTGTCATTGGTTTTTTACAGGTAAAGAAATAACTATTATTGGCTTTTTGCATAGTTCTCTCATCTATGTAGTCTATAGCGTAATTCCATGACATACCCAATCCTAGTTAAGAAATAAACTACTATTGACTTTTTGTTGATCTATATAATCTTAGGGTAATTCTAAGCCAAATCGAGTCCAATGGATTGAGTATGTATTCTATGTCTATCTTTTTCACACAACTTTGTGTATGTGACCGCACACAATATATTTTAGTGTGGGTGAGAGATAGACGCTAGTATCATTGAACTCGATTTAAAATAAATTTATATGTTCCCAACCCCTAAGTTACACACATTTACTTCACAAGTGGATCCCCATGCAACTTAACTAATTTAAAGAACGTCTTCATAAACATCATATTAGCAATAACAGAAGACTATACTTGATCTTTGGATTGTAGCGAGAAAAGCACAAATGAAAATCTTTTTCACACTTCAGTAATTTGTTGTTTAACTTTTGGCACTTTTCTTTTCCGTTTTCCTTTTTCACCACAATCCAAGTTCTAAAGATAGAAGAATAGTCCCGGACAAAGAAGGCAAAATTGCATTTTTTTGTCCCGTAACATAGGACCATTTTACTTTGGGCTCCACATTTTAGGCGATTTTAATTTGAATCCATGCATTCCAAAAAATTTGCAAGCTTAGTCGCTTCGTTAAGAAAACTTAGTTCTTTACTTTGTCTTCCCATAAAATATTAATTGGGCTGGCCACGTGATTATCATAATGTTGTTAACTTCTGATTTCTGACTTTTGAATTGCATTTTAGTTCTCTTGACCTACACACTTTGTACAAAACCACACAAGAGTCCAAAACTCCTTCTTAAGGAAAATTTTGAACCATTTTCATTCTTCCATAACTTATAATTGTCTTCAATATCATTAACCATTATATTTTTCCTTTTATTTTTTTGTATTTCTTCACAATTTTTTTTCTTTTTCACAATTTCATTTTCTTTTTTCTTCTTGGTCCTACAGAATTAAGAAAGTGCTAAAGTTCATAAAAATACTATGAAAAGAGGATAAGTGTATTTTAATGTAAGTGATACAAAATTTTGTTTTGAGATGGGAGTTGATACACTTGTGTAGTCTAGGGGCAGATTGGAACTTCTGCCGTCAAATTCCAATAGTTGAAAAAGTGAAATATTGCGAGTAAAAACACTACATAAATTTTGGTTCTAAAAATAAAATAAATCTATCCAAAATGCAATTTTACATTTATGTATAATAAAACACAACCAGATGTCATACAAGTAAGCACACATGTGAATGAGGTAATTGAACTCAACTGTGCCACTTAAGTAATTTAGTTTATACTTTTTTTATTTAATTTGGATAAATATAGTTATTAATCTTTATCTAAAATATTCAAAATTTAAATTTCAAGACAAGATAGTTACCAATCTAGTATAGATTCAAATAGAAAAACTAACTTTGTATGTGTATTTCTCTTATTAATGATATTTATAGATTATTTTATTTCTTAGTTTGTCCATTATTTCATTTTATTTAGTTCACTAATCATGTCATATGATTTCGTACTCATATAAATATTTTTTCAATGACAGCCATCAAACTTGAATCAAACTTTTTAGTTTAACTTATTATAAATAAATAATACATAATAAAATATATTTGATTGTTTTTATGAAAAATTCTATACACTACCGTTTTAATACAACCGTTTTTTTACCTACACTTGATTTGAAAAAGAATTTATATATTAAATCTATCAAAAATATTTAATAGCAACATACCCTTGACAAAAGTAAAGGAAGTGGTACATAAAGGGTAAAATATAACATTACTCTATTTTTATATATGTAATCAAATCCCGTGCCATTAATTCAAATAAAATAAAGGAAACAAGGGGGGAAAAGTCACACATCAAATTTTGCATTTATTATCAACTTAAGGTCGATTAATAATGTCCCTGGCTCGCTGGCTGCTCCCACACTCCATAAAAAGGATGGGCGTATTTGTCCCATCACCAGCATCCGCAAAAATTATTATCCTGTCTCAAATTTATTGCCCCATTCGCTACAGTTAGAATTTAAGTTCTTTATTTATCAAAAAAAAAAAGAATTTAAGTTCTTTGATCTTTAATTAACTTCTCACTGTGTTACTGTCTGCAACTATGAATCATATATTATCAATTTTAATCAATTAATAATTTTTGCTATAAACAACCTGATTATTCATTATATAATCAAGTGATTATCAAATAAAAAGTCATGTTTAGTAGAGAATTTTATTACTCTGGTCATAAGATAATATAGACATTTCCACATATTCTCTTGCATTACAGGCATTGCTAAACAAGGGAGCAAAGTATATAGTGGTTCAAGGCCTTCCAGTAACAGGTTGCTCAACATATTCCTTCGCACTGTCTTCTCCAGAAGACAGAGACGAGATGGGTTGCGTAGCAAGCATGAACCAGCTAACGTCGACACACAACGCCGCCCTTCAAGCCAAACTGATTGATCTTCGGAAACAGTTCCCAAAGGCTATCATTGTTTATGCAGACTACTACAATGCTCACTTGACCATTTTGAAGAATGCAAGGAAATATGGGTTCAAGGAGCAGTACAAAGCGTGTTGTGGGTATGGCGGAGGTGCATACAATTTCGACGTTTTCAACACCTGCGGTTCGCCATCCTCCAGTTCTTGTGCCAACCCTTCTGAGTACATCAACTGGGATGGAGCTCATTTCACTGAAGCAGTCTACAAGGTTATGGCAAATTCTTTTCTTAATGGCACTTATTGCAGCCCCCCTTTTCAGCATCTGCTGAGAAAGAAACTGCAATGATCAGTTTGATATTAATGAAGAATGAGATGATCGTGTTAATTTGCAGTTGATGGTGTGGTTACTATCCAAAAACTGTATTTAGGGTTTGTTTACTTACTAGAAAAGTGAGTGTGTGCGCGTCAATAATTCATGTTTTTTTATTGAATGCGGAGTTGTTGAATAATTAATGTTGTTATTGAATGTTGTTGTTGTTGTTGACCCATTGTTGTTATTGTTTGAGTTGTCTTTGTATCTTAAGATTCAATTTGTCAGTAGGCTGAAGGGAAAATTACACATTTGGTCCTATTGGATTTGGCCCAAAACACTTTTAGTCCCATATAATTTTTGTTGATACTTTTAGTTCCATAACAATGAAAAAGTAATACTTTTGATCCCAGATATTTAAAAAATGGAAAGAAAATGGCGATTGAGTCACATGCGACGTTAGTCTTAAAATAGGAAAAAAGAAATTCACAAAGAAACTAAAATAATTTCAAAAAATTAATAAAATAAAATAAAAAAAGAAAAGAAAGAAGACTCGTCTTCTTCCCCTATCCCCCATGCCCCCCACCTCTACCCCCATCCTAAATCTACTTTGCCCCGCCACCACCACCATCGCCGCCACCTCCAGATTCCCCTCCAAGGCTCAACCCAAACCCCTCCAAAGCTCGACCTCCAAATCCCTATTCAACATCGAGTTGGAGGTGTCGGTGATGGAGGAGGTGGTGGTGGTGGGGCAGCGTGGGTTTAAGGATGAGGGGTCAAGGTGGGGGTGATGGTGGAGGTAGGAGGTGGGGTTGTGAAGAAGACCTTCCTTCCTTTTTTTTTTTTTTAATTATTTATTTAATTAATTTTTGAATTTCTTTTTTTGTATTCTTAAAACTAACGGCGCGTGTAACTCAATTGCCATTTTTTAACGTTTGGGGACCAAACGTGTCACTTTTCACTCATATGAGACTAAAAGCGTAAAAAAAAAAAACTTTGAAATTAAAAGTATTTTGGGCCAACTCATTATGACAAAAAGTTTAATTTTCTCGTAGGCTAAATTATAGGTACTCCACCTTCTTTTGGTATTGTACAATGAGATCCTTCTTTCCCTTTTTCCAATTATATTATGCTACTAATGCTACATATATAATAGTTACATGTTTATTCTTGGTTGGACAATTTTAATTTCAATCAACTTACACCTTTCCACTGTAATGGAATTATATACGTACGGACCATGATACAAAGGATTGAAAGTCCAAGAAAAAAAAAATAGTCTAAAAGGGGGTGGTTCGATGCTAGCCTCTCGGGCATTGCCCTCCGTGATGCAGACTTTGACACGTGTCACCATCAATCATTTGCAAAATTATTTTTGGGTTCTTAAACTCTTGAGGGAAGTAACCTTTAGTCCCTCAACTTTTAGTTTTAAGTGTTTTGGTCTTAGTATGTCAAAATTAGTCTTAATATGAGATCTAAATTAATTAGGCCCAGCATGGTTCTAAAAAATATTAAAGTTTCATAAATTTATACCTTTGGTTGACCACCTTATCAACGGGTATTTTGAGTCCTCATTTTTATGAATTTGATTCAACCACACAATCGCAGCAGATGGTTCGCAGGTCCTCAACTATTTCAGTAATACACAGCACAGCCCAATTTTGTTTCCTACCTTTGGGCGTAAAGGTATTCCATAATAAAGGATTAATAAATTTTAGAAGACAGAGGTTGAATATAAAGCCTTAAAACTTTTATTGATGAAATAAAACTTATTATTACATATATATATATATATATATATATATATTCTACTCCGCTATTGGAGGAGAAAATTGGTTAGCCATTCATGTAAGAAAGGTGACTATACTATTTTGGGATCTTGCTACATCTCATAATTTTTACCCAGGTTTGTGAAAACCCCTCGGGTAAGCTAGTGTTTTACCCTAGTCTTGTTTGGGTTCGGGTTTCCATTTTGTTACCCTAATTCGGGTGACGAACAAGGGTTTCTCTTGTGTTTCACAATTGGGGCATACATGATTATGTCATTGATCAACATGCATCATACTACATGCTTTCTTCCTTGTGTTGTCGGTTGCAGGTAACTTGTTCCTCTAGCATTCGTTTCTGTTCGAACAATTTTTCTGCAAACTCTGTACTCTTTCCTGTCATAAAATTGAGTAAAAATGATCCATTTATTTTATTTGAAGAAATTTTAAATGGATATTTGACTTTGTCCATCTTGGTGAGACAGACCCAAAATCCCCAAGCCATTCTAGTATAAATCTCATCTTCGCTAATAGAGATTACCAAAGGTGCTTCTTCCTTAATGACTTTTACTCGGTTATAGGTTGTCATGTTTGGTCTCTGTAATTTGATAAAATGGAAAGTCGGATGAGACCCTTTTCATGCGATTTCTGGAGCTGCTGAAATGAACTTTAGCTCCACAATATCTCCTCTTTTGAGGTGTGGATTATTTTCTCATGAATCATACACAGCTGCGCTAATCCATTTCGGAAGTTTGGAGGGGAAACTTGGTGACATTGTATAGATTGAGGCGAGTGACCCAAAATCATACCATTCTCAGACCTCTTATGGGTTTGACCCCTCAAGCATCCAAGCCCTGGGATATTTCCGTGATGTTTCATTCAGAGTCTTGCTTGGATTTATCCTCTTTCTTGAGACTAGTTTCTCCCATGATCGCTGGTATACCTGCCATGGTAAATTAATCTCATTAGTATTAACCTTAGAAGTGTCTGTCTGTGGCCTAAGGTTAATCTCTCCCTCTTTTTCCCCAGAGGTGCTGGGTTGGCTTGAAACAATTGAAGTTTGCACTTCCGATTATTCAACAATTTCCTTTTACCAGAGTCTGGTATAAGACTTGTGCAAACAGTATTTGAATCTACCGCTCCGGGTATAGGGCTCCGTTCTCTAAACGCAGGTTTCGAATCCTGCTCTCGTAATTCTCGAGTCATCACTGAGGATGATGCCTTTCGAATAAATTCTTATCGGGTATCCCATAAAAAAGTCATGGCATACATGTCCCCTGATTGTGTTATGGACTGTGTCCAAATCAACTCGTTGTACATGGTCAGCTGCCTTAGCGTTAACTGATAGCTGTCCAAACCTTTTATCAAGGTCCTCTATGTTTTCCTAGAGATGCCTGTATCTTGTGAGGATGAAATTTTCTTCAGATGCTTCCATCTCTTGCTAGAAATCTACAAGAAAATTCTCATGAGATTTCACAATAATTATGTCAAAATAATAATATTGACATTCAGTTTGCCATCTAATAATACGTGTTTTTTCAATCTTAGATTCAAGTTTATTTTTCAAAAAAGCTTTGACATTCGTTTTATCAATTTTTAAAGTGAATTCTTTAGATAATAAAAATGAAGGCCATTTTTGAAATGCCCTCCAGACCGCATAGAATTCTTTCTCATTTATATGCCAAAGTTTGGCTTGTTGTTCAGTGAACAATCCTCCTGTATATCTACAAGGTTCTTCTCCCGTAGTTGTCTTTTCATGAGCACTGCTGCCCACCTATAATCATTGGCATCTGTATAGACTACCAAATCATCGCTATCTTGTCGTATTGTGAGTTTAGGCAAGTTGTTGCAAACTTGTTTCAACTCACGGAGCCTTTGAGTGTGAATTTCTTCCCACTTCCATTTTGAACTTTCGGTTTCTTTTAAGAGTAGACGAAAATCTTTCCTGTATCTTGCATGGTCTTTGATGAAGATACCTGCAAAGTTAATAACTCCCAAGAAACTTTGTAGCTATTTCTTATCTTTTCGAATATCAGGAAAATTGTGGAGTTTTTCCACAATATGTTCTTAAAGTTCAATACCTATCTCATCAATAAGAATACCAAGAAATTCTATCCTATTACCTCCAATTATTGCTTTCTTTTCAGATAGCACTAATCCTTCTTTAAAGCATACATCAGAAAATATTTTAAGATGTTTAATATGTTCATTCATATTTTTTGATGCAATCAGGATGTCGTCCATATAGACAAACATAAATTCAAAATAATCTTTAAATAGATAATCCATTTTCCTTTGGTATATCTGGGGTGCATTTGCAAGACCCATTGGAAGTACAATCCAGATATATTGTCCTTGTGGAGTGGAAAATGCAGTATATTTTCTTGACTCATTTTTCATCTTAATCTTATAAAATCTAGATTTACAATCGAACTTAGAAAACACTTTAGCATTTTTAACACAATCAATTAGGTGTTCTCTACTCCGGATGTATTAACCAACAAATTCGAGTATCTTATTAATACCTTGATAGTTGATTACTAATCGGGGTTTTCCTCTTTTTATTTCACCATTGGTTCTTACCAAAAACCCCGGGCTACTGTAAGAAGAGACTCCAGGTTCAATGAGTTTAAGATTGATATGCTCTTTACTTATTTCTTGCATATCTTTCTTATCCACCATATTCATCTGGATTGGCCTTGTATCGAACATACTCATACTTACATTGTTCTTTTACCTTTAGAGTAGCTTCGATCTTGTTTCTGTCCCACCATGCCAAAGGATTCTCATTGAAATTCCTTTGGATGAATCTTTTGATATGTTCGAGAGAAAGCTTACTTTCTTCACTCATATCAAAGAAATATTTGTTTTCTTGTAAACCATTTTTAGAAGGTTAATTCCTTCTTCATAAAGAAGTTTAGTTCCTTCTTCGGAAACTTTACAATATCCCTGTTATCTGAAAGACAAAAGAGCCTTACCAAATTTCCATTTATCCTGCATTTTAGGATGGGTTAATTTGGCTTCATCAAAATCACCACGTTTGCTGCGAAAATTAATAGGCATAATCCGGTTAAAGGTCTTTTCTCGCTGCAAAACCTGTATCTCACTATCACAATTAGTAGTAAAAATGAGCAAGTTCTTGTGGTTATCTTGCACATATTTTGCAAAAGTCTAGATAAAATTATTTTCGAGCAAAATATCTGCTCCTGTATCATAAAAGTAAATAGGTAGCATTTTTACCTTAGACCAAGGTGTACCAAATGCCCCTCCAATCATGATTTGTGCTTCTCTTATACCTTTATTGAGTATTAGGATCTTTTGAGAAATATCCCTTCCTGCAATAATAGGTAAAGGCTCCATAGCATTGCTGGGGAAAACACCAGGTTTTGCTGTACAAATCCCTGATCCAGAATCAATATAAGCTGCAAAATATTCTGACTAATATTGTTCATATAACATACCAACAAATATGTATACTGAAAATGGGCTAGTCATTTAAGCTGCCAACGTTGAGGTTGCTTCCTGTAGTAATTGCAACTCGTCTGATAAACAATAGTTTACATGATGATTTACCCATTTTTGATAAATCGTTGATTTATTTGAAATTTAGATGAGGAAATCTCCTGTTTCCAAAATTCATACTTCTCAAAACATAGTATTGTTTGGTTCTATTCCTTTTTAACCAATCGGCTTGTCGGAAAACCCTACAGTAATAGGGGTCAACGGCGTGATGTAAAGTAGGATGAACATAAAATGTTTTATACCCCAAATTTTGGTGTAAGATATAATGATTATACTCAACCATAATTTATATCACAAGAGATTGGTTATAGAAAATTGATTTAGTCATTCAACTTTAATGAGATGACCATTTAAACAAAATTCCATATGTGTTCACGTCCTGCAATTCCTGAAACAAATACTTCATGGCCCGTCATTTTTAGCATACCTTCGTATTTGCCAACAGTAGGTTGTTGCAAGTAATATAAATCTTCACAAGGAAAGTAATTGTCTTTCTTTGTAATATCAAATATAACTTGCACTTCTTTCCATCCTTCAGGGCATCTAATTTTTACATTATTCACCCTAATAGCTCGAGGAGTTAAATCTTCAATTAATTATTTTCCTTTTAAACTCCTAATTCTTTCTTCTGAAAATGATATCTTGCTATTAAAATCTGTTCTAGAGCTAGTCGATCGATCTAGAACTGGATGGTCTCTGATTAAAATATCAACACCATCAATTCTTGGTATTTAAATTGGATCAAGTGTCATTACTTTAGCAAATTCCTTGAAAATTCTTGGAATTTCAATATACACTTTCCTCATGACAAATCAGGGTGATGTGTATTGGAAAGTGCATATGGAATTCTATAAGTTATAGAATACGGTCTATTACCTTCTTTCATAAGATCATTTCTTTTAAAATCTTGATGAAGTGTTATGACACGACTGAAATCTTGGTCAGCTAGCTTATATGCAATTCTAGGATGAATATCAAACATAAGTTTACCTGCATATAAATTTCCTACCATTGTACCAAGGCAACCACCTCTTCAATTATTGATTATTTTATCCATTATAGATAAAAATAATGGAGAATCTACTCCTTCTTTGAAAGTAGATTTAATTACTACTTCAATAGTTCCGATATGGATCCATTTCATAGCAACCGCTATTTCTTCTGAAAGCTTATTTAATTCCTCCAGAATTTAATCTTTTGGAATAAGTTGCATATCCTCACATTACCTGTTAATTCCATAGGAACTGCATACTCTCCTGAGCTTACTTTGTATATGGTGTTATGCCTCCGCTGATTTAATCATATTTGATTTAGGATTCGGCTTATTCCGATAACTTTGAAATCATCATATAGTCCAAGGTTAGAATTTTGCCGCATTATTCTTTCCATAGTTTTGTTTAATATAGATGACCTTGAAAAGAATCCCGACAGGCTTTCTGATGTTTGGAGCCTATCACCTTCGTTGAAGTTATTTTTATTCAGTTGAAGATCCATCCGAATCACTTTCTATTTCTTCCCTATAGACACTTTCATCTGAGGGGATATTTTCAAATAGGTAAACTTGTAAGAATTCTCCATAGAAGTCTGCATCCAGAATGTCAGTCGTGCCTTCGAATTGTCGTAATTCACACCTTTTTGCTGGCAATCTGGGAAATATGGCCTCGAGCTCCACATGTCCAGCAATTTCAATCTTTAAAACTTTCATTTGTCTAGGTATGGGCATATCTAAAAGTTTGTCTTGTGGAGATTTTTCCCGTGGATCCTCCATCTGTTTTTCTGGATCCTTGGGAAGATACCATTGTTGGTCTGAATCTCTGGCCAGATTTGTAAGATCGGGCTTTTGATTTGGACTACCAAGACTTTCATCTAAACAAAGATCGCCTTTTGTAACTCCTTCTATCGGAGTTATCGTCTTGCTTTCTCCTCTTCCTGTACTCAATTGATTCTCCAATAATCGTTGGAAAGTCATTTTTGACACAACAAAGAGGGGATTTTTTTTATTGTTCCTCTTAGCTTCTTCATGTTCTTTTGAAGGGAAGCTTGATAACATCAGTCTTTCAATTTGTCTTTTAAAAAAGACATTCGTCTAGTACCTTGTAGGATTGGATCAACATTTCCCTCCAAGGACTGCAAATTTTTGAAAAGAACATAGGTGCAGCAATATCTGATTTTACGTCACATTGGAAGAAGTATTTTTGGAACCAATAGAGGAAGAAATTGAGTATCAGGACTATGCTTACGTTTGCCGGGATTATAGATTGACCTTGGCTAATAATTTCCTTCATGAATCTCATAATAAAGTAGCCACAATCCACATGGTTTGTCTGTCGAGGGCACTACAAAAGTAATTAAAGTTGTATTAGAACACTAACTTATATACGGATAATCTCTTGAAACTAGAAAAACTAACCTTTATTTGAATCCATTGACAGGCCATACTTTTGGATTTCTCAAACGGTTGTTGTAATTGCACGAAAAACAAGCACAACCCTGTAATAAATACAAAAAACAAGAAAATATATATAAAAAAAACAAGCAATTATATGAAAAACAAGCAATTATATACAATTAAAAAAATACTAAATATAATTGATACATTGATTGAATGAAAAACTTACTGATTGATTTTTTCTTTCATTTCAAATCGGTTGTCCGGTTCACCATGCACAGAATCCAGATAGTAAACTATCTCTTGAAATGGATCAATCGCAAGCAATACCCAATGTCCCCTAAATGCATTCAAAAGATAATTAAGTTCAAAATTTGTTTTGCGTAACTAACAAGTTTTACAAATTAAAATTCAGTATTTAGTAGCTCACCCGGTGTTGTAAGGTGCAAGAAATAACTTATTGATCATTTGTGCACTCTTTATCATAGAATTTGCTATGTACTGCACTTGTGAAGTTACTTCCATGCATGCTCCAGCAAATATGGAATGTGGGCAAAGGAATCCGAAAAGATTTTCTTTCCCTTGGGGGGTCACGTAATTAACCTATAAAAACCTAAATTGAGAATAAAAAATAAACTTCGAGTAACAAAAATAATCATAGTTCAGATACAATAAAAATAATTAAAAAACTTACTTTATGTACACAGAAATCAGAGATGCTCCTATCTCTTTTTCATATAGAAGGTGACATATCTCCTCCCTCCCTACAAACTATGGATATTCAATATTCATAATTGTTTCCGTGATGCCTACAGTGATCTGAGCATTACGAGACATCTTCTTAATGTACTTTCCAAGAATTAAAAGGTTATTTGGGAGTCCATCCAATACAATGTCTGCACATCTGTCACCTTCACTTGCAGGCTTGGCCAATGGA
The DNA here is from genome assembly GCA_019426215.1 of Buddleja alternifolia. Classification (NCBI taxonomy): domain Eukaryota; kingdom Viridiplantae; phylum Streptophyta; class Magnoliopsida; order Lamiales; family Scrophulariaceae; genus Buddleja; species Buddleja alternifolia. Next base: position 27,540,261 of record CM033391.1, read on the forward strand.
GGTACTGGTTTGACAGCTGAGTGCTTCGACGTCCCTGATTTCTACTACACACCAAAGTACATTTAGTAACCCCTAACGATTTTTATAATTTATTAATGGCGAGCTATTAATTACATACCGGTGCATCAGTGACAATAACAAGACTCATAGGCCAAGCAACATAAGTACCCAAAGCATAAAAAATGGAGATCACTTCAGCATTGAGAGGGACGGGTAGAGGTGTATTCTTCTCAATCGCGGTGTCAATTTGCACTTTCACAAGGTTGGTGGGTAATGGGCAACTGTGAAGTGTTCTATCCGATTCTCGATTGAACATCTGTCCTTTAGCCACCACACGATATGACGGTGATGAAAGTTCTAATTGACATGGCACCTTAACCTATATATATATATATATATATATAATATTATATTAGAGAGTCTTGTGTGTTTTATAGAAATAGAGAGTCGCCAGTTACATAATTAAAGACTCAAGTTCAAATTATTACCTCAAGAAGCATTTTAACAGGTTCGGGGCAGCTATCTTTTAAAGAAATCACCTCATCTTCATGTTAGGATTGGTATGCCCCCACAAGCGATGCCGGCGCAACGGAAGAAATAAAGTATATAAAACACATATATATCGGCATCCCAAGCTAGGGGGTCAAAGTAATTCACAACAAAAACTAATACGAGTAAAGGGATTTTAAACCGATTACAAGATTTGGGGTTTTATTAAAGTGAGGGTGTAAAACCACAACACAAGGAAAACCACACCAAAAACTTTGGCTCTCATTTTCGAATCCTCACCTCAACATGGAGGGGTTCGAATCAAACCACCATAAGCTCCTAAAGAAAGAAGCCTCTACAAGGACACACCTCAAGTAAGTTCATACCTTAAGCAAAAGATTGGCTAGATATATGCTCTAAGGAAATGGAGTCTATGTAGTGAAAGGTGGAAGACAAGAAGAGTTACTAAAAGAAATATCTATGGAAGATAATCTTTTACAACTAATCTTCAAGAAGAAGTTCTATAGAAGAAAGTCTTCAAGAATCACAAGAGAAGCTAGAAACATCTAGAGATGAAGAACTAAGCTCTAAGCTTTTTTTTTCTTTTAAGTTTTCATCAAGTTTTAAATGAGAGCAAGAACACCTCCTTTTATAGCCACCAATTTTCGGCCATAGGGTGTTAGGTGGAGTAGAAGACCTGTTTTTCTTCACCTACCACCTCATTCTCACCTAACATTCCATTCTCAACTACCACCACATGTGTAAGAGAATATTTTTCATTTTCTTCTTCATTTAAAAAACATTACAAGTCAAACTTTGACTAGCTTTGAATTTCACTCTTGTGACTTCATTTAATTAAGTCCAACTTAATTAAAATGACTCCCAAGTCTTCCAAGACTTGTTGATTAAATAATCTTCATGATTAATTAATAGTAAAATTAGTAGCTTAAATAAATTCCCGGATAATAATAATTTCCGTTAATGATTAATCTCCAAGATTAATTAATAGAAAAATTATTTTCCCAAGCCTACTAATTAAAATGTTTTCCACTTAATCAATTAATCTCATTAATCAATTTCACTCTAATCCTAAATCGGATTAATATTCTCATAGTAATTGAACTTTCTTGAGTAAGTGTGTAACCCCATTGTAGGTTCGTTCATGTACTAGTAGTAGGAACACAACCCCGTTGTGCCTTTGCAATTTTCATTGCTAGATTTAATTACTCCAAGTATTTTAATCCAACCAAGAATTAATTACCGATTAATCCATGGTTCCTACAAATCAAGGTTAGTACTAGCCACGCGCCAAGAAGACCTAGCCATGAACGATAATTAGGTGACCTTTCCGCATTACGATTTTCGCATAAGTAAAATCCTTCCATCAAATATCCCGATCGAATCTAGGACTTGGATGTCAGTCGAAATCCCAGTACCTCGATTCTATGTATATCGATCTAAGTGACATTGACCAATTTATCAATCAAGCGAGGAAACACTGCTCCTCCTTATTGATACTACTCCGGCCGGAGGTTCCCATGGTCAATACACTGTGAAGTACATAGGATATGCGCCGATGCTAATGATCAGTGACAGATTCTTTCTTGGCACTCACGCGCCTCCGTACATAACCAGACTGGACCCAATATGCCCCACTTTATGACTCACCTGGAATCGTGTGACAAATCTAAGTACAGTGGGCGATGCACGAGACGACCAATTGTGCCTCAAGTCATGAGGACCCATCTTATGCCTACATAACCGAGGAGATTCCAAATTCGACATTGACTCCAATATGGAATCTCGGCGGGGTTGTTCAGTTTACTCGATCCCAACGAGAACCCACATACATGCACTGATGTACACCGTATCAGTATCCATAGAATAGGATACACTCTCCAAGAGTGTGCATTGTACGTGCAAGTCTTTACGAGTCATTGATAGCCCTATCTCAATGATTCTATGACTTGGAACATCTTTAAGACCACAACCTTAGAGACGTATTCCATGATTGGCATCCCCGAAACCAAACATATCTCATAGGTTAAGAGTGATCTAGGGGACTTTATCTAATTGCATAGAATGATAAGATAAAGAAGAAAATTCCATTTATTAAATTACTTGACAAGATACAATATAAGACTGTTTAAAGAGTCGGCTACTACGCCCTACAAATGGCGCACCGGGCACCTAACTCTTTCAATCTCCCACTTGCCCTAGAGCCAATTGCCCATGCATTTCAGGCCCATCTTCTCAAGATGTCCCTCCAATACTCTTTGGCCCAAGGGTTTGGTAAAGGGGTCTGCTATGTTATTTGCCGAGTCCACACGTTCCACTTGAACGTCGCCTCTACGAACGATCTCTCTGATCAGATGGTATCGCCTTTCTATGTGTTTGGACCTCTGATGAGACCTTGGCTCTTTTGACTGTGCAATAGCCCCATTGTTATCACAGTACAATCGTACGGGATCAACAATAGATGGAACAACACCCAACTCTTGGATGAAGTTCCTTATCCAAACAGCTTCTTTTGCAGCCGCCCAGGCTGCAATGTACTCAGCCTCTGTGGTGGAGTCAGCAATAGTTTCCTGTTTAGAACACTTCCAGCTGACCGCTCCACCATTGAGTACAAAGACAAATCCCGAGATAGATTTGAAATCATCCATATCAGATTGGAAGCTAGAATCTGTATAGCCTTCCAATTTTAATTCTCCTCCACCGTAGACTAGAAAGGCATCCTTAGTTCTTCTTAAGTACTTAAGGACTGCCTTTACGGCTTTCCAGTGCTCTTCGCCTGGATTGTCTTGATATCGGCTTATTGCACTAAGTGCATAAGCCACATCAGGCCGTGTACATAGCATAGCATACATAATACTCCCTATAGCAGAGGCATATGGTATGTGAGACATCTTGTCCTTTTCCTCCGGTGTCTGAGGGGACATAGACTTGGAAAGAGAAATACCATGTCTCATAGGCACCAGTCCTCTCTTGGACTGATCCATTTTGAATCTCTTCAAAACTCTATCTATGTACGCAGATTGGGAGAGTCCCAGCATTCTACTGGATCTATCTCGATGAATCTTCATTCCGAGAATGTAGGATGCCTCTCCCATATCCTTCATTGAGAATTGTGTGGATAACCACGCTTTCGTTTCTTGCAACATTCCTATGTTGTTTCCAAACAATAGAATGTCATCAACGTAAAGCACCAAAAATGTTATCGCGCTCCCACTAGCCCTTTTGTACACACATGCTTCATCAGCATTTTGAAGAAAACCATATGTTTGTACAGTATCATCAAAACACTTGTTCCAGCTTCGGGAAGCCTGTTTGAGTCCATAAATGGATCTCTGAAGTTTGCACACCTTGTGCTCACTTCCTATGGATGCGAAGCCCTCGGGCTGCTCCATGTAAAGCTCTTCCTCTATTTTACCATTGAGGAAAGCAGTCTTCACATCCATCTGCCATATTTCATAGTCTAAATATGCAGCTATGGCTAGAAGTATCCGAATGGATTTGACCATCGCCACTGGTGAAAAGGTTTCATCATAGTCAATTCCTTGCCTCTGAGTGTAACCTTTCGCCACGAGACGTGCCTTGTAGGTGACTACTTCTCCATCTGCTCCAAGATTTCGCTTATAGATCCACTTGCAGCCTACGAGTTTAGACCCGTCAGGTGGATCTACCAAGGTCCAAACCTTGTTGGAGTGCATGGAGTCCATCTCGGATTGCATGGCTTCTAACCATTTTCCCGAATCGACGTCCAACGTCGCTTCCCCATATGTCCTTAGATCAGGGAAATTACCATCCTCGTTGCTATCAAGCAAGAAACCATACCTCTCAGGTTGTTTCGGGATCCTTTCGGATCTTCGAGGATGTTGTGTACTTGCTACTACTTCTGGTTGTGCATCTGTGGTATCAGGTGAACCCTTTTGTGGTTCTTGAGTTTTCTCAAGTTCTGCAACCTCGCCATTTCTATCCAATAGAAATTCCTTCTCTAAGAAGGTAGCGTTCCTTGAAACAAACACTTTATGTTCCGATGGGTTGTAGAAATAATATCCATAGGATTCCTTTGGATATCCCACAAACTTACATAAGGAGGATCTTGCATCCAACTTATCGCCCACTAGTTGCTTGACATAAGCCGAGCAACCCCATACCCTTAGGTATTTATAAGTGGGTGGTTTACCAAACCACATTTCATATGGCACCTTGGAGACACTCTTTGACGGTACTCTATTTAATAGATGCGTCGCAGATTCTAGGGCATATCCCCAGAAGGAAAGAGGAAGTCCAGTGAAACTCATCATGGATCGAACCATGTCCATCAAGGTCCGATTCCTTCGCTCGCTTACCCCATTAAGTTGGGGAGTACCGGGCGGAGTCCACTGAGAGACAATCCCATTGTCTTTTAGATAATCAAGGAATTCATGGGACAAGTATTCTCCCCCTCGATCCGATCGAAGAGCTTTGATACTTCTTCCCGTTTGCTTCTCTACTTCATGTCTAAACTCCTTGAACCTCTCAAAGGCTTCAGACTTGTATCTCATAAGATACACGTAACCATACCTCGAAAAGTCGTCGGTGAAGGTTATGAAGTAAAAATGGTTCCCTTTAGTGCTTACATTAAGCGGACCACATACATCCGTATGGACCAAGTCCAAAAGGTTAGTAGCTCGCTCCATTTGCCCGGCAAATGGTGACTTGGTCATCTTACCCTTTAGACAAGATTCACAAGTTGGCATATCTAGCATTTCCCGAAGGTCAAGCTTATCCGCCATCTTATGAATTCTATCTTTAGAGATATGGCCTAGTCTAGCATGCCACAGGTATGTATCATTTTGATTATCTAACTTTCTCTTACTAGTATGTTCCTCATGTTGAGATAATAAGATTGGAGTATCGGGGAGAACCGTGTATAAGCCATGAGACAACTTTGATTCCAATATTAAAGAAGAATCATAAAACATGGAGCAAGCTCCATTTTTGATAACAAAACTATAACCTTCCTTGTCCAACAAGGGTACAGAAATGATGTTCTTAATTAATTGCGGAATGTAAAATACATTGTTCAAAATAACACGGTTTTTGTTGGGAAAAGATAAGTAGATAGTTCCTACGGTCGTGGCAGCAACCCATGCTCCATTCCCAAACCGCATGGTCATCTCCCCTCTACTTATCTGTTTGCTTCTTGCCATCACCTGCAAATCATTGCAAAGGTGAACTCCACATCCGGTGTCCAACACCGAAGAAGCATCATTAACTGATAAGTTAACTTCAACATAAAACATACCATTCATTGGTTCAGTGCAATTACGTTTCCAATGTCCCTTTTTACCACAATTGAAGTACGCATCATGATCGGTACCCTTAGCCTTTTTTACACCACCTTTGCCTTTCAACTGTTTTTTCTTGTTGTTGTTCTTCTTCCCCTTATTCTTATTGGCCTTACGGCCCTTAGAACGGGATGAGGAACCAACAAGCAGTACCGGCTTATCTTTCTTGATGGTGGCATCTGCACTCTTCAACATGTTCAACAACTCGGGTAATGAAGCCTCAAGTTGATTCATGTTGTAGTTGATGACAAATTGGTCAAACGACTTCGGAAGGGACTGTAGCACGAGGTCAATAGAAAGCTCGGTCTCAAATTTTACGCCAAGATCAGAAAGCTTATTAATAAGACTGATCATACGTAAAACATGATTATCGACCGAAGATCCCTCATGCAGACGAGCACGGAATAGCTCTTTAGAGATTGCGAATCTCTCCCTCCTAGTTCGAGTGCCATAAAGCTCCTCGAGACTTTTGATAATATCCTTGGAGATGGTCACATGCTCAAATTGCTTTTGAAGCTCATTAGTCATAGAAGCCATCATGATACATCTCACTTGGATATTATCATCAGTCCACTTATCAAAAGCGGAACGTTTATCATCAGTGCTTGTGCGAGTTACGCGAGGCAAAGGCGTATCTAATACGCTATCCTTGCGCTCACTTTGAAGCACAATTTTAAGGTTTCGATACCAATTGGCGTAGTTGGGACCGACAAGTCTATTTGAATCTAAGATTGTTGAAAGTGGATTTTTGGCCATTTTGTTAACTACAAAATAATTAGCATTCAATATGTATCTTGTCCACATATAATTCGGTCTTTAATCGTACGTGTCTCCCACTATTTTATCAAATTCCATAACCCTCTTATATGGATATTCGAGGAGATATGCGGGTCTCCCTAGTGGGCTCGAGATCCATAAGCGACTCTTCATATGCCCCGAGAACACGAGCCCATATGATAAATCCGTATGGTAGGCTTACCGGCCTTCTATATCGACATATAGTTCTCAAGATATTTTGCCTCGTCTTTCCCATATACCCCGAGAACACGAGCCCATATGGTAGTAAACGTTAAGTCAAGCCCATCAAATATTCATGGTCAATCGACCGGACTAGTGTGCCCCACGACTCATGGACGACACCTAGACAAATCGATCCCACGAGCATCTCTATGCTTAGTGGTGGTCACAGCCTAATCCACTTGACGCCACCCCACGACTCATGGACGGCGGGCCAAGCTTCATGGCATTTCACATGCTACCACTTATGATGGAAGGCATGGACAATAGAATTTCATTCAATTTCCACATAAACTTAATATTTCTTGGATTTACTTGAAACAAATCAAGCGAGGGGTTTCAACATGCAAGGTCTCATCAAGATAAGGATTATCTTTAATTATGTGATCATGCAATCCAAGTAGCATATAAGAAAGCATAATATAAGACATCCACAAAGCGGTAAACAAATATGGATGATTGTGGGTCCCTAAGCGATCCACCCGAGCCACCGGTGAATCTAAGGCAATCTAGGGTACTAAATTAAAATAGGCCCTATCTATTACATAAGCTTCCAACGGCATACATAATCTTCAATAATGGTCCATCATCTTCGTCTCCATCTTCGATTACAATAAAACGAAAAAGAAAGTGCGAAAATAAAATATACAACCAAATTGAATAGAGGCCAATAATAATTACAACCCAATTGAATAATCTAAGGCTCGACCCACAATCCATCCATTATGCAAATCAACCATCAAGCGTATGAAGATGACATGCAAAGCATTAATTAATTATAAGCCCGTCACATAGTTGAAACAATCATAACTTTGGGATTTATACATTTTGAGGAAAAACCGAGTTTTTCTAGTTTTCAAAAATTCCAAACTTTGAAATAACTCAAAAATGCGTGGAAGTTGATTCCAAAATCAAGAAATGGGCCAAAGGTAAGAGTCCTTGAAGGCCCGGGTCATGTGTACCACACCACGTCAAGATGGTCCAACCATCAAGCACATGGTGTGCATACGCACACCCGTGTACGCTGCCCGGCAACGCACACTGTCCAGCAGCTGCTGGACAGTTTCTCGACCATGGTCGAGACCACCAAGGGGTGGAATCGGCCATGGTCAGCCCCGTCTTGACCCCCGCCAAGTTTCCTTTGACGGTTGGCAATGATTCGCGATATTGAGTCCTACTAAATGAGCACACCCTTATGCGCACAAAGCCTTCGGCCGGGTGCGCACAAAGTCTCGTAGCTTGGGTTCAATATCAACGGTCCTTGCCCGGGTTTTGACCTTCCCTTTTAGTGTCTCTTAATTTTCAATCGTTTCAAAAAAAACAAAATCTCCAAGATTTTAAGAAAAGCGATGACAAATCCCAAGCTATTATTAAATCAACAAATGTAACATATAGATTTAAGCAACCAGTTAAAATACTACATGAAACGGAAAGCACAACATGCAAAGTTTTTAATGTGCATAACCCGGGCTCTGATACCACTGTTAGGATCGGTATGCCCCCAAAAGCGATGTCGGCGCAACGGAAGAAATAAAGTATATAAAACACATATATATCGGCATCCCAAGCTAGGGGGTCAAAGTAATTCACAACAAAAACTAATACGAGTAAAGGGGTTTTAAACCGATTACAAGATTTGGGGTTTTATTAAAGTGAGGGTGTAAAACCACAACACAAGGAAAACCACACCAAAAACTTTGGCTCTCATTTTCGAATCCTCACCTCAACATGGAGGGGTTCGAATCAAACCACCATAAGCTCCTAAAGAAAGAAGCCTCTACAAGGACACACCTCAAGTAAGTTCATACCTTAAGCAAAAGATTGGCTAGATATATGCTCTAAGGAAATGGAGTCTATGTAGTGAAAGGTGGAAGACAAGAAGAGTTACTAAAAGAAATATCTATGGAAGATAATCTTTTACAACTAATCTTCAAGAAGAAGTTCTATAGAAGAAAGTCTTCAAGAATCACAAGAGAAGCTAGAAACATCTAGAGATGAAGAACTAAGCTCTAAGCTTTTTTTTCTTTTTAAGTTTTCATCAAGTTTTAAATGAGAGCAAGAACACCTCCTTTTATAGCCACCAATTTTCGGCCATAGGGTGTTAGGTGGAGTAGAAGACCTGTTTTTCTTCACCTACCACCTCATTCTCACCTAACATTCCATTCTCAACTACCACCACATGTGTAAGAGAATATTTTTCATTTTCTTCTTCATTTAAAAAACATTACAAGTCAAACTTTGACTAGCTTTGAATTTCACTCTTGTGACTTCATTTAATTAAGTCCAACTTAATTAAAATGACTCCCAAGTCTTCCAAGACTTGTTGATTAAATAATCTTCATGATTAATTAATAGTAAAATTAGTAGCTTAAATAAATTCCCGGATAATAATAATTTCCGTTAATGATTAATCTCCAAGATTAATTAATAGAAAAATTATTTTCCCAAGCCTACTAATTAAAATGTCTTCCATTTAATCAATTAATCTCATTAATCAATTTCACTCTAATCCTAAATCGGATTAATATTCACATACTAATTGAACTTTCTTGAGTAAGTGTGTAACCCCATTGTAGGTTCGTTCATGTACTAGTAGTAGGAACACAACCCCGTTGTGCCTTTGCAATTTTCATTGCTAGATTTAATTACTCCAAGTATTTTAATCCGACCAAGAATTAATTGCCGATTAATCCATGGTTCCTACAAATCAAGGTTAGTACTAGCCACGCGCCAAGAAGACCTAGCGATGAACGATTATTAGGTGACCTTTCCGCATTACGATTTTCGCATAAGTAAAATCCTTCCATCAAATATCCCGATCGAATCTAGGACTTGGATGTCAGTCGAAATCCCAGTACCTCGATTCTATGTATATCGATCTAAGTGACATTGACCAATTTATCAATCAAGCGAGGAAACACTGCTCCTCCTTATTGATACTACTCCGGCCGGAGGTTCCCATGGTCAATACACTGTGAAGTACATAGGATATGTGCCGATGCTAATGATCAGTGACGGATTCTTTCTTGGCACTCACGCGCCTCCGTACATAACCAGACTGGACCCAATATGCCCCACTTTATGACTCACCTGGAATCGTGTGACAAATCTAGGTACAGTGGGCGATGCACGAGACGACCAATTGTGCCTCAAGTCATGAGGACCCATCTTATGCCTACGTAACCGAGGAGATTCCAAATTCGACATTGACTCCAATATGGAATCTCGGCGGGGTTGTTCAGTTTACTCGATCCCAACGAGAACCCACATACATGCACTGATGTACACCGTATCAGTATCCATGGAATAGGATACACTCTCCAAGAATGTGCATTGTACGTGCAAGTCTTTACGAGTCATTGATATCCCTATCTCAATGATTCTATGACTTGGAACATCTTTAAGACCACAACCTTAGAGACGTATTCCATGATTGGCATCCCCGATACCAAACACATCTCATAGGTTAAGAGTGATCTAGGGGACTTTATCTAATTGCATAGAATGATAAGATAAAGAAGAAAATGCCATTTATTAAATTACTTGACAAGATACAATATAAGACTGTTTAAAGAGTCGGCTACTACGCCCTACAAATGGTGCACCGGGTACCTAACTCTTTCACTTCATGTGGCTGACCCGAGTTATACGACTGCATATTGTCAAACCGGCGTGGAAGATAGTGATTGGGAGAGGCCATACACCATGCTTTTCAAGTTTTCCAACTCCATATCTTTAGCAAATTTTAGGTCCTTAACATGCTCTCTTTATGTGGCAGCTCCAATGTACGGACGTTAGGAACAGAAGCAATTTTTCTCCGAAATCTTCTTGTTTACATGTTTTTCACCTTTTTTCTCTTCTTTTGCAATGATTTGTACATAAACTCAATAAACGCACATATCACATGCATATGTGGCATAAATCATACATAAATCCAATGTAAATATTATGAATATAGGGCTGTATAACACGTAAAATCATAACTTATCAACACCCCCTAACTGAAGCATTGATCGCCCTTAAGCAATAATAAAGAATAGACTAAAGATCAAGAAACATCAACCAAAAGGAAAGCAAAACAAAAACAAACTCACTTTCGTGGAGTAAACGATTGCACTTTGTATGTGCAATAAGCCTTTAAACCTTTATGTTACCCAAAAAGGACGAGTTTAGTCTTTTGAGGGTTTGTAGAAGATATACCCACAAAATCAAACAATTTTGAACCTTACAAAATCAACACAATTCCGAAATAATCAACAAGAAAACAATGGCGTAAGATCAACCATTTAAAGCTCAAAATCATACATACATATCAAATAATTTTGCTCATGGGCCACCAAGAATCTAAACGACCTCCAAAGGAGTGTAGTGAAGATAAATCTAAAGTATTATAGTCAAGTGGCATCCTTACCAAAATTTGGATATAAATCACATATCTATCAACATCGATAAAGCATAAGGCATAAGAATCATAGAGAAACTTAGATTAGACGGCGGGAACTGGTGGGTACGAGTAGTATGGCCTCCCGGCGGCTCTATCCATGGCCACGGCTAAATGTCGTTGGTATTGTGCTAATTTTTCCATATTGTCCATCGAAATAGATTGAGCCTCCTGAATCTCCCTTTGAGCTCTCTTCAAGTAAGTTATTTCCTGGAAAATAAAATCTAGGGAAAATGGTTGGGAAGTCGTTCTCGAGATCTCTCCTTTGTGTCAAGTAAATCTACTTGGCGTTTTCCTTGAGCTCATCTCTAAAAGAAATATCGATTCCCATCTTTACAAAACCTTCGTCACTCTCTCTCCTAAAACCTTATTTCAAGCATAACGTGCTTATCAAAGATGGAAAAATGAGGGGGATCGTCTAGTTCATCGAAGGATTTACCATTTCACAACCGAATTTCTAAATTTGGTTCATCAATGCCACGAAGACGAGTTGTGGTAAGTTAATCCTTTTTCTCCTCATTATGCAATAAATCAAGAGAGCCCTTTCCTTGTTAATCGAAGAGCAGTTTGTGGCAGGCATGATACAAAACCTCACAAACTCATTCCAGAAAAAGGCTTCTGGCTTCAACTCCTTTGGAATTATCTCAGTTTCTTTCGTTCTCCATGTGGCTCCCTCAATTGCAATTTTCCGAAGAACTAATCCCCAATCAAATTTTTTTTCTTCATCTTGTTCTAAGAATTTTGTGTACTCACAATGTGCGGATATTGGAAGATACATGTATTCGTTTAACTTTTTCTTGGAAAACTCCACATCTACTCCCCTCACCTTTACATTGTACACCCCTCTCCTACACTTCTCCTTAGAATCTTTTCTTACACTACTAGCATATAATTCTCAAACCCATGCGAGTAAAATCAACCTAGGAGTAGAGGCGAAGTACGATAGCCGAAGCACGAACATTTTCTTCAAACCGATTGACCTCACCTTATGTAATTCCCTATATCCAACCTTTTGCAAAACTGTTGGACCTCGAGCATCTCCAAACGCAGGTTACTCTGTACACCGGCTTCTTTCTTAACATTCTCACCCTATTTTGTTCCCAAACTCTCCCCTTTTATTATCTCCTGACCTCAACCTCGCCATTCTGTCGTATATTCAAACCAAAACTTCCACAACCAAAACCAACAAGAATCCACAACAAAAGCCAAATCAACACAATACCACACAAAATATAACACAAAAGCCTCACACAGATGCCAAAAAGTAAAATACGGAAAAGGGATACAAGATGGTGACGTTGTCTGGTGGCCACATTCGGACGTCAAGCCTTCCACGTTCAAACATCGGCCATTAATTTGAAATTCTTTGGCACCTCTCGTATGATCAGATCGGGTGGTGAATGGTAGTGTCTAGCCGCTCAAAGTGATGATTCTGGAGTATAATGTGTGGTGGTTTGTGTTGGGGAAAATTAACCAAACGCAGCAGAAAAGGAATTTAAAATTTTTTGGATTTTCCCTTCGCAGGGTCAATCTCAGGGTTTAATCATGCGTATGTATGATAGGGTAAAATTACATTACCCGTTGTAGAGAAGTGGTAGATTATTTCCACGAATTTGAATTCTTCAATTCTTCGCGATAAATCTCTGGCTAATTAATTCTTGATCCGAGCAGTCCAAGTGTGCTGCCTCTACATCGTCTCGCCGAAAAAACTTCCTCCTTCTTTTGGCACAGTGACCGACGGCTATGAAGATAGAGGGAGAGGGAATCTTTTTCTTGTGTGTTGTGTAATGCAACTTATGACCTAAGCTAATAATTAAGGTGATATTCATATCACTTAAGTTATTACCTTGGACTCAAACTAAGCCCATTAAACCCCTAAGTGGCCGCCCCCTTTAGGTTTAGTATGCCACATGGTGTATTAATTTTGTGCTTAGTTTAATCTAATATTTAATTAATTAACTTAATTAAATTAAATAATAGGTAAGCCATTTAATTAATTTTATTTTTTCAAGAAATATTATATTAATTAAATCATAAATAAATTAACTTATTCCTCCAAATAATCAATTCTATTTATTTAATTTTAAGTATCCAATACTTAAAATATTCCCACAAGAAATATTCCACTTTTCATTAATTTTTCCTTTTTAAGCGTGACTCTTTAGGTTAATCAATTTTTGGCAATGGGAGGATTCCATTGAATATGGATACCACCTAGCCAATCAAGTGGTTCATATTTTAATCCAAATTAGATGAAATTATTAGATCATTTATACCTTTCCATTTGTAAATACCGTGTGAATACAAACTCTTCGTTTCCTTATCCCGGTTAAGTGAAAGAGTCATGGTTTTGGTCAAACTTGCCAACTTAACACCATGCTATATTTATAATAAGCTCATATCAATGAATTCTTTATCCAAAGACTTTAAGATCTAACTTACTTATAAATGCATAGGATAATCCCTCGTTCACTTACGAGGGAACGAATCATTTCTTGGATATCAGTTAAGAATACTACTTGCCCATTAGGTTGCAGTTCGAGATTGACCCCACCAACGGGTGAATTCGGCCTAACTACTCTAATGACGAACCTAACGTCACAAGTATATCTTCAACTCGATTCCTCAGGTATAAAGTTCAGACACACCTATTACAATTTAATCAATTCTGTCATTGACTGTCAAAGAGTGAAAACCCATGTGACAGAATCGATGCGAGTCATGTCTGAGTGTCACTATCTCCATCAGTGCACCTATGATATGAGTTCTTCACTACTTCCTAGTGATTGACGGACACCTTTCTCGTCAAAACTCATATCATACAAGCCTTCATAATTTTCAATGTCCAATTGAAAATCTTTAACTTGCAGATTATTTGAGTAAACAAGTATCAGACTCCTCTAGTGCCTTAGAGAGTTAACTCTTGTGTTCATGGACTTATAGATGATTACAATATATAAATGCTAATATGAATGTAAACAACTAAAATGCCTTTTATTGACTAAATAAACAATTACAATTGATAATGTCCTATCATTTACTAATCCTCCAGTGTCATTTGAGGATATTAACCTAACAATCTCCCACTTGTACTCAATGCCAATCACTATGGTATTTAATACCCATCTTCTCAAGATGTCGATCCAACACTGCCTGTGTCAAAGGCTTGGTCAATGGGTCAGCGACATTGTCGGCTGAATTTACTCTCTGGACAGCTATTTCGCTTCTTCCAATGACTTTCCTCATTATATGATATCTTCTCCCTATGTGCTTGGATTTGCTGTGAGACCTTGGTTCCTTTGCTTGTGCAATAACCCCGTCATTGTCACAATAAAATGGCAATGGCAGCTCTACAATAGGGACCACTTGAAGTTCTCTAAGAAACTTCCTAATCTAAACACTCTCTTTAGCAGCCTCTGAAGCTGCTATGTATTCTACTTCAGTGGTGGAATCAGCGGTTGTGCTTTGCTTGGAACTTTTCCAAGTCACCACTCCACCATTGAGCGTGAATATAAACCCCGAAGTGGATTATATAATCATCTACATCAGATTGAAAATTTGAGTCAGTGTATCCATCCACTTTCAAATCTCCATGTCCAGACATTAGGACCATATCATTAGTTCTCTTCAGATACTTTAGGATATTTTTTACAGTAGTCCAGTGTTCTCTACCCGGGTTAACCTGAAAATGACTTACCACGCTTATCGCGTAGGCAATGTCTGGCTATGTACATAACATGGCGTATATCAGACTACCCACTGCAGATGCATAAGGCAGCGTACTCATTTCTTTCCTATCTTCTTCACTTTGAGGAGTATAGACTTTGAAAGGTGCACCCTATGTCTCATGGGCGAGAAACCTTTCTTAGAGTCTTCCATCCTAAATCTCTTTAGGACCTTATCTAAGTAAAGGGTTTGGGAAAGTCCTATCATTCTATTTGTTCTATCTCTATAGTTATGAATCCCTAGAATATAGGTCGCCTCTCCTTAAGTCTTTCATGGAGAATGTATTTGAAAGCTATGCTTTGACTGATGTGAGCATTCCTACATCATTTCCTATGAGTAGAATGTCATCCATATATAAGACAAGGAAAGTGATTTTACTCCCACTAACCTTCTTGTAAAGGCAGGGTTCATCTTCGTTCATGACAAAGTCAAATCCCTTGACAGCTTCGTCAACATGTAGATTCCAACTCCTAGAGGCTTGCTTAAGTCCATAAAGGGATCTCTTATGTTTGCACACCTTATGGATATCAGATCTAGATGCAAAGCCTTTAGGATACTCCATATGGATATCCTCCTCGAGGAATCCATTTAGAAAAGCCATCTTTCCATCCATCTTCCATATCTCATAGTCCAAGCGTGCAGCTATTGCGAGCAGAATACAAATAGACTTGAACATTGCCACCGGTAAAAAGGTCTCTTGGTAGTCAATTCCTTCCTTTTGACTATAACCTTTTGCAATAAGCCTTGCTTTGTAAGTGTCAACGTTTCCGTCCAGGCGTACTCTATAGGTTCAATGCCATCAAGACAATCTACCAGAGTCCAGACCCGTTTGGAATGCATCGAGTCTATCTCTGCCTGGATAGCTTCTCGTCACATTGCAGAGTCGATGTCCATTATTACTTGATCATAAATAGAAGGGTCATCCCCATGAACTCCCACTGCTATATAGTGTGGACACCTGGTTTCTCTTGTAGCAGATACACATAGTACCTATCAGGCTGATTTGGTACTCTACCAGATCTTCGCAATGTTCACTACCACAAAAAAGCCCTATTACAGCGTACCTATTACAGCGGTTTTGAAAAACTGTTGTAATAGGGGTACTTGGTTCGGACCTATGATAGTGGTTCGACCCGAGCCGCTGTCATATGATGTCAGAAAAAAAATTAAAAAAAAAAAATTAGATACGACAGCGGTTCATCGAACCGCTGTCATAGACCACACCTATGACAGCAGTTTGACTGAACCGCTGTCACAAAAAAAAATTACATGTGACAACGGTTCGGACATTGTGACAGCGGTTCGAGTCGAACCGCTGTCATAAGGACCGGGTTTAATTAACTCGGTCTTCTCTCACACTCACACTCACACTCACTCTCTCTCTCTCTCTCTCAACTCTCTCACCACCACCACCACCACCACCTCTCTCTCTCGCTCTCTCTCGGTCTCTTTCTCTCTCGGTTTCTCTCTCTCTCTCTCCCTCTCTCGAGATCTATTTCTGTCTCTCGGTTTCTCTCTCTCTCTCTCTCCGCCGCCGTCCGCTCCTCCCCTCGTTCGGTATCTATCTCTCTCTCTCCCTCTTTCTCTTTCTAGATATATATATATATATATATGTGCATATATATGTATATATTCTATATATATATTTAACTCTTTATATATATATATACACAAAAGGATTGCCGCCGCCGCCGCCGACCACCACCATTTAGTGGATACATTTTTTTAGATAAATATATATATATATATTTATACACACACACACACATGGAGTATAGAGTTAAATATTTGTGTATGTATATTTGTGTATGTGTGGGTGTATGTATATATATTTGTGTATGTGTGGGTGTATGTATATTTGTGTATATGTGGGTGTATGTATATATATTTGTGTATGTGTGAGTGTATGTGTATATATATTTGTGTATGTGTGGGTGTATGTATGTTTGTGTATATGTGGGTGTATGTATATATTTGTGTATGTGTGGGTGTATGTATATTTGTGTATATGTGGGTGTATGTATATATATTTGTGTATGTGTGGGTGTATTTATATTTGTGTATATTCTTGAGATTTGCCTATTTATTGAAACATTTAAGAGAAATAGGGATTTGACTGAATTTAGTATTAATTTGGGTTAGTCGGGTGTTAATTACGTTTGATTTGGGATTAAATTGTGGTTATTTTGTGGTTTAGGGTACATTGATCCAACTGGTGATCTATATTTATATTTAGTTGTTGAAAATATGATGTTTTATTTGTAGTTTTATGTGATTTATGTGATCCGACTGGTGATCAATATTTGTATTTGTTAGAAATATGATGCTTTAGGTGATCCAACTGGTGATCAATATATATTTATAAAGTGATGCTTTATTTTTAGTTTTATGTGATCCAACTGGTGATCAATATTTGTAGTTGATTGAAATATGATGTTTTATGTGATCCAACTGGTGATCAATATTTTCGTATAGTAAGATCGACATTTTGGGTTTGTTGTGGGTGAAAGATTAGAATTTTGGGTTTGTTGTGGGTGAAAGATTAGAATATTGGGTTTGTTGTGGTTGAAAGATACGAATTTTATTGGTTGCAAGTTTGGGGGAAGATTAAGTCGAGAACTTGGTAGAAATTTTTGCGTCGATACTCTACCGAATTTTTTCTAGGATAACGGGAAATAAATTAAAATTAAAAAAATTTAATTAATTTAACTCAACTGATGTTAAAATTATTTAATTTAATTAATTAAGATCGAAATTGGATTTTAGCGGATCGTAAGATCCGAATTTTGTTTGTTGCAACCTACCCGGGTGAAGATTAAGTCGAGAACTTGGTAGAAATTTTTGCGTTGTTACTCTGCCGAATTTTTTCTAGAATAATGGGAAATAAATTAAAATTAAAATTATTTAATTAATTCAACTATCAACTGATGATAAAATTGTTTAATTTAATTTATTCAGAATCAAAATGGATCAAAGTTGGATTTTAGCGGATCGTATGTCGCAACAGTATGAGAAAGGGGTGAAAGAGTTCATAAAGTTTGCGGTTGAACATGCACCAGATCCAACTAGGATCACTTGCCCGTGTTTACATTGTTGTTTTGGAAAGAGAATTAGTCCACGTGAGTTGGAAGATCATTTGGTGTGTAATGGAATTGATAAAAGCTACACACGTTGGACAAGACACGGTGAAAGTAGTGTCACGTCGGATGATTAGGGTGGTACATCATATCCATCACAGGATTTCAACATGAATGATTATGAGCCTGATCGTTTGGAGGAGATGACAAATGTGATTGAGGGGGATTTGTGAAATTGTCCTAAAATGTTTGACAATTTGACAAGTGATTCAAAGACACCACTGTATAGTGGTAGTAAATTCACAAGATTGAAAGCAGTTCTGAACCTATACAAGTTAAAAGCCTACAATGGGTGGAGTGATAAGAGTTTCACAGACTTACTTGGTTTATTAAAAAGTATGCTACCTGAGGATAATGTGTTACCTAATCGTACTTATGAGGCTAAACGGATGTTAACCACAATTGGCATGGGATATGGGAGGATACATGCATGTCTCAATGATTGCGTATTATTTAGAATTGACTATGCATCATTGAAGGCTTGTCCGAAATGTGGCGCCTCACGGTACAAGAAGAATGGATCTGCGCCTGTCAAAACCATGTGGTATTTGCCTATAATACCACGATTTAAGCGCATGTACAGTAGTAAAGAGTTAGCCAAGGACTTGACATGGCATGCTGATAGAAGGCTTGAAGAAAGGATTGAAGATGACAAGATTCGACACCCCTCAGATTCTCCTCAATGGAAAAAGATTGATGATGATTTCCCTGAATTTGGTGAAGAATCAAGAAACCTGCGCCTTGTATTGGCTACAGATGGCATGAACCCTCATGGCTTGCAAAGTAGCTCACATAGTACATGGCCGGTGATTTTGATGATCTACAACCTTCCCCCATCGCGATGCATGAAGCGAGAGCATATAATGATGCCTATACTCATTTCTGGGTCGAAACAACCTGGAAATGATATAGATGTCTACTTGGCTCCTTTAATTGAGGATTTGAAGGTGTTGTGGGACACCGGTGTTCAAGTATATGACGGGTTCAGAGAAGAAAATTTTAATCTCAGAGTCATGTTATTTGGAACAATCAATGATTTTTCGGCAAGAGCAAACCTCGAGGGATATGGTGTACATGGCCAATGTGGATGCCCCATATGTGTCAAGAGTACAGATCAATATCGATTGACACACTCTCAGAAATATGCATTCCAAGGGCATCGGAGATGGCTAAATCGGAACCATCGATATCGTCGGTGGAAGAAAGCTTTCAATGGGAATATAGAAGAAAGCCGAGCTCCTAAGTGCTTAACTGGTGAAGAAGTGTTTGAGAATGTAAAAGACTTGGAGGTTAAATTTGGAAAGACTTTTGCAGGTGGCCTTGCAAAAACTAGGTGGAAAAAAAGGTCAATTTTCTTTGAGTTGCCGTATTGCACGTCTTTACATGTTAGACATTTTCTTGATATTATGCATATTGAGAAAAATTTATTTGATAGTGTCATTGGTACACTTCTAAATGTGCCCGAAAAGACAAAAGATGGCGTAAAGGCACGGTTAGACTTGGTTGAAATAAAGATAAGAGGAAAATTGACACCAACAAATAAGGGGAAACGTACTTATTTGCCTCCAGCAGCTCACACTCTAGCCAGGAAAGAAAAAATTGCATTATGTGAGTTTCTTAATGGAGTGAAAGTTCCAGAAGGGTATTCTTCAAACATTAGTAGTCTTGTATCAATGAAGGATTTGAAGCTAAAGCACTTGAAGACTCATGATTGTCATGTAATCATGGATCATTTGCTACCAATTGCTATACGGGCCATTTTGCCAAAAAAGGTGAGAGACACGATAACTAGATTGTGTTTCTTCTTCAAAGCAATGTGGAGCAAGGTGTTTGATCCTGAGCAATTTCTTGCACTTCAGAAACAAATTGTCATCACTTTGTGTGAGCTTGAGATGTATTTTCCACCTTTTTTTATATATAATGACTCACCTACCCATTCACTTGGTTAGAGAGACTCAACTATGTGGACCGGGTTTTATGAGATCTATGTATCCTGCTGAGCGTTATATGAAGGTATTGAAAGGCTACGTGAAAAATCGTAGTCGACCGGAAGGTTGCATTGTTGAGCAGTACATAGTTGATGAAGCCATTACATTTTGCACAGAGTATCTGGCAGATTCTAATGTTGCAGAGCTTCCAAAGTCTCATGTTGTGGGAGGGGGAACAGAAGGAAAAAGATCAATTGGAAAGCAATTAGTTAGTGTTCATATTACACAAAGGGATCAGGCACACCTATATGTGCTCCACAACACCGATGAGGTTGACCCATATGTTGAAGAGCATAAGAACCAACTTAGGAGATTCAATCCAATTAAAAATGAGGCCTGGATTTCAAGAGAGCATAATAAGAGTTTCATCGATTGGTTCCGAAAGCATTTTGAAGAGAAACAGAAAGAGAATCCACAACTTTCAATTTCAGATAAATTGACACGACTGTCGATGGGTCCGGACAGACTTGTATTTTGTTATTCAGGTTATCATATAAATGGTCGCACATTCTATACAAAAGACCAAGATGAACGAAGTACAATGCAGAATAGTGGTGTGAGTCTTGTAGCTCAAGCAATGCATATCTCAAGTGCGAAAGATAATAATCCTATCTATGCCGATTTATCATATTACGGGGTGATTGAACATTATATGGGAGCTTGATTATAGTTGGTTTCGGATGCCTGTATTTTGGTGTAGGTGGGTTGACAATAAACATGGTGTCGATAATAGTGAAATAGGCTTCACTCGAGTAGACCTTGAAAGGGTGGCATACAAAGATGAACCTTTCATTTTAGCATCACAAGCTAAGCAAGTGTTTTTTGTCACCGATCCTATTGATAAGAGGTGGTCCATTGTTTTATCGGCAAACAAAAATACTTGTATTGATGATGATTATGAAGAAAGTGAAGATGATGGAGAACATCCTATCTCATTAGGTGATTCACAATCAATTGATAGTGACGATGGCTTGGATATAAGTGATGATAAATTGTATATGCGACAAGATCACCAAGAGGGGATATGGATTAATCCATCAGTTCGTCGGCGTACTAAAAAAAATGGTTGTACCGATGGGAAGCAAAAGACTACTAAGCCAACGACAAAAAGAAAACAATGAAAGGTATTTCAACTTATTTCATAATTGTATGATAGACTTGTTTTTCGATCAATATTTATACTTAGTTGCTAGAAAATTTATATTCTTGAGATTTGCCTATTTTTGTGGAAAATTTAAGGGAAATAGGTGCTTGATTGAATTTAATTGGGGATTAAATTTAAGGTTAATTTGGTTTAGCTGGGGGTTAATTATGTTTAGTTGGGGATTAAATTTTGTTTATTTTGTGGTTTAGGATAATTACGTTCTAGAATAATGGATATGAACGTAACTTCTGTATTTATTACTTCTATTTTAAAATTATTTTTGCCAACTGAATCTGCCAAATTTATATGAATCTAACTTTTGTATTTATTACTTCTATTTTAAAAAAAAATTGCCAACTGAATCTGCCAAATTTATATGAATCTAACTTTTTTATTTATTACTTCTATTTTAAATTTATTATTGCCAAATGAATCTGCCAAATTAATATGAATCTAACTTCTGTATTTTTTGGCTGTTGTAGGTCGATGGCTTCAGATCCTGATGGTAGTTTTCCCGAGGATGATGTATATGGATCAGATAGGCGTCATGAGGCGGAGATACGGAGAGGTGTCACGGCTATGAAAAAAGTTGTCAATGCCAGAAGTAAAAGCATAAGGCTACCTGTCGGCTGGAATGACAGAGGTCAAGCAGTTAACCCAAACAAATCAATATTTGTTGGTTATATAGGCGTGCAGGTTCAACAGAAGGTGTCGATTACCATGAGTGATTGGCGAAGAGTCCGATCACCAATAAAAAAAACATTTGGGATGAGATGAAGGTAATTTGGATATTATCATATTTGTAACTGTTAATGTATTATCATATTCTCTAAATTATAATTTTATATATACTTTGTTGTTGTTTTTTTTGTAGTTGGCATTTGATATTGACGACAGTAGACAAAAGTACGTACTAGCAGAAGCTGGGAAGCTAGCACGTAACTTCAGGAGCTACTTAAGTAGAAAGTGGGTGCGAGATGATGATGGAAACATTAATGACAACCCACCCCCACAATATGAGATATCCCAAGCCGATTGGACGGCATTTTTAGCTGTTCGCTTAGATGAAGGTTTTCAGGTAGCTAGTCATTTTAATTTACAGTTTCATTTGTTGGTTATTGCGTTTATATTTAGCTAATAATTTGATAATGTAATAAACAGAAACTAAGTAGGGACAATAAGGAAAGAGCAAAGGAACCTGAATATCCTTATCGGAAAGCGAGTCTTGGACATGCTCTTGTGGAGCAAATGGAGGTATGTAGTTCATTTAGCAGTGAATCCTTACAATTTTTTTAATAAAAATTCTATGTTAATGCATATATATATATATATATATATATATATATATTTTAATGAAAATATAGATAAATAGAAGAAGGGATGCGGGATCCGATTGCACAGAGGTGACACGAGCACTCGTGTGGAGGATTGCGCGTTCTGATAAAACAAATCAAATTGATAACGACAATGTTAGAAGAGTAGTGAATGAAATGGTGAGTTATTTACAATTTTAGCATCGGAGATGTGTTGTATGTTTGTTTTGAAATACTATTGAAAGAACAAAGTTCACTAAATTTTTTTATTTTTTAAAATGTATTATTACAGGAGAGCATTTCACAAGAGAGTACTAGCCATAGTGGAAATGAGAAGAGTCGAGATGACCTATTGGCTAAAGCTCTTAAAAAGAAGGAGCATCCGGGTCGCGTTAGGGGCGTTGGCTTTGGGGTCTCACAAAGATACTATTTTAAGGATCCAAAGCCTGCTACAGAAATGGAGATGGAAAGCTTGAGAAACATGGTGAAAAACCTCTCCCAAACTATGGTAGCCATGCAACAACGAATTGATGTTTTGGAAGCCCCTAACTCGCATCAGCCACATGAAGATGACGTGATTTCTTTGAAAGATATCAGCCCAGAACCAGGTTATAAGATGCTTCCTGAGGTAAATATTTGAACTTGTTTATTAATCATATAACTTGCAACTCTCTATTTCTGTAAATCATACAAAACTT
Organism: Buddleja alternifolia; assembly: GCA_019426215.1. Classification (NCBI taxonomy): domain Eukaryota; kingdom Viridiplantae; phylum Streptophyta; class Magnoliopsida; order Lamiales; family Scrophulariaceae; genus Buddleja; species Buddleja alternifolia. The sequence goes on from CM033391.1 coordinate 27,563,550, forward strand.
TCTAATATAATGTTGTATATATATGTGTGTAGGTTATCGCTCCATGTCAATTAGCACTTTCATCACCATCATATCGTGTGGTGGCTAAAGGACAACTGTACAATCCACCGGTGATTGATAGAACACTTCACAACTGTCCATTAGCCACCAACAATGTGAAAGTGCGCATTGACACTACAGTTGAGGCGAAGACACTCCTACCCGTCCCTCTCAATGATGAAATGCTCACCATTTCTAGTGGTCTGGGTACCTTTGTTGCTTGGCCAGCGAGTCTCGTCATTGTCACTGATGCACCGGTATGTAATTAATAGCTAGTCATTAATAAATTATAACAATTTGTTTGGGGTTACTAAATATACTTTGGTGTGTAACATTCATATTTTATTTTCTTGCTTAAACAGTCTTTTGGACCATCCAAATCATCTGGAAACCATAAGTCAGGGACGTCGAAGCAGTCAACTGTCAAAGGAAAATTTCCAGTGGTCAAGCCTGCACGTGAAGGAGACAGAGGTGCAGACCTTCAACTAGATGGACTCCCTGATGACCTTGTATTTCTGGGAAAGTACACGAACATGATGTCTATTAATGCCCAGATCACTATAGTCATGGAGAAATCCATTATGAATTTGACATTCTCAGAGTATATTGGAAAGGAGGAGATCTATCACCTTCTGCGTCAAAAAGAGATAGGAGCCTATATCATTACATCCTACATAAAGTAACCTTTTTAATTATTTTATTGCATCTGAACTACGATTATTTTCGTTACTTGAAATTCATTTTTTATGCTCAATTTAGGTGTTTGTGGTTTAAGTACGTGATCCCCGAAGGGAAAGAAGCAAGTTTTGGGTTCCTTAGCCCACATTCCATATCTGCGGGAACAAGCCAGCAAATTCAACAAGTGCAGTACATAGCACGTGCTATGATACAGCGTGCACAACCGAATAAGTTATTTCTTGCCCCTTACAACACCGGGTGAGCTACTAAAGACTCAACTTTAATTTGTAAAACTAGCTACGCAAAACAAATTTTGAACTTATCTTTTGAATGCTTTGTAGGGGACATTGGTTGTTGCTTGCAATTGATCCATTTCAAGAGATCATTTACTATCTGGATTCTGTGCATGGTGAGCAGGAATACCAAGATGATATGATACAAAAAATCAATCAGTAAGTTTTTCATTCAATCAACGTATCTATTATATTTAATATTTTTTAAACTGTATTTATTTCACATAATTGCTTGTTTTTAACATATTTCCTTGTTTTTTATATTTTTTTATAGGGCTGTGCACATATTTCGTGCAAATTGCAACAACCAATCCAAGAAATCCAAAAACTTGGCCTGTCAATGGTTTAAAATATAGGTTAGCATTTTCTACTTTCATGAGATTATATATTCGTATAGAAGTTAGTGTTCTAATACAACGTAACTTTGATTGCTTTTGTAGTGCCCCCGGCAGACCAACGATGTGGATTGTGGCTACTTCGTTACGAGATTCATGAAAGAGATTATTAGCCACGGACAATCTATAATCCCAACAACGGTATACATAATCCTAATATATACTTAATTCTATTCCTTTTGAAATTATTAAACCTTTGTTAGGTAATTGAAACGTCATTTTAGTTTGCAATTAATCTCTCTCTCTCTCTCTCTATATATATATATATATATATATATATCTTGCAGTACTTTCATGATTCTCAATCCTTCTATACTCAAGAGCAAATTGATGAAGTACGCTGCTAAGTGGCACGTTACATTTTCTTAGCAGCTCCTTAGAAATTAGGTAATGTAGTTTTTGTACATTGTGACTTGTTGTAAATTGTGATTTCATTTATTGTATTTAAATTGTCATTAGTAATTTAATTAGTTGATTGTAAATTTTGTTGGAGATTATAACATTTTATTGTTGGAGGAAAAAGATGGTAATATTGAAGTTTGGGGTGGTGGTTGTTCATGTTGAATATGTTTTGCTGTTAGTTTAAATTTGTTGGTTGGTTTATTGAATATTACTGTACAGGAATATTATCATAATAGTGTGATCAATATAAAAAAAAATGAAAAAAATGTGAACCTATGACAGCGGTTCCCGAGAAACCACTGTCATAGGGTTCGAATTATTTTTTTTATTTTTTTTTAAATATTTGATAGCGGTTCCCTCAAAACCGCTGTCATAGGGTCAACCCTATGACAGCGGTTGAAAACAGGTCCACACCATATAACAGCGACACCTATGACAGCGGTTAAAACCGCTGTAATAGGCCCAAAAAAACCGCTGTCATAGGTCATTTCTGTAGTAGTGGTTGGTTGTGTTTCTTCAGGTTCAGTGTGTATTTCTTGAACAGTCGTCTTCCTAGGTGTTTCATCTTGTTCATTTAGAGCAATTTTCCTACTTGCACCACCTTCTAGAATGAATTCATCTTCCAGAAAGTGCGCTTGCAATGCAACAATGATCCTTTGATCATCTTGCATGTAGAAAAGGTATCCCATGGAATCCTCGGGAAAATCGACAAAACGTCTTTTAAGGTACCTATGTAACACCCTCAATTTTAATCCTAATAAATCCAACACGAAAGCGTCAACACGCCCTCAATTTAATCCTAAAGAATCCAACACGAAAGTGTTATCCTATCCTTACAGAAGTAGAAACCAAATTCTGGACACAATTAAACAATTCATCTTATCGGGTCACAACCCCAATACATCAACTAAATAGCTATGCGAACTTAATATACATGAGTCAATCTACATCATTCACCTCTAGGATAGTCCGAGTTTATACTCCGATCCTTCAAGCTAGTTTCACTTCTCGACTTGCCTATAACTGGAAGGAAGAAAGTGAAGTACATAAGCAAAGGCTTAGTGAGCGCCAGTGTACGTGTGAAAGGTGCTTAAAATAGTTTTTAGACCCCAAAGTGATAAATTAATAAGGTGAAAACAATAATAGTTTCTATTTTTCAAACGCTCATTAAAAAAACGAGTAAGAATGACATTTGCGTTCAAGCAGTAGCTGGTATGACACCAGGATCTTAGTATACATACGATAAAGTTTTAAAACATGCATTTTTAAAAGTGTGCAGTCAATGTAAGTACCACGTACAAGACTCAATGCAAGTATCATGTACAAGACTCAATGCAAGTATCATGTACAAGACATGTTTAAGTAACACGTACACGTCACGCTTAAGCAGTAGGGGGCCATGTTAGCAATACTATCGCGTCCGATGATTTACCCATAGCACTTTGGGTCCCTCTGCTTCTTCCTTATCACCCCTGAACATGCGGCTTAAAAGCCATCACCTTATATCTCCCCACGCAGGCTCGCGATGCCCGATTTGGTCATATCCGGAATATGCCACACGATAAATGACCCATGCACCCTCAGAGCACTCCGTCCTAGATGCATGGATCTAGACGTGGATAGCGGGAACTGTTTAAGACCGCAAGCCCATGCTTGACCGGCCGAACCCTGCCCTATCCGTCGCCCGACCTTGGGCCCAACACAACCACGCAAGATGAAACATGTCACAAGAACACCATCACGACAAATGATCATGATACAAGAACCAAATGATAGAGTACTTCCACGAATCCATAAAAACCGATGTTTATTTTGAAATCATGTTTGCAAAATATGCATTTGAAACAAGTATGCAATCATGTATGTCACGAATGATTAAATGAAGCGTTTTGGCTCACGAAGGAATATTGAATCGAGCGAATATTTTATTTTTTTTTCAGAATTTCATTAAAAGAATGTTTTCTTGAAATCATTTTCACAAAACCTGCCTGGAAAATTATTCTCGCAAGATATGTCTTTGAAACATGCCAAGAAATGGTTAATGCAAATTGAGTCCATGATTTGATTTGAAAGTGTTGAAATTCATTTTCATGTGAAGTATTGAAAGCATGATGAAAGTATATAGATATATATACGACGTGTTCCTTCCAGTTTTGAAAGACATATAACTATAATTTTGAGAGGCAACTCACCTTGTCCAATCGAATACCAAAGCTCAAGTCCAGAGTTTGAGCGACGCTCAATCTATTTCGTAAGTATAATTACCTATTCCAAATAACTATACTCATTAATATGATCATAATAGCAACTTGATTGATAATAAACAAATACGATATGATTAATCTCGAATAAGCAAAGGTCTAGGAAATAAATATATTAATCAGCACTTACCCATCTACAAATACACCATAAAATTGATTTGGTTCGGTCGAACTTTACTTCTAAGCCATGGACAAGAATACACGAGATAATCCCATCATGCGCCTCCTTCTACCTTTGTGCGTCCTCACCGTTACGATTCTCCGTTGTTCCATTTACCGAGACAATCAACACAAAATTTACATATATAGGTTCATAACAATCTCAGCTTTATCACCACATAAATATTATCTCAAAACCCACTCGAGAAAAGGTGAATCGGGCCTCCAAATTTGATCTCCCAAAATGCCAATTTCTATACATCCTGGAACCTTGTAACCAAATCCACTTTTCAGCTACATTACACCATGGATTTTGGAAATTCTTAAACCTATCAATATCTACACTCACAGAACTTTCCAGTGGTAGCCTTGCATGTGCAATCCGGCCACTAAAAGGGTGATTTCCAGGCTAAAGAACATGTAAGAACATTTCTGGAATTGGTAATTGGGTACTGGCAGTGGTACTTAAATGGTAATCCTGGACATTTAAATGCACTTCCTTCAACAAAATCCACCATTACATGTATGTACACTAAATGAGCTATCTAATAATGGCCATGCCTAAACAATTAGACAATAAAAAGGAACAATTCAGGCCCAAATAAATGAATGACAGATCCGGCCAAAAAACAGGGGCAGTGGTAGTGATGTTTTAGCCACCAATTCTTGATTATTTCCTTAACCAAAACCCACAAAACTCACCAGTAACATATTCTATACTCAAAGGGCTTTCCAACGGTGGGATTGCATGCATGATTCGACCACCAAAAGTATGATTTCTAGCTACACGAACATGATTAGAAGTTGCAGGTACTGCGAACACAGAACAGGAAGTGGTGATTCAATGGTCGATTCTAGAACTTTAGTGACCACATTAGCACAATCCAACTTAATATTACTGTTCCTTGTTTTGTTAGGATGAGTTTGAGCTAAAGAACTCTAAAAATGAACATCATTTGATACCTCAAAACATGAAGATACAAACGCTGCCAGAACAGAAATTTTCCTTCGAAAATTGCTTGCAAGATATGTGTTTTGTTGTGGTTGAGCTTTCTCTTCTGGTTGATTAGCTTGGAACGGTTTGAGACCTTAAAGAGGTCAAAAATGGAGAAGGATCTGATAATTTGAGGAAGAATTAATTGGAGTGAAAATGATAGGCAATGGAATGAATAGATAGAAGTATTTATAGGGTGAAATGAGGGCTTGATGGCAATTTTCCTATTTGTCTCATAGTCCTTACCTTATTGTATTTCATCTCATGGTCCCTATATACATACGAGTTAATATTGAGCCCCTACACGGATGAGAATTAATATTCATCCAATCTAATTACTAAGATAAGAACTCATACATATTAATCAAGTACTCTTCAATTAACTATACTACGAGTCATTGATTTACTAAGTATATTAGTATTACGAAACCTCGACTATCACAACCTAGCTTCCAATTTCTCTACCTTAGTCTTTTTGATGTAGGCAGGGCATCCCCAAACCCTAATGTACTTAAGGTTTGGTTTCCTATTTCTCAATATCTCACATGGTGTCTTAGGAACATACTTGGAAGGACATCTATTCAAGATATGAACACCTGTAAGGAATGCATGTCCCCAAAAAAGATAGGTAAGTCAGTGTAGCTGAGCATAGATCGAACCATATCCAATAGTGTTCGATTCCTATGTTCTGCTACCCCATTCAACTGTGGAGTTGCTGGTGGTGTGAGTTACATTATTATCCCATGTTCCTTTAGGAACACATCAAACTCATCACTCATATATTCACCTCCACGATCCGATCGTAGTGCTTTTATATGATAACCAGTTTGTTTTTCCACTAAGGCCTTGAATTCTTTGAACTTATCAAATGATTCAAACTTATACTTCATTAAGTACACTTGACCATACCTTGAATGGTCATCAGTGAATGCAATGAAATAGTGGAAACCTTCACGAGCCATTTCTCTAAATGGTCCACAAATGTCGGTGTGCACAAGTCTTAATACTTCAGTGGCTCTTTCAAAAATCCCGGTGAAGGGTGATTTAGTCATTTTGCATTTGAGGCAGGATTCACAAGTAGGATAGGGATCCGATCCCAATGGGTCGATTAACCCATCTTTTTCCATCTTGTGTACCTTTTTCTCTCTGACATGACCTAGTCATAGATGCCACTTTAAGCTTAGGTTAGTACTTTGCCTACCACGTTTCTTTGAGATAACATTCGCAACACACTCATTTTTCATGTTTAAGTAATAGAGGCCATTGACTAAAGTAGCAGTGTCAACAATATTATTATGAAACAAAATGCTGCAAGTACTGTCATTGAAATTAAAAACATAATCATTCCTAACCGAGACAAGAATTGAAATAATGTTTTTAAGCCCGTTGGCCAAAACTAAAATATCCTCTAAACTTAAAACATGTCCAGATGATAAACATAAAGAAGTTGATACAATTTCAGAAGTTGCGACACTCTGCCCGCTGCCAACACTGATCAGCACCTCCCCATGCTCCAACTTCCTACTTCGCTGCAGATCTTGATTCAGTACACAAACGTGAGCGCTAGCTCCATAATCAAGTATCCACGAAGTCAAAAAAACAGTAATAGAACAATTAGTTTCTAAAACAAAAAGTTCCATACCTAGTGCACCTTTGCCAAAGTTTGGACACTCCCTCCTCCAGTGGCCTAGCTCACCGCGGTGAAGGCACCTATCTGTTTTCTTTGGTCCTTTTCTCTTCATCACTTTATGAGCTTTGCCCTTTCCTTTGTCTATCTTAACTTGTGGACCCAGAGCGCCAGTAGATTTCTTAGTCTTCTTCTTCTTCTTGCTTTTGGGCTTAGAAGTGATGACCAAGGCCGCCTCTTTTCCCTTTGACTTCATTTGAGATTGTGCAGTATTCAGCTTGTTCATCAACCCAGCCAGGTTGCACTCTATCTCATTACAGTTGAAGTTCATCACGAATTGGGAAAAGAAGTCTGGAAGTGATAGCAAGATAAGGTCAGTTTGAAGTTGTGGGTCCATGTTGAAATCGAGTCCTCTAACCTCTCTATTTTCGAAATCAGTTTTAGTACATGGTCCGCAACCTTTTCTCCTTCCTTCATCTTGGCTCCAAAGAGCTCTTTCGATATCTCATACCGAGTAGTGCGACTGTGCTCACCATAGAGCTCTACCAGGTGTGCCAAAATAGCCCTCGTCGAGACCATTTTATCACGAAACCTCTGCAACTCATTTATCATTGAACCCAGCATGTACCCACGAACCCAGACGTCGTCTTTGACCCATTTCTCATGAGTCGCAACTTCCTCCTCATTAGCACGTGTCCTTACGGGCGCGGCTGGGATATTAGCATCCAATACATACCCCAGTGACTCCATATTGAGTTCTTTAACTAGATTAATAGGTTACAACCTTTTGCTGGTATTTGGCCTAATCAATCTATTAAAGTGATGTCCAACATCAACCCATCAAATGGATGATTTAATCCCTTTGTCCATTACTTATCAAAACTCAACCTTTTAATGATCATATAGATTTATGAATAATCTAAGTTCAACCCACTGACAATCTATTAGCCTAACAATGGAATTTCACCTTGCAACCTTTTGCTGGTATTTGGGGTGAAATTTATTTTTGAGCAATGGCATTTCATGCAGATAGGAAAAATATAAAATATATTTCAATACATAATTCTCCCATTTCTTAGGGATGATTTACATATCAAATATCATTTTAATTTCTCCTAAGTTCAATGAAGGACAGGATACCAAGTACCCTTTACTAACTTAATATTTTTCAAGTGGGAGGATTTAAATTATTTATTAGGTCTCACTTTGCACATTAACCCATTTCATATCATGCGTATAAACATGGATTAAAATAAATAATTAGCAATCCTAGAAAGCTAACAACACACAATTCATGGACTATATTTCCTAGATTGAAATAAGTCAATGATTCAATCATAAAATAAAAAGAAACTAAACTAAAGCTTCCAAAGCTCCTTCTTGAATCTCCTCGGCTCGACTTGGATTTCTCCTTTAACCCTATTCTATCTCTAACTATTACATTTCAATATTTTTCACTTATACAAAAATTTATCTAGAAAGAAAATAAAAATAGGCTCAAAATGGCGTTTACAACCCATCAAAAATAAATACAAAATATAAACAAGCCTAAGTCTATAAACCGTGTCTCCCATCACATAACATGTCAACCATAATATTCACATCATATAATACACGAAAAACATATATGTTAATTTCTAATTAAATTATTGATTTTCATATTCTTGAGAAAATTAATTTATTTAATTCTATTTGACAATTTAATTTAATTGAACCCCAATTAATTTTCTAATAAAATCCAATTTTAATGAAAAATTAAATTCTAAGTTCATTAAATTAATTTCACAATAGAAGAAATCTAATTTAATTCAAAGTCTAACTTTAATTAACATTAGATTAGATGGAAATAAAATTAACCTTATTAAATAATTAACATTATTTATTTTGCATTAAAATCTAATTTTAATCAAAATCAAATAATAAATAATATTTAATAATTGACCCGGGTCAGGTTTGCAATAAAACCCGTGTGTCAAACACACGGGTTAGGCTCGCTCAATAACAGCGATTCAGCAGCTGGGCTGCTGGGGCGATGGGCTCGCATGCGCGGTGCGCTCGCAGGCCCACAGTGCGCTCTGTTATGCCGTTCGCCGCCACGGCGACGTGTCGACACCGCAATTGCTATTTTTAATTCCATCACATCATAATTACATAAAATCTATTTTTTTATTAATTTCTAACAAACGAAAATAATCATATTTCTCAAGAACACGAATAACGCGAATTCCACATATCTAATCATGCATCGATAAAAACTGTAAAACATGCTTCTTCAACACAAAATTACACATAATTTACATACGCCGAACCCCGCGATTTGGCTTTGATACCACTGTTGGGGCAAATTAATCAAACGCAGCGAAAACGGAAATAAATTTTTTTGGATTTTTCCTTCGCAGAGTCAATCTCGGGGTTAAATCATGTATATGTATGATAGGGTAAAATCACATTACCCGTTCTCGCGAAGTGGTAGATTATTTTCACGAATTTGAATTCTTCAATTCTTCGCGATAATTCTCCGGCTGATTAATTCTTGATCCAAGTTGTTCAAGTGTGATATCTCTAAATCGTCTCGCCGGAAAAACTTGATGAAAAACTTCCTCATTCTTTTGGCACAGTGACCGACGGCTATGAAGAGAGAGGGAGAGGGAATCTTTTCCTGGTGTGTTGTTTAATGCAACTTATGACCTAGGCTAATAATTAAGGTAATATTTATATCACTTAAGTTATTGTCTTGGACTCAAACTAAGCCCATTAAACCCCTAAGTGGCCGCACCCTTTAGGTTTAGTATGCCACATGGTGTATTAATTTTGTGCTTAGTTTAATCTAATATTTAATTAATTAACTTAATCCAATTAATTAATTCAATTAAATAATAGATAACCCATTTAATTAATTTTATTTTCCAAGAAATATTATATTAATGAAATCATAATAAATTAACTTATTCCTCCAAATAATTAATTCTATTTATTTAATTTTAAGTATTCAATACTTAAAATATTCCCACAAGAAATATTCCACTTTTCATTAATTTTTCCTTTTTAAGAGTGACTCTTTAAGTTCATCTATATTTGGCAATGGGAGGATTCCATTGAATATGGGTCCCACCTAGCCAGTCAAGTGGTTCATATTTTAACCCAAATTAGATGTAATGATTAAATCATTTATACCTTTCCATTTGTAAATATCGTGTGAATACAAACTCTTCGTTTCCTTATCCCGGTTAAGTGAAAGTCATGGTTTTGGTCAAACTCACTAACTTAACACCATGCTATATTTATAATAAGCTCATATCAATGAATGCTTTGGCCAAAGACTTTAAGATCTAACTTACTTATAAATGCATAGGATAATTCCTCGTTCGCTTACGAGGGAACAAATCCTTTCTTAGATATCAGTTTAGAATACTACTTGTCCATTAGGTTGCAGTTCGAGGTTGACCCCACCAACGGATGAATTGGGTCTAACTACTCTAATGACGAACCTAACGTCACATGTATATCTTCAACTCGATTCCTCAAGTCTAAAGTTCAGACACACCTATTTCAATGTAATCAATTATGTCATTGACTGTCAAAGAGTGAAAACCCATGTGACAGAATCGATGCGAGTCATGTCTGAGTGTCACTATCTCCATCAGTGCACCTATGATATGAGTTCTTCACTACTTCCTAGTGATTGACGGGCACCTTTCTTGTCAAAACTCATTTCATACAAGTTTTCATGATTTTCAATGCCCAATTGAAAATCTTTGACTTGTAGACTATTTGAGTACACAAGTATCAGACTCTTCTAGTGCCTTAAAGAGTTAACTCTTGTGTTCATAGACTTATAGATGATTACAATATATAAATGTCAATATGAGTGTAAACAACTAAAATGCCTTTTATTGATGAAATAAACAATTACAATTGATAATGTCCTATCATTTACTAATCCTCCAATGGCATTTGAGGACATTAACCTAACAATTTGTGCATAAGGTATGGGTGATTTTTAATTTTTGGTAGGTGGGTAAAATATGGGGTATTATGAATGGATTCTTGGATAGAAAGGATTATGTATGTGATAGATGATGATGTAGATGAAGGTTTATGGAAGATATGGTGGTTCTTTGGTGATTTAAGATGGTTGGGGTGGGTTTTATGGTGGAGGGTGTGTTTGGCGGGAGTTTTTTCGAGAAGAAGAAGTAGTTTGAAATTGGGATATGTAAATTACCCCAAACTTGTCATTTAGTACCAGACTCCACATTAGAACGTCCGTATGGTCTCGTTCAAGCATTGCATTCAGTAGCTATCCCAAAATTGATTAAATCTGACGTTCGAACGCTGTCATGCTAACGTTTGGGCGTTGACCAGTCAACGTTCAAATGTAGTAATTTGCCCATTTGGACGTCACGAGCAGGAGATGTTTTCTTCTTTTTACCATGTTGTATGTAAAACAAAAAAAAACTCAAAACAGGACGCAGAAAAGCAAGAAAAAGAACCAAATGAAACAAAGAAAGAACAAAAAAGAAAACTTGGATTGTCTCCCAAGAAGCGCTCTTTTAATGTCACTAGCTTGACTTTGCAGAATTGACTTAATCCAACGGATCGTGGAGTAGGACAAAGCTCTTGTTCGATCTTAAATCAGTAGGTGCATCATATTACAGCTCAGCATTCGCGGCAGTTGTGATTGATCAATATCATCAATATATTCCATCTCATCATCCATCTTGGCTTTCGCACTTGTCACCTTCATTGGTTCGTAATATGTGCATTCCTGAAACTTCTCAGCAAGCAAAGGGTTAAAAACATCTATGTTTAAGCAGAAATCAGTATTACCCGACGACTTAAAACTCCTATAAGTATTAACCGACAAAAATCAGTATCAATTCTTTAGTGCGACTCTTTAGGTTCGTTTCATTTGGCAATGAGAGGAAACCAAAGAAAGTGGGAAACCAAATAATAATACGAGATCATTGAGATCGATTAAGTGCCTAGCACAATCGCCTCTTTTGCTTTGGCCAAAGACTTTGATCTCTATTTATCTATAATCACATAGGGTACATTCTCATTCACTTATGAGAGAACAAATCTCATATTAGATAACTGCTAAGACTACGACTCGCCCATCAAGTCCACATTTCGACGTCGAACCCACCAATTGGTGAATTGGGTGTAACTACTCTAGTGAAAGACTTGACGTCACAAGTGCATCTCCAGCCTGATACTTCAGGTCAAAGGTTCAAATATACGTATTACGCATAATCATTTCTGTCATTGACAGTCACAGAGTGAAAACCCATGTGACAGAACCGATGCGAGTCGTGTTCGAGCATATTGGTTCCACTGATGTGCCTACAGTCTTAAGTTCCCACCATCACATGGTTTTTTACTGACACTCCCATGTCAGAGATAACATTGTACAAGTATTCAAAGTCTTTATTTTCCCATTAAAGACTTCATCTTACATGCGAACTAGTTTTAGTAATCAAGGTCGATCTCTCTAGTGTCATTCTTCCTATCACATAGGAAGTAGGGGGATCGCACTGAAAACACAGGCTAAGCGTTTTACACAACTTAGACATGCAGATATGAATTAAGTGAAAAACTAAATAGTGCCTTTTATTAATAATAATTTAGTTCAATTCAAGATAGATGCCCTACTCATTCTATCATCTATGGCATCTGACCGCATAATCCTAACAATCTCCCACTTGCACTCAATGCCACTCATTGTGGTATCTTATACCCATTGTTTCCAGGTGTCGGTCCAAAATAGCCCGAGGTAGTGGTTTGGTGAACGGGTCAGCTATTGTCAGCTGAGGCTATTTTATGCACTGCTATCTCTACTCTGCCAACGATCTCCCTAATGATGTGAAATCTTCTCTCAAAGTGTTTAGACTTATTATGAGACCTATATTCCTTGGCTTGCGCTATTGCTCTGTTGTTATCACAATAAAGTAGTAACGGGAGCTGAGCACTAGGGACCGATTCAAGTTCTCCAAGAAACTTTCTCATCCAAACAGCTTTTTTGGCTGCCTCTGAGGCTGCCACATACTCCGCTTCAGTGGTGGAATCAACGATTGTGTATTGCTTGGAACTTTTCCAAGACACCGCTGCACCATTGAGAGTAAAAACAAACCCTGAAGTGGATTTTCGGTCGTCAACATCTGACTGAAAGTCTGAATCAAAATAACCTTCCATCTTCAGGTCTCCACCGCCATAGATGAGAATCATATCCTTAGTTCTTTCGAGATACTTTGAGATATTCTTCACAGCAATCCAATGTTCTTTTCTAGGGTTTGCCTGAAATCGACTCACCACGCTTACACCCTACACAATGTCGGGTCTAGTACACAGCATTGCATACATTAGGCTACCAACTGCAGAAGCATAGGGCATGCTACTCATCTCCTATCTATCTTCCTCACTTTGAGGACACATAGACTTAGATAAGTGTACTCCATGCCTCATGCGAAGAAACCCTTTCTTAGAATTGTCCATCCTAAACCTCTTTAGGACCTTTTCCAAGTAAAGGGCTTAGGAGAGACCTATCGCTCTATTTGTTCTATCTTTGTAGATACGAATTCCGAGAATGTATGTCGCTTCTCCCAAGTCTTTCATAGAAAACATACTCGAAAGCCATTTCTTGACTGTGGTGAGCATTCCAACGTCATTTCCTATAAGTAGAATGTTATCCACATATAGTACTAAGAACGAGAGTTTGCTCCCACTAGTCTTCTTGTACACACGTGGTTCATCTTCGTTCTCGATGTAGCCATATCCCTTTTCAAATTTATCAAAACGAAGATTCCAGCTTCTAGATGCTTGCTTGAGACCGTATATGGACCTCTCAAGTTTACATACTTTATAGATATCAATCTCGGATACAAAACCCTTTGGATGTTCCTTATGACTTGGTTCGATTATATAGAGTCCATCTCTGTTTCCATGGCTTCTCGCCATCTTGAAGCGTCGACATCCACCATCGCTTGATCATAGGTACACAGATCATCTTCATAACATTCTTATACTACATTGTGAAGCTTTGGCTCCCCCTGCAGTAGATACCCATACCTCTCAGGTTCATGTGGTATTATACCAGATCTACGTGGTGGTTATGCTACTATTGGTTCAGACCTTGGTTCTTGGACAGATGTCTCGGAGGGAATTTCATTGTGTTCTTCTAGAACAATTTTTCTACCATTGCCCCCTTCCAAGATGAACTCATCTTCAAGGAAGTGAGCTTGTAGCGCCACGATGATTCTCTGATCATCATGCAGGTAAAAGAAGAATCCCATGGAATCTTCAGGATAACCAATGAAACGCCCCAAGAGGGATCTTGTCTCCAATTTCTTCACTTTAGTCTTTTTGACATAAGCGGGACATCCCCAAATCTTAATGTGGTTAAGACTTGGTTTTCTATTATTCCACATCTCATGCGGAGTTTTAGGAATGAATTTAGAGGGACATCTGTTCAATATATAAGCAGCAGTAAGGAGCGCATGTCCCCACAACAAAATGGGTAAATCAGTGTAACTAAGCATGGAACAAACCATGTCCAACAGTGTTCGGTTCCTTCGCTCGGCTACCCCATTTAGTTGAGGAGTTGCTGGTGGTATCAGTTGTAACATTATTCCTTGTTGTCTAAGGAATTCATCAAACTCGGCACTCATATATTCTCCTCCACGATCTGATCGTAGATTTTTTATATTTTGCCTAGTTTGATTTTCTAGTAAGGTTTCGAACTCTTTGAACCTTTCAAAGGATTCAAACATTCTCTTCATCAGATACACTAGACCATATCTTGAATGATCGTCTGTGAAAGTGATGAAGAAGTAGAAACCCCCACGAGTCATTTCTCCAAATGGTCAGCAAACGTCGGTATGCACTAATCCTACGACTTGAGTAGCTCTTTCAAAAGTCTCGGTGAAGGGTGATCTAGCCATCTTGCCTAAGAGACATGATTCACATGTTGGATAGGGATCCGACCCCAGTGAGCTTAAAAGCCCATCTTTTTCCATTTTGTGTATCTTGTACTCTCCGGCATGGCCTAGTTACTCATCAGGCTACCAACTGCGGAAGCATAGGGCACGTTACTCATCTCCTATCTATCTTCCTCACTTTGAGGACACATTGACTTAGATAAGAGTACTCCATACCTCATGGGAAGAAACCCTTTCTTAGAATTGTCCATCCTAAACCTCTTTAGGACCTTTTCTAAGTAAAGGGTTTGGGAGAGACCTATCATTCTATTCATTCTATCTCTGTAGATACGAATTACTAGAATGTATGTCGCTTCTCCCAATTCTTTCATGGAAAACATACTCGAAAGCCATTTCTTGACTGTGGTGAGCATTCCTACGTCATCTCCTATAAGTAGAATGTCATCCACATATAGTACTAAGAACGAGAGTTTGCTCCCACTACTCTTCTTGTAGACACAGGGTTCATCTTCATTCTCAATGTAGCCATATCCCTTTTCTACTTCATCAAAACGAAGATTCCAGCTTCTAGATGCTTGCTTGAGACCGTATATGGACCTCTCAAGTTTACATACTTTATGGATATCAGTCTCGGATACAAAACCCTTTCGTTGTTCCATATAGATATCCTCCTCGAGGAATCCATTCAAGAATGCCGTTTTGACATCCATTTTCCATATCTCATAATCTAAGTATGCAGCTATAGATAACAGTATTTGGATGGACTTTATCATAGCCACGAGCGAAAAGGTTTCTTGATAGTCAATTCCTTCTCTTTAACTATACCATTTTGCTATGAGGCTGGCTTTAAAGGTGTCAACCTTGCCATCGCTACCTATATTTTTTTTTGTAGATCCACTTACATCATATAGGTTTGATACCTTCAGGACGATTTACCAAAGTCCACATTTGGTTCAATTATATAGAGTCCATCTCTGTTTCCATGGCTTCTCGCCATCTTGAAGCGTCAACGTCCACCATCGCCTAATCATAGGTACACGGATCATCTTCATGACATTCTTATACTACATTGTGAAGCTATGGCTCCCCCTGCAGTAGATGCCCATACCTCTCAGGTTCATGTGGTATTCTACCAGATCTACGTGGTGGTTGTGCTACTATTGGTTCAGACCTTGGTTCTTGGACAGATGTCTCGGAGGGAATTTCATTTTGTTCTTCTAGAACAATTTTTCTACCTTTGCCCCCTTCCAAGATGAACTCATCTTCAAGGAAGTGAGCTTGTAGCGCCACGATGATTCTCTGATCATCATGCAGGTAAAAGAAGAATCCCATGGAATCTTCAGGATAACCAATGAAACGCCCCAAGAGGGATCTTGTCTCCAATTTCTCCACTTTAGTCTTTTTGACATAAGCGGGACATCCCCAAATCTTAATGTGGTTAAGACTTGGTTTTCTATTATTCCACATCTCATGCGGAGTTTTGGGAATGGATTTAGAGGGACATCTGTTCAATATATAAGCAGCAGTAAGGAGCGCATGTCCCCATAACGAAATGGGTAAATCAATGTAACTAAGCATGGAACAAACCATGTCCAATAGTGTTCGGTTCCTTCGCTCAGCTACACCATTTAGTTGAGGAGTTGCTGGTGGTGTCAATTGTAACATTATTCCTTGTTGTCTAAGGAATTCATCAAACTCGGTACTCATATATTCTCTTCCATGATTCGATCGTAGAGTTTTTATATTTTGCCTAGTTTGATTTACTATTAAGGTTTTGAACTCTTTAAACCTTTCAAAGGATTCAAACTTTTGCTTCATCAGATAAACTAGACCATATCTTGAATGATCGTCTGTGAAAGTGATGAAGAAGTAGAAACCCCCATGAGACATTTCTCCAAATGGTCAGCAAACATCGGTATGCACTAATCCTAAGACTTGAGTAGCTCTTTCAAAAGTCCCGGTGAAGGGCGATCTAGCCATCATGCTTAAGAGACATGATTCACATGCTGGATAGGGATCCGACCCCAATGAGCTTAAAAGCCCATCTTTTTCCATTTTGTGTATCTTGTACTCTACAGCATGGTCTAGTCTAAAATGCCACTTGATTCTTAAGTTAGGTTCTTGCCTACCACATTTATGAGTTACAACATTCACAACAGATAAATTAAAGACATTTAAATAATACAAATCATTAACTAAAAAAGCATTGCTAACCAATTTATTTCGATAATAAATGTTGCAATTCAATTTAGAAAAACAGAATGTATAACCATTCCTAACTAATATAGGAATGGAAACAATGTTCTTAAGCCCCTTGGGCAAAACTAAAACATCATTTAATAACAGTAAATGTCCAGAATTTAAATAAAGAGTAGTAGATCCAATCCTAGTAGTTGCGACGCTTTCCTCGCTGCCTACTTTGATCATCACTTCTTCTCGACCCAGCTTTCTACTTGTCTGCAGATCCTAATCCATACAACAAACATGGACACTAGCCCCTGAGTCCAGAATCCACGAAGTAGAAAAGACGGTCATAGAACAGTTAGTTTCAAAAACGAAGAGTTCCATACCTTTTGCGCCTTTGCCTAATTTGGGACAATTTCTCTTCCAGTGGTCAAGCTCACCGCACTCGAGACATCTATCCATTTTCTTAGGCCCTTTGCTCTTATAAAACCCTTAAGCCTTCCCCTTACCCTTTTGAACACCCCCTAGAGCTCCAAGTTCGCCAGACTGCTTCTTGTTCTTCTTCTTCGTAGACTTTTTAGGTCCAGAAGAGATGACCAAGGCAGTTTTCTTTCCCTTTGGTTTCATTTGAGATTGTGCAGTAACCAATTTGCTCATTAGCCCAGCTAAATTGCACTCTATCTCATTGCAGTTAAAGTTAACTACAAATTGGGAGAAGGAATCAGGTAGAGACTACAAGATTAAGTTAGTTCGAAGGGTGGCGTTCATGGTGAATTCGAGAGCTTTCAATTTCTCAATCCTCGAAATCATTTTAAGTACATGATAACCAACCTTCTCACTTTCTTTCATCTTGGCTCCGAAGAGCTCTTTTGATATCTCATATCAAGCAGTTCGACTGTGCTCACCATAGAGCTCTACCAGGTGAGCTAGTATAGCTCTTGCAGTGCGCATCTTATCATGTGACCTTTGAAGATTATTGGTCATAGATCCCACCATGTATCCTCTCACCCGGAGGTCGTACTTAACCCATTTTTCATGGGCTTGGACCTCTTTCTCGTTGGCACGTGTTCTAGCAAGAGCCGCCAGGATATCAGCCTCCAAGACGTATCCCAGAGATTCCATATTGAGGACAATCCTCAAATTTCTAAGTCAGTCCACATAGTTGGGTCCAGTAAGAGTATTCTTTTCGAGCATAATTGAAAGTGAGTTTGTCATATTTGAGAGAGATAAATGAGAAAATAACTGCAGAAATAAACAGATTAATTAGATTACTTATTTTGACTTAACAAAGAAAAATTAAAGACTTAAAATTTATCTTGGCTCCAACTGCATTTTTCGAATGCCACACTCCCATGTGAAAATCGGGAATCATCATCGGCATCGATTCCACAGCAGGTATTGAGGTCTTCAATTAATTAGATGGGTTTTAACCTAACCGATTTCTGGCCCATTAATTATTTGAAGTGATATCTAATATCAATTTATCCAATAAACATTTCAATACATTTCCCCATAGTTCACCAAGCCGCAACCTAACCGATTTCTAAGCTCGTGAACTACCCGAGTTTATTCCCACTAACTCCCATAATCTAACATTGAATTTCACCTTGCAACCTAACCGGTTTCTGGGGTGAAATATGCTTCGATTAAGGCATTTAATACACTTACTAAAATTTGAATCTATTTCCAAATGTATAACCACCATAACTGGGAAGCATTACACATTCGTAGTAATTTTAATTTTTTGTAAGCTTAGTGGAGGGAGAGGATGTCAAACATCCTTTACTAACTCGGTATTATTTATTTGGGACAATTTTAATTCGTCAAAAGTTTTGGTCTCACTTTGCACATTATTCAATTATATAGCGCTTTTATTCTATATTGAGCATGTATAAGAATACTACTAATAATCATGCCTTTCAATATAAATAATCATAGAATTTAAATAAATAAATAAATTCATCACTCCATCATGGATTTTTACTAGAGGGCTCGAGGCAATAGGCCATCACAAAAGGCATAAATTAAAACCTATTTAACATTCATGGGCCTTTTGACTTTATCAATTTTGAACTATTCTATTTCAATTCCTAAAACAACTCATGCATTATTTCTAAGAATATAATAAATAGCCTCAAACTTGATAACCCATAAAATATAAAGGTAGAAAAAATAAACCTAAGTCCACGATTGGTGTTACAATCACATAAGACATGCTTGCATCAATTAATACATGCTCGCAATATTTAATACATGCTCGCAATATTAAATCACTTATATTGATTATTAAAATCTTAGTCCAACTAAAAAGTCCTTTATAAAATTCCCAACTTTTCATACATTCGATATTTCAATTAAAATCATTCTAGTCCAACTAGATGACTTAGATATACAAAATTAAAACATTAAGTATATCTAAATTTATTTAAAATAATATTAGTCCTACTAAAAGAATACATAAAATATGGAATTCTATTTCATTATTTTTTAATGCCATCATTAATTGGAAATACTTTTATTTGATCAAAGAATTCATTATTAATCTCTAAGAAAAATAATTTATATTCCTTATTCAAAAATTGAGCAATTTCCTAGTCGAGAAAAATAATAATATTTAATCCATAAATTAACTATTAATCTCTAAGAAAAATAATTAATTAAATTTAATTAAACATTTTATTCCAATTAATCTTATTGGGCTTGATTTCATCAAACACAAGTCACCATCCTTTTGGTCCACTTGAATTTAATTTAATTGGGCTCAAATTAATTAATTACAAAAACATGCATGTTTTCATTAATTTCTTATTGGGCTAAATTTAATTTAAGTCCAAATCACCAATCTAATTGACCTATTTAGATTTAATTAAATTAAGTCCAAACTAATTAACAAATTGAAATTGGACAATTTTCAACTAGGCTTAATTTAAATTATTCGGGTCATCATCCTTTTGATTCACCCGATTAATTAAACTTACCCAAAAACCTAAATATCAATTTCGACCCAAACATAGCCCATTTTAAGACCCTGATCCAAGACTTGATTCAGCGGGTCGTGTGTCGGAGCACCCGACCCGTCAGGTCGTGTGGCTGCGTGGCCTAGTGGCAAGGCCACACGGCCCAAATAGCCAAGCAGCGTGCGCTGCGCGCGTATCATTCGAGGTCTTCGAGCCCCGTTTTTCCTTGAATTTTTCAATTTTTTAATATTATCAAATATTCCTAGATTTACAATAACTAAAAAATCAAAAGTTCTAGGCAAAATCCATGAAAAACGCAGATTCAAGAAAACATACAAACATGCTTCAAAAACACATAACATGCATATCTTAAATCACGTAAACAAGATCAAATATCCAAATCAGAGATTGACTCTGATACCACTATTGGGTTTCGCAAAAAAACTCATAAGGATTTCAAAAATTTGATTAAAACCCAAAGTGTTTCTCTAATCGCATAATTGAATCTAAAATTGCTTTAACGAATAAATTCAACTTACCCGTTGAAGCGAGGTGGTAGGAGAATTCAATTCTTCTTCAAAACTTTGAAGTGACGAACTCCTTGAATTCTTCAATCCTAGTATTCTTCAAGTCTTGATTTCTTGAAGTTTCTTGTAAATAAATCCAAACAACGAAGCACATTGTCTCTAAATAATCACACACGAATTGATGATGAAAAAAATCCTTTTTTCTTCTCTATATGAACGATGGCTAGTGTGTATAGAGGGGGAGAATATTTTTCTTCTTCTATTATTTGGAGAGTTATAATGAATTGTAAATTGTTAATTATGGTATACGTTAAAGTCAAGAGAAGACTTTTATATCTCAATGACTTATTGACCAAAACAAAACAAAAGAGACCAACATCATCATCCTTCTAGCCCTTGGGGCACGGATTTTTTCTCTTGCGTTGTTTAATTAATTCTTTATTCAATGAATAATTTATTTTATCCAATAAATAAATTAATTGATTAAATAATAAAAATAATTAGATAAATGAATTCATTAATATATTTCTCTAAGAAATTAATTAATAATTAATCTTATCTGTTTAATTAACTATCTTATCTAATACGTAATTAATTAATTATTTAACTTATCCAATAAATTAAATCTCTCCAAAAATAAAATAGAAAATCCTTTTCAATTTTCTTCATCAATTCTTTAGCGCGACTCTTTAGGTTCATTTCATTTGGCAATGAGAGGAAACCAAAGGATGTGGGTAACACCTAGCCAGTTACGTGGCGCACTTCGTAGCCCAAATGAAATACAAATGAATGGATCATTCCACAACCTTCCAATCGTAAATACCGTATATGTATAAACCCTTTGTTCACATTCCCCGGTCAAGTGAGAGTCATGGTTATGTCAAACTAACTAGACTTGACCATATATATAAATTATAATAATACGAGATCATTGAGATCGATTAAGTGTCTAGCACAATCGTCTCTTTTGCTTTGGTCAAAAACTTTGATCTCTATTTATCTATAATCACATAGGGTACATTCTCATTCACTTATGAAAGAACAATCGCATATTAGATATATGCTAAGACTACCACTTGCCCATCAAATCAGCATTTCGAGGTCGACCCCACCAACTGGTGAATTGGGTCTAACTACTCTAGTGAAAGACTTGACGTCACAAGTGCATCTCCAGCTTGATACTTCAGGTCAAAGGTTCACATATACGTATTACGCATAATCATTTCTGTCATTGACAGTCACAAAGTGAAAACCCATGTGACAGAACCGATGCGAGTCATGTTCGAGCATATCGGTTCCACTGATGTGCCTACAGTCTTAAGTTCCCACCATCACATGGTGTTCGACTGACACTCCCATGTCAGAGCTAAGATTGTACAAGTATTCAAAGTCTTTATTTTCCCATTAAAGACTGCATATTACTTGCGAACTAGTTTTAGTAATCTAGGTCGATCTCTCTAGTGCCATTCTTCTTATCCCATAGGAAGTAGAAGGATCGCACTAAAAACACGGGCAAAGCGTTTTACACAACTTAGAGATGCAGATAAGAAGTGAAAAACTAAATACTGCCTTTTATTAATAATAATTTAGTTCAATACGAGATAGATGCCCTACTCACTCTATCCTCTATGGCATCTGAGCGCATAATCCTAACAATCTCCCACTTGCACTCAATGCCACTCATTGTGGTATCTTATCCTCTATGGCATCTGAGGGCATAATCCAAACACGAACATCCTGAGAGTCCACGTTTGGACGCTGACCAGTCAACTTCAGACGTTGGCTTCTCCACATTTGAATGTCTGATACAGTAGCTCCTTTTTTTTTGGAATTTTATCGGACATCAGGTTCTGCACATTCGGGCGTGGACTTTTGGGCAGAAATTCTAGCCTTTTTCAGTTCTTTGCCACTTCTTAGTGTCACGGCAAAACATTGCTCCTTTGGAATCTTCTCAGTATCACTAGGCAATGCTCTAGGTACTCTCCTGAATATGCTGCTTGGCAATTTACCTAATTGATGATGCATCTTCTTCATTCCCGAAGTAGGATCCTTAAGCATGAAGTAAAGCTCTCTAAATGACTTGTCAGACTTTCGAATGTGCGCATCAAGCCTCTCTTTGATTGTGGGAGCTCGCCCTTGACCTTGCTGTTGAAAGTGCACTTACCTCGAGGTATTGTTTTGCTGAAAGGGGGTCGAGGTTCTTGATATGCTCCCGGGTGTCCTTGTGGTGGGTTGTTTTATCTCCTTGGAAAATTCTCAGCCCCTCCAAAATTATTTTGTGGCCTGTTATGATCGACAAAATTAACGTTGGTCACCATCGTCTCTTCCTTGATTTCCTTAACATCGGTCACCTTCTTAAGAGTTGGAGGAGGTGGAATATGCTCTTCATCATCTTCTTCGGGGTACAACTTATCTTCTCTAGCTAAAAGCTCGATTTTCTCCCATACCGATTTATTATCAAGACCCAAAAGGTCACCCTAGGCTCCAGCATTGAGTCGGTGCTTAATCCTACATATCACCCCCATCATAAAAGTGTTGCACTAATTTATACTTTGAGTACTTCTTATCCAGACACTTTAGAATCATTCCCTTATAACGAGCCCATGCATCTGCAAATGACTCATTCTTCCTCTGCCTAAATCTATTTATGTTTCCTCGGAGCTCATTGATTCTCGAAGGTAGGAAGAATTTATTGAAAAGCTCCTCAACTAGCTCTCCCCGTGTCGTAATGGATTGTGTAGGTAAAGATTTGTACCATGTAGTACCCTTATCCTTAAGGGTAAAGTGAAATAGGCATAGTCAGGTAGCATCTAAATCTCTCGCATGAAACTGCAAAGTTAATAGAATGTTCTCAAAATTTTCCTAGTGATCATGACGTGAGTCACTTGGGTCTCCATAAAAGGGCTCATTCTGGACAATGCTAAAAAGGTGTGAAGGGATGTGAAAGTTGGGTGAACGGAAAGGTGGTAACATAACTGGTCCCGGTAGAGTGTGTACTTAGGTGGTTGGCTACCACGAACCGATGGTAAAGTTACTGGTGCTGCCAGTTGCATGGCTTGGATGATATTTTGCAACCACTCTTTGTTCTCCGGAAGGTTCATATCCAGAAAATTTCCGGCCAATGCGTGATTTTTTCGGTTTGCTAAGATAGTACGTTCGATTTTCGAATCTAATTCCTCGAGATTTTCTCTTGAAGCTCGGGTCATAAATCTACAAGATAAGGCAAACCAAAAAGAAGAATAAAACAAAAATTAGAACGAAAGCAAGAATATATATAAAAATAAATAAAAATTATGAAAACTTGAAATAAAAACGAAACTAGAACTAACAAATCCCCAGCAACGGTGCCAAAAACTGTTAGGTATATGCTCTAGATGCAAATGAGGACAAATAGATTGTATAGGGTATCCAATTATGTTATACGAACTTATCTTTAATAAAGGCATATATCCTTTTGTTCATATAAAACTTCATGACATTAATAAGTATTGAACAAGTAGTCCATGTGTATCTAGGTTGACTATTCGCCCTTTATGGAATAAAGAAGTGGCACAGGAAGAGTCTAACACCTGATCACTTAAAAGGGTTCGCAAGTCAAGGAATCTTAATTGGGCATTAATATTTGACTTGTATGACACATGCTCTGACAAAGAGTGTCATTCGAACACTATGGGATAGTGAGAATAAGTGTCATAGATATACCAATGGAATTGGTATATTTGAACACGGCTCGCAGTAATCCGATCACGTGGGTATTTACTCAGTGACTGTCAATGATTAGATTACTGATCATAATAGTATGCGTGAGCCTTAAACCTGAGGGGTCATGATCAATGTACTTATACTGTTGAATTTGTTACTAGAGTAGTTAGGCCCAAATCACCCTTAGGTGGGGCCGACCTCGAAGTGCTATCTTAATGAGCCAAGTAGCACTTATGAAGTGATCGCCAAGATGGGATTCACTGTCTCAATAGTAAACAAGAAAGTATCATGTGCGATCATAAGCAAATGAAATTATAAGTCTTTGGCCAAAGAAATGAAACTAACTCATGTAAGATAAGGAGGGTAGTTTGATAGTTTCATTATGCTATGATTTAATGCACAATATCAAGTTTAGTGAGTTTGACATATACCATGACTCTCACTTGATCGGGATACGTCAGTGAAGGGCTTATACACATACGATATTTATGGTCTAGAGGTTCGTAAATGATTCGTTCATTTCATACTCAACTGGGTTACGATGTGAGTCCACAGGACTGGCTAGGTGACACTCACATCCTATAGTAATTCCTCCCATTGCCAATTGAGACGAACTTAAAGAGTCGTGCTATAAGAAACGAATAGGATGTCTTTTTATGTTAGTCTTTTAGAAAGATAAAATTAATTGGACGGATTGATTTAATGGTAAATCAATAAATTAAAATTTTAATTTAATTAGTTTAAATTAAATAATTTAAGTAAAGAATTAATTAAATGGAATTAATTAATAATATATATTTTGGATTTAAATAGGATTTAAATTAAATATATATTAAAAGACGGACTAAGTTGACCGGGCCAACTAAAGCCCACCTTGACCGTCCATGGAGCCCTAAGGGACAGCCACTAGGAGTCCCAAAAGGGTCTCCTACTTGTTGCATTAGTCAGTAGAGTTAAATAGATCTCCAACTGTGTAACAAGTAACCTAACCCTATCTGCATAACACCAAAAGAAGGAAACTCTTACCCTACTCTCTCTCTAGCCGTCCACAACCACCACAAGGAGAGATTTTCGGGGATCTTTGGAAGGCTCGTTTCGCGTGAATCTTTGGAGACAGGAATTCTGAGAGAGGTGTTCTTACGCGAATTCAAGAAAACGAAATCGAAAAGGTACTCAATTTCGTTTATTTTTGTAAAACCTTAAAAATCATCAAACCCAGTGATTCGACTCTAGGAATCCTCAATTCTTCTACTATATTTTTCGCTTAAAAGGATTCCTAACAGTGGTATGAGAGCCGACTTTAACTCGTTTGATGATTTTTTGCGTTTGAAATTATGTTGGCTAATATGGAATTAAAAATTTGATTTTTGCATGATTTATATTTGATATTAAAAGATGAATTTTGGAAAACTTTATCGCCTCGAAATCGTCGCCCGAAAAGCGCCACAGCGCCGGCGGGTGAGCAGCCCCACCGGCGATGCCACTGCCCCTGCACGTTTTGAACGTGTAGCGCCGCTGCTATACAGGAATTTGAAAAACAAAAAAAAAAGGAAAAAGAGGTCGCGGTGTTGTTCAGTGCCGCCACCGTCGGGCGGACCTGTTTTGGTGTTGGGCTTGGCCCAGCACCCGCACATTTGCCCAGCAGTTTACGCATTGGGCTAGGCCCAGCGCACACAAACAGCGATGGGCTGTGTATGTGTGTGTGTGTTCAAGAGCTGGGCCCGGCCCAACGATTAATTATATATATTCTATATTTATATATTTATATATATATATATATATTACTAATTATTGGGTTTGACCTAGTAGACAAATTTAACCTGGATTTGTCAATTCCCCCTTTTTACTAATAAAATTAATTTTGTTTTTCTAAAATTAAATTAGATTTAATAAGTTAAATTGGATTTAACTTTTATAATTAAATTAGATTTAATTATGTCATAAATTAATTATAAATTAGTTTATGATTCAAGACGATTAAATAAATTGGATTTATTTTGGGTTGAGTT
Source organism: Buddleja alternifolia (assembly GCA_019426215.1). NCBI lineage: Eukaryota > Viridiplantae > Streptophyta > Magnoliopsida > Lamiales > Scrophulariaceae > Buddleja > Buddleja alternifolia. Next base: position 27,589,711 of record CM033391.1, read on the forward strand.
TGGTTTTTTCAAATAATTAAGAATAAGTTAGACTTATTTCTTAAATAATAAATTGGATTTATTCTTTTTAAAATTGAAATTAAATTCATCCTTACGTAATTAAATTAGATTTAATTAATTATGAATTCTTTTTTGATTTTAAATTAATGCCAACATAATTTTAAATAGTTTATTTACATGCTTTGATGTATGTTGTGGTGGATGCATCCAATGGACTTAGGGTTTTTACCGCTTTGTATTATTTGGGTTGTAATGGGCCAGTTAGTGTCCCCTGGTTTGTATTTTATTTTCGGTAGAATAATGTATAGGATGCTTCTAAAATATGTAATTAGAAGTAGGACCTTTCTAGAGCTTGAAGCCAGGAGCTTATCAAGATTAGATTTGATATAGGTCCCTATCCCCCTGATTGGTCTATTGGCTTAGATCAATCTAGAATGTCCATGGAATGCATGATGATAGAATAACTAGGTTTTTCTATTATTGCATGGCTCAATTTGATTTATTCCACATATGTGCTTAATAAATTAATGTGCAAAGTGAGACCTTATAAAATTAACAAATTCTCCCGAATTAAAGATACTAAATAAGTAAAGGATATTTGATATCCTGTCTCTCCATCAAACTTTGAGAGATAGAATTATAAGTTGTGTATGGCATCGTCCCGACTAATGGGGGTTATGCACTAATTCATAATTCAAATCTCTCCAAGTGCATTTGATGCCATCGGTCGAAGCAAATCTCATCCCATACACCGTTACAGGTTGCAAGATGATATTCAACTGTTAGATCGATAAGAGTTGATGGGAAAGTACTTAGATGGATGACCACCAATATTTCTTACAAGCTGAGGTTAAGTGATCCATGTGTCAAAAGTAAGATTGAACCATCGGTTGGATTGATTGGCGTGGAACGCCACTTCAAAAATTCCAATGAGCCATATATCGTTACAGATTGCAACTCATTGAAAATTTTGAAGAACTCAATCACTCACTACAAAATCTGTACAACGAGTTTTCCGTTCATTGAAGTGGGAGTGCAATGGTTCAAAAAATCTGATGGTCCAACTCTGCTTAGGGCTGAAGAAGGAAAGTCTGTTCTGAAAGTTTACAAGAGATGGAACCCTGATGCCCGAAAGGTCACTAACTACATGGTGCAATCCATGAGCAAAGACTTAAGACACATTCATTTTGATATGGAAAGTCCCAAGTCAATTATGCTTCATTTGGAAGAAATGTTCGGGGAACATGGAAAATCAATTCGATATTACTTATCTAAGGAAATTTTCCAAGCAAGAATGGGAGAAGACGATGAAGTACCAACTCATGTTATGAACATGATATCCATGATAGAAAGGCTTCAAATTCTGGGAGGTTTCATGGATTTTCATCTGCAAGTGAATCTCATTCTCCAATCTCTCCCTAGATATTTCTCTGCTTTTGTCACTGACTTTGAGGTAGATGACCTGTGAGGATCTTTAATAGATCTTAAAGACAGACTTGTTTACATGCAAGCACTTTTGAGAAAGGAATGGAATGATGATTTACCTCCAAATGGGCTGCTAGGTATGAGGATTGCTTCTAATAACCATGAAAGGGGAAAGAAGCGCCCGAGAGTTGCACAAACATGTATCCACTGCCAGGAAATGGACGACTGGAAACGTGACTGTCCCAAACTAAAAGCAGACATTACTTCAGGTATAGAACTTAAAGTTTTAGAAACAAATTCTTCTGTTACTATTTTTTCTACTTCCTGGATTCTCGACTCTAGGGCTAATGCTCACATATGTGTTTTGAATCAGGAGCTGGAAAGAAGTAAGAAGCTGAAGCATGGAGAAGTGATGATCAATGTTGGCAGCGGTCATAGTGTAGCAGCCACACACATTGGAACCACTTCTGGTAGATTATTATCTAGACATTTATTATTGTTAGACAATTGCCTTGTTTTGCCCAATGGGCTTAAGTATATTGTTTCTGTTCCTGTTTTAGTGGGTTTTTTATCAAAATAATACAAATTTAAAAAAAATCCAAAAATAGTATAATTTGAAAACAATTATAAAAATAATATAAGACGGCATCTCATCCTATTTTTCTTTTTTTTAATTGAAAAATAGAAGACGTCATGTACAATGTTGTCTTCAATTTTTTATTTTTTTTAATTACGGATTATAATAATTTTTTCCTTGTTTCCGGCTCATTTTTCGTGCATTTTTAGGTTTCGACTTGAATATATAAATTGTAAATTTTTATATAAACTTTGTAACCGCATAAGAATGGGATCATTTCGATGCCCGCTTGAAAAATACGACAAAGCGAAAGAGCAATATTTGGGCATTTTCTTAAAGAAAATAATGACTTTTTCCTTATTTACGGCTCAGTTTTCTCCCTTTTTCTTGCATTTTCAGATTTCGGCTTGAACATATAAATTATAGACTTTCATATAAACTTTGTGACGCCATAAGAATGGGATTATTTCGATGCTCGGTTGAAGAAATACGACAAAGCAAAAAAGCAACGTTTGAGCATTTTCTTAAAGAAAATATTGACTTTTTCCTTCTTTACGGCTCAGTTTTCTCCTTTTTTTTGTGCATTTTTAGGTTTCGACTTGAACATATAAATTGTAGACTTTTATATAAACTTTGTAACGCTACAAGAATGGGATCATTTCAATACACGGTTGAAGAAATACGATAAAGCAACATTTGAATGCTAAAATGTAGCATTTCGTTTTTTAATGCTCAAATGTTGCTTTATCGTATTTCGTCAACCGGGCATCAAAATGATGCCATTCTTATGGGGTTACAAAGTTTATAAAAAGTATACAATTTACAAGTTCAAGTCGAAACCTTAAAATGCACAGAAAAGGGAGAAAAATGAGTTGGAAACAAGAAAAAAGGCATCATTTTCTTAAAAAAAATGCTCAAATGTTGCTTTATCGTATTTTTTCAGTCGGGCATCGAAATGATCCCATTCTTGTGGCTTTGCAAATTTTATATGAAAGTCTATAATTTACATGTTCAAATCGAAACCTAAAAATGCACGAAAAGGGGAGAAAAATGAGCCGGAAATAAGGAAAAAGTCATTATTTTCTTTAAAAATATGCTCAAATGTTGCTTTATCGTATTTCTTAAACCGGACATCAAAATGATCCTATTTTTGTGGCGTTACAAAGTTTATATGAAAATCTTCAATTTATATATTCAAGTCGAAACCTAAAAATGCATGCACAAGGAAGAAAAATGAGTCAAAAACAAACAAAAAGTCATAATTTTCTTTAAAAAATGCTCAAATGTTGTTTTATCGTATTTTTTCAACCGGGCATCAAAATGATCTCATTCTTGTGGCGTTACAATACAAAGTCTACAATTTATATGTTCAAGTCAAAACCTAAAATTGCACGAAAAAGGGAGAAAATGAGCCAAAAACAAGGAAAAAGTCATTATTTTTTTTTAAAAAATGCTCAAATGTTGTTTTATCGTATTTCTTCAACCCGGCATCAAAATGATCTCATTCTTGTGACGTTACAAAGTTTATATAAGAGTTTACAATTTATATGTTCAAGTCGAAATCTAAAAATGCACGAAAATGGGAGAAAAATGAGTCGGATCAAAGGAAAAAATCATTATTTTCTTTTAAAAAATGCTCAAATGTTGTTTTATCTTATTTTTTCAACTAGGTATCGAAATGATCCCATTTTTGTGGCATTACAAAGTTTATATGAAATTCTACAATTTATATGTTCAAGTCAAAACCTAAAAATGCATGAAAAAGGAGAAAACTAAGCCGTAAATAAGGAAAAAGTCATTATTTTCTTTAAAAAAATGCTCAAATGTTGTTGTTTTGCTTTGTCGTATTTTTTCAACCGGTTATCAAAATGATCTCATTCTTGTGTCGTTACAAAGCTTATATGAAAGTCTACAATTTATATGTTTAAGCAGAAATCTAAAAATGCACAAAAAAGGGAAAAAACTGAGTCGTAAGTAAGGAAAAAACCATTTTTTTTCTTTAAGAAAATGCTCAAATGTTGCTCTTTTGCTTTGTCGTATTTTTTCAATCGGGCATGAAATGATCTCATTCTTGTGTGGTTACAAAGTTTATATGAAAATATACAATTTATATTCAAGTTGAAACCTAAAAATGTACAAAAAAGGGAGAAAAATGAGTCGAAAATAAAGAAAAAATTATTAATTAATTCGTAATTAAAAAAAAATTGAAGGCGACATTGTAAATGACGTCTTCTATATTTCAATTAAAAAAAAAAAGAAAAATATGATGAAGACGGTATCTAAGATGCCATCTTATATTATTCTTATAATTGTTTTCAAATTATACTATTTTTGGATTTTTTTTTAAAATTTGTATTATTTTGATAAAAAGCCCGGATTCATACAAACATTTTTCCAGAATTCTTGAATCAATAAATCTTTGAACACTGACTATGTATGGTTAGGAATTTTAAAATATTTTTATTTTTTGGATCATTAAAAATGAAAATGCACAGTCTAAGCCAAATTCTACAGAAAATGGTCAAATTTTAAATACTACTACACATTCCCCTATATAACAACCAATCATTTCATCATTAATCTTTTCACAATCTTTATCATTAATTACACAATCCCACTATCCAACTCATTTTCTTTCTTACTTTTTCATAATTTATATAATAAAAATTCATATTCAATTTTCCAAATATTCCAATTATTATTATTAAATAATATTTAATAATATATAATTTGAATAATATATCCCACTATCCACTATTTCTCCCCTACACAACCCGCCTCCCCCCGCCAATAATACTCATAACCAACTCAATCAATTCATATATGAAATCCAAATAAAAATTAACTTTATATCACATCTACACTACTTTCAATCAAATTCTAAAAATACATCCAAACAAACAAATAAAGTCAACATTTTCACACGAATTTCTATAATCACATTCTCCGAAAAAAAAACTCAAAATTCATTTCCGAAAACACAACCATACGGAGCCTGAGTGAAGGGGCCAAGGCATCAGAATTTGTGCACCCGACTTAAGATACGTAATTTCTTGCATCCAATGCACGGACGAAAGCAGTTGAAAATTAAAGGCACAGACTCGTTTGCTTCTCAACTACTCTCATGAATTCTTACCAAAAACACGACGACTCTCATCAATCTTGTCATCAAATCCATAATTTCTTTCACCTCCTCTATTTACTAAGGTTAGGGTAGTTACTGAATCATTAAAAACTTTTTAGTAATTATACACACACACAGACTATCACTAAAAAAAAATACTACTTATATATATATAAGCGACAAAATATCAACTGAAAATGCAAAAGTTATAACTAATTATAAATTTTTAGTGACAATTTTTTTTTATCACAACAATATGTTTTATTTGATTAATAGTGACAAAATTTATATAAAATTTGTCTCTCTTGATAATTAGTGAAAAGGAAGTTGTTGTCGCTATTTACAATTAGTGAGACAGCTTTGATGACAACTTAGTGACAGCAATTGTAGTTGTCACTATATTTGTGTTGTCATTAAGTTGTCACTATACATGTGTAGACAAAGCAATATTGCATCCAATCAAATGATGACAAGTGTAAAATATTATGTTAATTAACAATTTAAGTCTTTTAATTTATATTTTGGGATTTACCAAATTTAATTCCAAAAAGTAAATAATTGGTTTAATTGATATTTTAATAATTATTTTATTGGCTAATCAAATCACGCCACATGTCAAATTGAGGTGTTTCAGTCAATTAAACTACGTCTTGCAGTAAAGAAATCAACAAACAATCACACTGCGCCACGTGGATATATTAGCCAATCAAATGGCTTCAAAGTAATTGATATTTATCTTTTTAAATTAATAAAGATATTGAAGAGATAATATCCATTAAATTTATCCTCATCAAATATTAGCCAATCAAATGGCTCAAAAGTAATTGATCTTTATCTTTTAATAAATATAAATATTAAAGAGATAATTATCAAAGGTGTTTAAAGAGTTTGTGTCTTCTTCATCCTACACCTATAAATAGGGTTCTTGGGCACTCATAATAGGAAGACAGATTAAATTGAAACTAGAGAAGACAAGAGAAGTTCTCAAATTCTCTCTACAAGTACTTTGAATTCAAGAAGGCGTTCTTGGCAAAATTCATCAAATTATAACATTTGATTCGAGATTAAGGTGCTAAACCCTCGAATAAACGTTATAGAAGTCCAAATCAAGTTGAAGGAAGATCAAAGCGACGAGTCGACCTTGAAGCTTTCAACTTTCCCAAATCATTTATATCGTTTGATCCGAGATTAAGCTGTCGAGCCCTCGCATCAACGTTATAAACATTCAAATCCACATTAGAGAAGATCAAAGAAGTGATTTCTACTCCAATATTCAAATCAAAGTTCTTGAAGGAAGAATCAGAGGATTAGATTAGAGATTGTACTCCAATTCTGTAATTTAATCAATATAAATTCATTTGTCACTATTTTTTGTGTTTTTGTTTACAGACATAAAAAATTGTTGTGTACAAATTTTTGGCATGCCCAGTGGAACAATCTCTACTTCTCATCTCTTCCTTTGATAAAAAAAGTTGAAGTATCACATAGCGTCATGACGAATGCTACAACTCTAGAAGAGCAGATTGCAAACTTGGCCAAAGCAAGGCATGTCCAAGAGCAAGGCATCCAAATTGCAAAGTTGATGAACAAAGCAGACAATGCGGATGCTAGCCACACAATGGGCAAGCAAGTTGAGGCGCATGATGAAGCTAGGATGTCAGAGAATCAACACCAAGTTGAGAAGGAAAAATCTATTGTGGAAGAGCTTCAAGTTTCATATGATGGGACGATTCAAGTCGATCAGCTGAAGGAGTTTATCATGGGAACGATCAAAGACCAGTTTGATAAGAGCTCCAAATCATCTCTTACTTGTGCCAAGCCATACACTCAAAAGATTGATTGTCTGAAGATGCCAAGTGGCTATCGACCCCCAAAATTCCAACAATTTGATGGCAAAGGAAATCCGAAGCAACATGTGGCGCATTTTGTCGAGACATGCAATAATGCTGGAACTTATAACGATCACCTGGTCAAGCAATTTGTTTGATCATTGAAGGGTAATGCATTCGACTGGGACATTGATCTAGATGTTGGCTCAATTGACAACTGGAATCAATTGGAGCATGAGTTCCTCAACCGTTTCTACAGCACTCGTCGCACAGTGAGCATCATTGAACTCGCCAATTCTCGCCAATGGAAGGATGAACCAGTCGTCGACTACATCAACCGTTGGAGAAACTTAAGCCTTAACTGCAAAGATAGATTGTCTAAGGCCTCCGCCATTGAAATGTGCATTCAAGGAATGTGTTGGGCTTTTCGATACATTCTTCAAGGGATTCAACCAAGAGCATTTGAAGAGTTGGCCACTCGAGCTCATAACATGGAACTAAGCATGGCTACAAATGGAGTTGATGATGAGCCACATATCCAAGAGCCTTAGAGACATGAAGCAAACAAGGGGGCCAAGTCATTTTCAAATGCTTCCAACGATGAGTCCATGGCTAAAGATATTGATGACCATAAGGAAGACAGTGATGTTCAAGTTCATCATCACTACTTTGACTAAAGAAGATTCTAAAAAATTCTCCCTAATAAGAGATTAAACTGTTATTGGAATTCCTTGACACGAGTATAAAATGTCATAAAGTCAAGTCAAATGAAATGTTCCTTGATAAGAACCTAAACTATCAAGAAAACTCCTTGACACGAGTTTAAAATGTCTAAAAGTCAAATCAAATCCCGATAAGAGCATAAACTGTCAAATCAAGTGAAAACTCCTGGACACGAGTATAAAATGTTTAGAAATCAAATCAACTTAAGGCTCCCCGATTAGAGCATAAACTGTCAAATCAAGTTATCTCTTTGACACGAGTATAAACTGTCTACAAGTAAAAAAAAAAAGGGAAAGTTGCATAAGACCCCCCTGTAATATGCGAAACCTGCGCCAAACCCCCTGTGTTAATTTTTTTACGAATCACCCCCTTGTGTTATTCTTTATTTTGCATATTCCTCCTTCTGTGATTTTTTTTGGACTTTTTTCCCATCATAAATGTCAATCCAAATGCATTTTTGCCCCAAACATGTTTATAATAGTTAAATAATTTAATTTGGGTCGGATTTAGAACATTTATGATGGAAAAAAATACCAAAAAAAATCAAAAAAGGGGGAATATGCAGAATAAAAAATAACACAAAGGGGTGATTCGCAAAAAAATTAACACAGGGGGTTTGGCGCAAGTTTCGCATATCGCAGGGGGGTCTTATGCAATTTTCCCTAAAAAAAAATAAAATCAAATGAACTCCTTGAAATGAGTATAAACTTTCTACAAATCAAATTGAAAAATACTCCTTAACACGAGTATAAAAGGTCTAGAAGCAAAATCAAATGAAGCACTCCTCGACGCGAGTATAAAAGGTCTTGAAGGCGAATCAAATGAAGTACTCCTCGACACGAGTATAAAAGGTCTAGAAGCCAAATCAAATGAAGCACTCCTCGACACGAGTATAAAAGGTCTAGAAGCCAAATCAAATGAAGCACTCCTCGACACGAGTATAAAAGGTCTTGAAGTCAAATCAAATGAAGTACTCCTCGACATGAGTACAAAAGGAGCACTCCTCAACACGAGTATAAAAGGTCTTGAAGTCAAATCAAATGAAGTACTCCTAGACACGAGTATAAAAGGTCTTGAAGTCAAATCAAATGAAGCCCTCCTTGACACGAGTATAAAATGTCAACAAATTTCAATAAATTCAAGAACTCCTTGACAAGTGCATAAAATTGTCTGCAAGTTAAATTCAAAGTGAAAACACTCGATAGTGTATAAAATGTCAATAGATCTTTTGAACTACGGTTTAACTTGATCCCTTCATTAGGGTACGTAGGCAACTTAGATTCTCTTTGAGTTCAGTCATAAATCCAAATCAATCATGTTTCCCATGTGGAGTGGTGTTACTCATTCAAAAGGAGTTAATTTTTTTTTTAACATGAATATATTCGAAAGATTGCAAGATAGAAAAGAAAATAATTCTATTAAGTAATCTCAAAGGTAATGTTCATGACATGGGGGCATGTATATTCCACAATGATGCGGACGACTTGCTGGTGGCTTACTGACAGAAATCAGCGAAGTTATGGGACACCAAGCCTCGGAAAGGGATTAATAATATCGAAACTTCAACCATAACTATACAACGAGGCACCGTGGATCGATATGGAGGAGCGGCAAGCAAAAAGAGCACCTCGTCATACGTCTTGGTGGAAATAGCTTGTCTCCGTGCTGGCTGAGTATGTCCTCCATTCACTTTAAATAGCCCTTGATGTTGTTAAATTTACCGGCAAGTCGAAGATCATTGTAACGCCACTTTTCCTTGCCTGCAATGATGTCGCGCACCGACATCAATAAATGAGAATCCTCTGATTGTTGATGGCAAGTCATTCGTAAAGTCCACGATGTAGATGTTACTCTTTAGCACTCCTCTTCATAAGATGGGCTCGTCAATTTGGGTCTTGGCTTCGCAAATCCCCGGCAAAGGAGTGTCGTCAATGTTATGCCTTCCTCTATGAACTTCCCATCGCCTAGGATTTTCAGTCATCGTCAAGGATGGTCATGTGCTTCCTCGCAAAGTCTACGGCGTAGATTTATTTGCTCATAAGTATCTTCTTGGACCAGAATCTCACCCATTGGTCAACAGACACTTGGGAATATTGATTCACTTTGGAGGCTCCTAGAAGTGAATGGTAGGCATAGAACAAGTATTCACATGAGCGATGGAGAAATATGTGCCCATTTTCGTCAACATCGTTAAGCTTCGTGGCATTGGGAATGACCTCGTCGTAAAAGAGTCCGGTCAAGGGAAGATCTGCGAGGGCGTATAAATCCTATAGAGATATCGAAAACTCGCCGATGGAAGTCAGCAATGTATTCATAGTAGGACACCAGGCCTCAAAAAAGGCTTCATGATGTTCGCATTTCGGTCGTAAGTATACATCGAGGCATACACTGCATCGTAGATCCTGGCGGACAGTAACTTGTCTTTACACCGGCCGAGGATGTCCTTTGTCCACTCCCAGTAGCCTTTGATGTAGTGGAATTCATCAAAGAATTTGACGTCGTCGCCAATCCACTTCGCCTTGCCTTCAATAATGTTGTGTCCCAACATCGACAAGAAAAAATCCTTCTTTGATTGTTAATAGTGAGTCACTCGTAAAGTCCACGTTGTAGATGTTTTTGCTCGTTAGCGTCTCCTCGTCATAAGATGGGCTCGTCAATGATGGCCAAATACACCTCTCCAAAAGGAAATAAAGCATCCTTGAAGGTACACCGTCATGAATTTGTCCACTCCACATGTCCTTTCATACAGTGCAATCCACCGGTGAGTTGGAAGTTGTCACCACCTCGCTTTGTCTCGCCTTCGATGATGTGGAACCCCAAGGTCGATAAAAGAACGACTCCTTGAATGGTTGATGATATGTTGCTCGCAAAGTCCACTCTTCATATGCTTTGTTCGTAGGAATCTCCTTGAACAACGTATTTTTCACTTTGATGCTATGACTTTGCATATCCATTGACAAGGCGAACATGAACCGCCAATGATGTGTTTTCCTCCATGTATTGCTTTTCGCCTTGGACGATGGCCAAGTACATCTCTTCGTGGGTGAATAGGAAGTGTCCTTGAAGTAAAATATTGTACAATCTGTCAACACACCAAAGAAGCATTCAGTTAGTTGATTGAGATGCAATGTCTTAACTTTATCCAAAAAGAAAAAAAAGAAAAAGAAATAGAGGAATAAAAAAGGACGAAGAGATGAACTCGTGGATTGATTTGAGCCTCAATCCCAAACCAGGTAAATTGTCCAAGCAAATACACCATTATACAAATTTGGACTTTGTGGCACGGAGTAAAGTTTGTAAACAGCACAAGTTGCTCCTTCTTTTCGGGTCGAATAAGCAGGAACCCTAGGAGCAAAACCAACAAGTTCTCGCTGGTGGTCGATAGAAATAGACGAAGACGGTGTGATGGAGACGGATGGTGGAATACTGACTAGCAGTACCGACACCAGTGGTAGAGGAATAACGCCATCTTGTGTAGAAATATTGCAAGTGATTGGCAGTGACAAAATAAGATCACGACGAGGGGAAATTTTCTTCTCCGGCGAGAGCAGATGTTGCAACAAAGCCGAGCATCTGTAGAATTTAGATATGTTCAGCTGATAGAGCATCGAAGAATTGAGATCGTGACGGTCCGGTGTTGAGCAAACGTCCAGCCATGAAGGATGAACTTGTTGAGGAATTAAAACAAACACTTTCTGTGCATGTTGAAAAGGGTGAAAGAACTTTTAATTCAAGCATGGAGTAGGCCAAAAGAAATTTGTCAACAATTTTGTGATTTGATTGGGTACCTCTGATTGCTGCTCGTTTCAGTCCTTTTTATAGGCATGGTATGTGAGATGTTTAGCTGAATTAGAATTGTAAATTGAGTTCAAGTTGAATTACAATTGGAGATGGAGTTCTAATTCAATTCAAATTCAAACTTCCGGAGTGCATATTCCAAAGAGCCCTGAAGAGTTTTCCAATTTCTAGTTACGTTGCAGTTGTTGTTTCCTAATGAGAAAGGAGACTTGGGTAATGCTTGCCTACTTTGAGAACACAGATACACCAAATGTATGTGGGCCCTTGAAGGAATTAAAAGCAAAAGAATTCCAAAAGAAAAGGATGAGTAAATTGAGCGCCAGAGAAGAGAATACTACAAGTCGCTTGGAAAATATTAGTTGCCAAATTTAAATGGCCCCCTTAGTGGCTCATTTCTCTTCTATTTCTTTCAGCCGAAAACTTGTTTTGACATCACCTAATTAAATCCATCAAATATTTATTTGGGTTTAGATATTACAGCCCACTCAAATAGAGTTTGTGACATAAATTGATTTGCTATCTAGATCGCGACTCATTCACTTCGAAGTGTATTTTCAAGATAAAGGTCCCGTGAACGAGTCTCAAGGAAGCATTTATAGACAAAGCAATATTGCATCCAATCAAATGATGACAAGTGTAAAATATTATGTTATTTATCAATTTAAGTCTTTTAATTTATATTGGGATTTACCAAATTTAATTCCAAAAAGTAAATAATTGATTCAATTGATATTTTAATATTTATTTTATTGGCTAATCAAATCACACCACATGTCAAATTGAGGTGTTTCGGCAAATTAAATTATGTCTTGCAGTAAAGAAGTTAACAATCAATCACACTGGGTCAAGTGGATATATTAGCCAATCAAATGGTTTCAAAGTAATTGATATTTATCTCTTATAAAAATATCAAAGAGATAATATCCATTAAATTTATCTTCATCAAATATTAGCCAGTCAAATGGCTCAAAAGTAATTGATCTTTATCTCTTAATAAATACAAATATTAAAGAGATAACTATCAAAGGTGTTTAAAGAGTTTGTGGCTTTTCCATCCTACACCTATAAATAGGGTCCTTGGGAGCTCATAATAGGAAGACAAATTAAAGTGAAACTAGAGAAGACAAGAGAAATTCCCAAATTCTCTCTACAAGTTCTTCGAATTCAAGAAGGCATTCTTGGCAAAATGCATCAAATTATAACATTTGATTTGAGATTAAGGTGCTAAACCCTCGAATAAACGCTATAGAAGTCCAAATCAAGTTGAAGGAAGATCAAAGCGACGAGTCGACCTTGAAGCTTTCAACTCTCCCAAATCATTTACATCGTTTGATCCGAGATTAAGCTGTCGAGCCCTCGCATCAACGTTATAAACATTCAAATCCACATTAGAGAAGATCAAAGAAGTGATTTCTGCTCCAATATTCAAATCAAAGTTCTTGAACGAAGAATCAAAGGATTAGATTAGATATTGTACTCCAATTCTTTATTTTAATCAATATAAATTAATGTGTCACTATTTTTTGTGTTTTTGTTTACAGACATAAAAAAAATTTGTGTACAACATGTATCACTAATTGTTGATAGTGACAACTTTAAAAAAACTTTTGTCGCTGAAAATTTTTATTTTGACAAAATAAAATTTATTATCACTCATTATACATATCTAATGATAATTTTAACATTATTATTTTAAATTTCGTCACTAATATTATTTTTTGTTACCGTGTATAGCTTTATTATTGATAATTGGTGGTAGATTTAAGAAAATTCGGTGCAATTATAAACAAAAGGATGATGATAATGATAGTTCCCGCGCGTCGACTATTTTTGATTATGAGCTTTAGTGTGTTTGACTTCAAAACTTCATAGACTTACAAAAAGGCATCCTAAAATGAAAGAAAAAACGAATTTGTATGAGTTGCACTAATTTCAATATTCTTAGGAACTTCTGTTTCAATTTCTTCCTAACTCTTAATACTGCAAAACATGAAACAAAAAAATTCAATTTTGCATTCAACAACGTGTCAAAATTTTAATTTGATTATATATTGCACTCGACAATTCTCATATATCTATTTCACGCGCGTCCAACTCTACAAAACGGGCGATTGAGGTGACTGTCATATCACTTGTCCCAGTGAAAAGCTCGGGTCACCACCATGTTTTTGAACTTTGTATTCATCTATACTATCTATCTATGCTATATATAAAGTGAAAAGGCATTAAATTAACTAACTTTGATCTGCTCATTTTTTGGTATAGCATTTTTATGTTAGAAATATATATGTGAGCCTACTCGGGCCTAGTATCTTCAAGAACGATTTCAAAGTCGAGCAAGTATTCTACACTTTATTTTTTAAACGAAATTGCCCCGCTCACGGTGCTTACGGGATTTGGCAATCGTTTCCCAAGATTCAACGACTTAGTAAAGAAGTAGTAGCACTACAAACTTCGATACTCTACGAACAAACTTTGTTCCAAACTCTCTCGATTGACTATGAGGAATTAAATGCATATCTAGACATTTAATATGCAAAACTATTCTCCAAATATTAAAGTAATATTTAAGAATATCCAAAAAATTCTCAAAAATACTCAAACTAGTATTTAAGAGAAGAAGGGAGTAGAGAATATGTGAAGTTAATACTTCGGTGTGTTTAATCTCAAAATATGGGGGTCCATTTATAGAGAATGAAGAGTTTTGGGTCAAAAGTTGTAACTTTTCGTACATTGCAGAAGGGCCCAAAAGTTATGACTTTTGGGCGAAAAGCCCCCTGAAGGCATCTTTTCGGAAAGTGCAGATTCGCCCCATAAGTTGCAACTGTTGGCGAAAAGCGCCTGGGCAGGCGAGAATCCAGTGTGAGCGGGTGCACGGTACACCCGTTCAACAGCCAATGGATTCTCTCCATGAGTGGGCTGTAATCCAATGTGGGCGGTTGCACCCGTTGCTATGCAATTCAGCCCCTGACTTTCCAGAACTTTCAAATTGACCCCAAAACTTTGAATCTTGATCAATTATGTCCTTTCAAATTGGTCCCTCAATTTTTCAACTTGAACACTTAAGTCCCCGAACTAAATGAACCATTTTCCATACGATCACGGTCATCGATCATATGAATTTGATCATTTAATCATGTATATTCATATTGATTCATTGATTCCAATTGTAAACCAATTTTTAAGTAACTTACTTTGTTAATTAATTTCTCATTCACTCTAAATCGGAATTGAGTAATTAAATACTCGAAATTTTTCTACTCGAAATGTAGATTAATTTGAGCCAAAGACATTCCACTCTCAATATGTGGAATTCACTTAAATCTCTAACAAAATTATGCTAAATCACGATTTACTCAATCAAGATTTCCAACAAAACCCACCATGAATGAAATTAATGCAAATGCAGACTATGTAGACGTTGAGAGAGTTCGGGCAAAAAGCTATTGCATCAAGAGAGGTAGTTTTTTGCTTTGAACCTTCCTTAGTGTAATACCATCGGATTTACTTGCTGAGCAGTGAACGTGATGTCTTGAACTGATCAGCGTTTTGTGTAAACCAAGACAATGATACACACACAATAATTTCTCTAACAAAGTTATTTGTTCTCGCTGTTGTGTCCGTTTTGGCCATGGCACACATCTTGAATTTTGATGTTAATGTCTAACATTTGAAGCAGCCCTCACTTCACACTTGTATAGGTGACACTCCTATCAAGAGTACCCTGCCATACTCTACTTTGTTACGTGTCATCACCCTTTGAGATAATATAGGAATCATTAAAAGCTTTTAGCTTAGCCTTACCTACGCTCTGCAGGTTTTGCACTTGTTCTATCCTAGAAATGAGTAGGAGATTATTTAAAACTCCTCAAGTGCGACACTGAATCTTCATAAATTAGTTGTCCCTTTTGAACCAAGATCTTGGGATCTCCAGTCAACATGGTTGGGTTACCGCTATGTCAATTCTTAAGATGTAGGATTTAATCCCATTCCCCTCGATAGGTAGTATATTTGATCTTTTTAGGCATACATTTGGATCCATAAGTTCTCATTTGATTTTAATCAATCAATAGAGACAATGCCACTGAAGATCAACTGCTTAATGGTTTTATGTCTTCGATGTATATGTCGAGAGTACCATTTTACATGCTACTTTGTGCCCTTTCGACTATCGACTATTTTGTACAATGTATCAGAATAGGTGGCACATAATCTAGCCAATAAAGAATATCCAATTTTCCTCAGTGTATTCTACATATACACTCGGATATATTGTATAAAGTAATCACAGTTCATACCATATTTCAGATATCTACGAACTCTAGTCAATGCTTCAAAAGATCATTACGTTGATTACTCGTGATACTCAATACATCTGCCTTTTCAGCTTGGATGTATGTCTAGTACCGGTGTCGACCCACCATTCACTTAGTTATCCACCATAATTGGTGTCAGATACTACAGCCGGTAGCGTGAGGTCCGACCACCCACCATTTGCCTACCTTGGTTTTAGTGATTTAATCACCCTCTATTTGCCTAGCTTGGTTTGTCTTGACAATCACACACATTTTGTGTGGTTCGGATCGTCTTAGATGAACACCCACCATTTATATGGTTCGATTTGTCCTCGATGGTCACCCACCATTTACATGGTTCGGAACCATTCTCTATGTGGTTTGATTTACCACTTTTGTGGCTGTCCACTCGGAGCAATTTTTCCCTATCCTTATTTTGACTATTGTCAATACACCAACTATAATTTTGGTCTTACCAAATTGTCTATATCCTTAAAGTCATTTTCTAGGATTTAGTTTCAGACGTTTGATCGACTTTCACGATCTTACTCCGACAATTAACATCCTTTATTCTTGCCCAAGTTGTGTACTTTGTACAATATGTCATCCGTATTTCTCTCTTCGGAAAACACGTTTCATAATATGAAACATTCGGAAAAATTCTCACTTTTAAACCTTATAGGTTCATAGTGACGACGTTCCACATTTGTCTATTTTAATTTCTTAAAATTAGACTCGATTTTCTTTCGCTTAAATGAAACCACGACTAGTTTAGCCTCAACAACTATTTCACTTTAACGGTAAAAATTGTAGGCCACAACTCTAAATAATGCAATAATTATTCTTAACACAAAATTGACTTCTTTAAATAAACGTCACTATCACATGAAAAGAACATGCAATCAATTTAAATCAACTATTTAAATGATGCATTTCTTCATTCATTGTGATCAGGATTTATTCTAAAGATTATGAAACATAGTGAAGAACCATACTTATTGCATTTATTCATAAACTGAAAGAAACTACTAAACATTACTTTATAAATGTTTAGCAAAATAAAGCAATCTTAAGCATGCACAATTATTTATTCTTTATCAAGAATAAATCACAAAGATAAAATATAATTAAATATTAAGTCACATATATCGCATGCTCAAATTCATCTCACATGATTACATCATTGTTGCATAACTAGATATTAAATCATATTTAATATTATTCAACATGATATATAATCAATCATGAAATTAATAATTCATAATATGAACTTATCTTATTATTGGTTTCGTAACCAATATTTCTCCTTCAATTGCTTTCACGTATATCTTTATTTGTTGCATGTAGAGGTCGATCCCTTGAAATTGAGAAGTTACACTAACATTTTCAATTCGAAATCCAGTAGAAGAATCTCATCCTTCAACAATCATTTTAGAAATATTAGTTCTAATAACCAACTATTCACTTTTCATAATATACTTGATTTGTAATTATTATCTTATAATAATTGAATGACAATACACTTATCTGAAAAGTCAACGAAATGAAGCAACGACAAGTGGTACCCATTTCAATTGCCAAGCAACCTTTCGAAATGGATGCAGGCAACTTTCAACAAATGATCTTATCTAACCGTATAAGTCCATTGGCCTTCCATATACATTAGTAATAATACCGTCCACGACAATTGTTAATAAGATCATCTTCAACAAATACTCAAAAGTATTGTCTTTAACTTGTTGGGTAATGAACTCGACATTCTTCAAGATACAGATTTTTATTTCAAAATTGTTAGAAAAATATATGTGAACCTACTCGGGCATAGTATCTTCAAGAACGATTTCAAAGTCGAGGCAAGTGTTCTACACTTTATCTTTGAAACGAAATTGTCCCGCTCACGGTGCTTACGAGATTTGACAATCGTTTCCTAAGATTCAACGACTTAATAAAGAAGTAGTAGCACTACAAACTTTGTTACTTTACGAACAAATTTTGTTCCAAACTCTCTCGGTGTACTATAATGAATTAAATGCATATCTAGACATTTAATATGCAAAACTATTCTCCAAATATTAAATTAATATTTAAGAATATCCAAAGAATTCTCAAAAACACTCAAAATAGTATTTAAGAGAAGAAGGGAGAAGAGAATATGTGAAGTTAATACTTCGGTGTGTTTAATCTCAAAATATGGGGGTCTATTTATAGAAAATGAAGAGTTTTGGTTCAAAAGTTGTAACTTTTTGTACATTGCAGAAAGGCCCAAAATTTGTGACTTTTGGGCAAAAAGCCCCCTGAAGGCAGCTTTTCGGAGAGTGCAGATTCGCCCCATAAGTTGCAACTGTTGGCGAAAAGCCCCTCGGTAGGCGAAAAGCCCCTAGGCTGGCGAGAATCTAGTGTGAGCGGGTGCACGGTACACCTGTTCAACAGCCAATGGATTCGCTCCATGAGTGGGCGGTTGCACCTGTTGCTGTGCAATTCAGCCCCTGACTTTTCAGAACTTTCAAATTGACCCCAAAACTTTGAATCTTGATCAATTATATCCTTTCAAATTGGTCCCTCAATTTTTCAACTTGAACACTTAAGTCCCCGAACTAAATGAACCATTTTCCATACGATCACGGCCGTCGATCATATGCATTTGATCATTTAATCATGTATGTTCATATCGATTCATTGATTCCAATTATAAACCAATTTTTAAGTGACATACTTTGTTAATTAATTTTTCATTCAGTCTAAATCGGAATTGAGTAATTAAATACTTGAAATTTATCTACTCGAGATGTAGATTAATTTGAGCCAAAGACATTTCACTTTCAATATGTGGAATTTACTTAAATCTCTAACAAACGATTTACTCAATCAAGAACGATTTACTCAATCAAAATTTTCAATATTTAATTCTTTAAATATTTGACAAATGTCAAAGAAAGTTTGTCTCACCATCCCACTATTTCTTTTACACATTTTTTTCTGTCACTTTTCTCTCTCGAATCCCAACTTTTTCTCTTTATTTCTGTCCATACATTCTTTTTCAATTTGTTTTTTTCTCTCTCTTTCCCTTCCACTATTTTCTAACTACTTATAATAATTAATATAAAATCATAGGCATTCATAATTTAAAGTAAAATATATGTTATTGAGAAATTTTTATAATATATAATAAAAATGTATAATTTTTATATAATAAAATACACGCACCGAGTGTGCCACTGCGACTAGTATGATATTAATAATTAAATGAGAACTCAACCAAATTCTTGGCTTATTAATCACATCATGGAATCCCATCTTTGGCATATTAATGATTTTACCAACATCACTCAATTATATAAACCACCTCAAAGTACAACACCTCACTACTCACTAGTAACCTAAAAAACAATGGCCACTTCCTTCACATTTTTCATTTCTCAAATAAGCCTCATCATCACACTCACTTGCATAGTTCTCTTCTCATCTTTTGTATACACCAAAACCACAACTCATCCTTTCAAGAACATCTATGCATTTGGTGACTCCTACACGGACACGGGTAACACCCGGTCCAACACTGGCCCTAGCGGGTTCATGTTCGTATCCAATCTACCATATGGTCGCACATTCTTCCACCACCCCACCAATCGATACTCAGACGGTCGCCTAGTAATCGACTTCGTGGCGCAAGCCTTGTCTTTGCCGTTCTTGCCACCTTATCTTGACCAAAAAGCTGATAAATCATCAGGGGTCAACTTTGCGGTTGCTGGTTCCACAGCTATAATACATAGTTTTTTTGCAAGAAATAATATGACATTGAATATTACTCCTCAGTCACTTCAAACTCAGCTCAATTGGTTTAATAAGTTCTTGGAAAGTAAAGGGTGTAAAGAGTCCATTGCCACTGCAGCTAGGGAGTGTGAGGCTGTGTTTAATGATGCATTGATTTGGGTTGGTGAAATTGGAGTCAATGACTATGCTTACAGCATTGGATCTTCTGTACCTCATAAAACCATCCAACAATTTGCCATCAATAGTGTCACCGGCTTTCTAGAGGTAATTTATGCTCTTTCATAAATACATATAATAAATGTGAGGAAATTGCAAATTTACTCCGGTAACTATAAGGGGTGGCAATATTACTCCATTTTTTCTGACACTAGCAATTTAGGGACATTAACTTCGTAAAACTCGCTGATTTAGTCCAATTTTCACCAAAAAATTTCAATTTAGCCGGAAAAAATCACATGACTTGCAAAATAAGTCTGCACATAGGCTACAACATAAGCGATTTTAAACTATTTTAAATTAATTATGATTTAATTAAGATATTAAAAACTTTAATTAACAAATTTTTTAAAAAATCGGAAAACACAAAAAACCCAAAAATCTTGTTCATCTTCCCAGACCAACCCAGCCCCAATCCAACCGCCAAAACCATCAGAAGCCCTCCGCCCACCATCGTGCAACCTTTCCTCTCTCTCTCTCTCTCTCTCTCTCTCTGAGGTCTTCACCGTTTAGTGTGTGTAAGTGTGTTTTGTTTCATCTGTGTGTGTATGTTTTCTTTGAAGTTTGTCTGTGAAGCTTCGATCTGGGCGATTGGGGACAGGTTGGGGGAGCACTGCGGCCGGCTATCCGAGGGGAAGGGAAACTGGGGCTCGGCCACGACGGGAGGTTGGGGGGGGTGCTCGGCCGAGGAAGGCAATTTCCCACCTTTTTTCTGTTATTTTTTATTTAATGTACTAAAAAATTAAAAATGTTTACAATGTTAGTATTTATTAAAAAACTAATTAATTTTTTGCCCTGTACCTTTTTTATTTTTGAATTTTGGTCTTATTTTTTTTTTCTGATTTGCAAAGTTATCTTGTAATTATCTAATTTTTGATAATTTTAGTCAAATTTTGATCGGATCTCACCAATTTGGCCGGAACATGCCACGTGTGATGCTGACCAGACAATATTGATGTGCTGACATGCCAAATAGATGTTGATTAGGACAAAATTGGCATGTCACCTCATCAATTTTGTCCTAGTCAACGTCTATTTTGGCGCAAAAAATGGAAAATTCCTAATTTTTTATCCATGTCAACACCACGTGTCCGACACGTGGTAAATTCTGGTCAAATTGTAGGCTCCGGTCAAAAATCGGACTAAACTTACCAAAAGTTGGATAGTTATAGGATGACTTTGCAAATCGAAAAAAAAGGACCAAAATCCAAAAGTGATAAAGATAACAGATGAAAAATGCAATTAGCCCTAATTTAAAGCATTTAAATAATTTTAGTAAAATAATTTTCTATGTGAATAATTAAAGTTTGATTTGGGATTTTTTTTAGTTATTAGCTCTGAAAATTTTCACGTGTGCCAGATTAAGTTAAGTAATTTATTATATAATTAACATGTTATTTGTAGACAGAAAATACTTTTTATTAGAATATAAAATGTAGATTTAAATAGTATACAAAAAATTAAATTTATATAAATTTGAACACCTTTTGAAAATTATTGTAAATATAATTATTAAATTGCTTTATTTTTGTCAATAAAGGATAAGTTCTTCCAAATTCGAAATCACTTTATATTATATGATTTTCAATATTTTTCTGAATTTTTGGACATTTATAATATTCGTAGAATTTTTTATTTCTCTTTTTAACAATTTGAACATTTATTCAATTTATTGACTAATCTTTCTACTTAATTATTCTTGTTTTCAACAAAAAAACTATTTTGTTTTAATTTAAAAATTATTCTGATATATAATATTAGATTTTTTAAATTTTTTAGACAAAATTTAATGTTTTAATATATAGATAATTATTATGACATTTTAATTTAGTAAATATTAATTATCCTACTTTTGTCAAATAGAAATAATTTTACATAAATTTAAAATATATAATATTAATATTCTCTAATTTTTTTGATTTTTTTAGATATTTGTGAGATATTTTCTATTTTTTGAGTTATTTATATCAATGTCATCATTCTAAAATTAAAAGAAAATTTTAAAAAATGCTACCTAAGTTGATTTGGCTGGAATATTGAAAATCCCCAAATATGGGGCGTAAATGCAAGGCAAATGACTTTTCCGGCTAAATTGCACTAAATCCCTGAGTTTTACAAAGTTAGTGTCCCAATATTGCTAGTGTCAGATAAAATGGGACTAAAATTGCTAACCCTATGCAGTTACGGGATTAAATTGTCAATTTTCTCCAATATATGTTGAGTGAATTGTTTTCACAATTATTACTTTAATTGCTATGGTACAAAGTAAAATTATTTAATCAATTTTGACAATTTTAATATTATTGAAAATTCAAAATATTGGTACTTATTTAAAAGAACTGTATATAGAGATATGTGCACAAAAGGAATCTATGAATTACATGGTAAGATTAACAAGTTTGGTCCATATTGACTAATAAATATAAAATTATATTAGAATTTTTGGAAATCCACTCCAAATGGAATTCTACTATTTTTTTTTCTTTTAAGAAAAATCGGTATTATATATCATTCAATCGAAAGTTTACAAAGCCTGTAACAATAGAATTCATATGGACTCAAACGATGTAGTAAGAACATTTGAAATACCAACTATCAAGTTCTTGAAGTCAACAAATCTTAAGAACTCACAAACGAACATAAGAAAATTCTTGTGCAACTCCTATTCAAGGAGAGATGAAACTCTCATTCGAGAGATAAAGCAAACTTTCATACGAGAAAGAAAATAAAATACTAAACAAAATGTCTAAAGCGCTATATAAAATTAAAAACTTAAGAATTACCCATCTTCATCTCGTCAGATTTGTCTCTGTCTCTTCAGATTTGGAGATGTATCTTTAGATCCATATCCGTTTCGTCAGATTTGAAGATGTAATATACAACTTAAAAAAGGATGCTCCAACCCAACCCGCCGACGATGGTGGTGGTAACAGTGATGAAGTAGACGACTGTTTCACCAAGCCCATGGACGGAGGGAAGGGGGGTACCCACCAGCCCCCCCTCAAATTTTAAAATTTTCAACTTTTGCCTATGAAATTTTGTAATTTTGTGATTTCGGCCCCCCTCAAAATTTTAACTTTCACTTTTACCTATAACATTAACATTTGTAATTTTGCCCCTCTCGAAAATGACAAAAATAATCTTTCTATCAATTGATTTAACCAAACATCATATAAACGAGTAGTAGTGAAAATGAAGTTATTTTTCTGTGATATTATAATACTATTATTGATCAGTGAATAAGAACAAGTGGATCTTTCCAGGTTAGCTCTAGAAATGATAAATTACTAATCATACTCTTGCATAATCAGGGACTTTCAATTTTTATTTTATCCAATTTGCACATGTAAAAAATCTGAAAAATTTGATTTCGCCCCCCCCACCCCCTCCCTCAAAAATTGCAAACTTAATTTACATCCCTAATAAACTAAAGAATAACCTATATATATGGTAATTTGTAAAGTAGCTAGCCTACTTTTAAACTCAAATGGACGACAACTATATATGGCCCATATATGTAACTATCAAGCTAAATTGTAGTTTCACTTTTGTATATATCCATCATTCACAACACTTCAATAAATTTGAATTACGAGTTATGACTTTAAATTTTTTCCTTTAACTTTCCCCTCCAAACATACCTTTTAAGCTTTTTATATTTTGTTTTATTTAATATTAGAACCATTTTCTATTTTAGTTTTAAAACTATATTTTATTTAATTAGTTACGAAAAATATATCAAATATTATTTCTATGTAGTTCGACAATTGCCTACGTCCACGGGAGATGATAAGAGAATTTCACTATTAACAAAAAGAGGTATAGAGTACAAAGTATGTCAAAAGTGTTCTTACTAAACTTAATCCTCAATTTTTTCGCATATATATAGCGTACCGTACCGCGGGGGACTAGCCCCCCGCACCTCCCATACAATCCTTCACTATCAGATAAATGAAACTCACAAAAATCTCGCCCCCCCCCCACCAAAATTCTTGGCTCCGTCCCTGACCAAGCCATCGCCAGCGAAGAAAAAAGAAGGCTAAGGTTTAAAAAGAGTTAATGGAATTCTACTGTATAAGTCCAATTCTACAAATTTATCTGGTATATGATTTTGAATGGACCTTTGAAATTGGTCATCTCTTTGGAGAAGTACAAATATTTCTGGACTTTCTTATTGTATAGTTAACTCTATTAGTATTTTCACCAATTTTTTAGCATTTAGAAGTATTTATTAAAATACCCATATAATGAAGCTCATTCCAATGGACTTACCACTTAGAAAGTGGATCCAAACGCGGCTATGATATCTATATGCTTCTATGGAAGCAAATGTCAACGTGATGAAAATGAGAAGTCTGTGATGGATAAACGATAAATTAATTTGGAAGTCTTATTCCATACATAAAAAACAACGAAAAGATTGAGTAGCATTATATGGATGATAATATTTTGGAATTATTATTTGAATTAGGTTCTATCATACTTAGTCACACAAAAATGAAAAATCACAAATCTTGTAATTTATCACTCAACTTGAATTGTATATTAACTACATGTAATAAGTCTAATAGTGATTTTTTTAGCTTCAACGGACCTGCAATCGGTCTAATGTGATTCTGGATCCAGTTGCTGTAATAACAATTTCCAATACCCTTTACTCTTTAGAGAGCTTGACATCAGATCAAACAAACTCATCAAAATAATTATTAATTACCGATCATCATCATCATCAGACAAGCCCCTTAATTTGAATTTCCAAAAAAGTGTTCCTAATTAACAACCCCATGGCCATATATTAATTAAATCTTACATTTCTCCCGCAGGCATTGCTGAAAAAGGGAGCCACATACGTGGTCGTACAAGGGCTACCACCAACAGGATGCCTTACATTATCCATGTATATATCACCACCAGACGATCGAGACGATATGGGTTGTGCCGGTAGTGTGAACAAGCTACTCTCCACTCACAACACACTTCTCAAAGCCAAAATAAATCTCCTCAGGAAAAGGTTTCCAGAAGCAACCATAATCTATGCAGATTACTACAATGCATACGCTAAAGTGATGGAGAATCCTAAAAAGTATGGTTTCAAGGAGCTTCACAAAACCTGCTGCGGATATGGTGGTGGCCCCTACAATTTCGACTATTTTAATGCGTGTGGATCGCCAAATTCGAAGTCGTGTGCGGATCCTTCTGAGTATGTGAACTGGGATGGGGTTCATCTCACTGAAGCCATGTATAAGGCCGTGGCGGGGATGTTCTTGAATGAGACTTATTGTCAGCCGCGCTTTACTTATCTGTTAAGCAAGAAACAGAAATCAGGATAGTACATTTTTCATGTTGAGAGGTTTCATAGTTGATGAACTCATGTTAAGCATGTGTTGTGAGTGACAGGAAATAATATATATTTGCATCTTAATTTGACGTCCAAATTAACTGTTTCTGAAGATTACTTTTCGAATACTAGAAACTATTGACCCTTTTGAATTTCTGTGTAATTCGAAATGATGATATATACTAAACATCAAAGTATACTTTAGTGATAGTAGATGATTTCTCTCGATTTATTTGGGTGGAATTTCTTTCATCAAAAGATGAGACATGTGACAAGTTAACAACGCTTATTCGGCAACTGCAAACTTTGAAAACTCTTCAGATTGCAAGAATAAGGAGCGATCACGGTACTGAGTATACTAACAAGGTTGTTGAGAAGTTTTGTGCAGAGAATGAAATACATCATAAGTATTCAGCTCTCAGAACTCCTCAACAGAATGGTGTTGCTGAGCGCCGGAACAGAACGCTTAAGGAAGCCGCTAGGACGATGATAGCAGAGTCCAAGCTTGTTCCTAGGTTTGGGCCGAAGCAATCAACACTGCCTATTACACTCAAAACCATTGCATGATCAACAAACAGCATGTGAGAACTCCATATGAAATATGAAAGGGACGTAAGCCAAATGTTTCATACTTTCACGTCTTTGGTTCTAAATGCTTTATTCATAATAATGGATCTCAAAGCTTGAAGACATTTGATCCTAAAACAGATGAGGGAATCTTTCTAGGCTATGCCAAGAATGGCCAGAATTTTCGCATTCTCAATAAGATCAAATCGAAGGTTGAGGAATCTATTCATGTTGTTTTTGATGATGCTAACCAAGAACCGAGTAAGGTTGATGTGAATGATATAGGAGTTGAAGATCTATGTCATCAATCGTCTAAGGTTAACATTGATGATGATAGTGACGACGACGATGAGATCTTGATGCCCCTTCCTAAGATTACTCGTGAGGTTATTTCGGATAACAATGTAAGATATGCTGATGATCATGAAGAGAGTGATCATCAAGAGCAAGGTAGAATCTGTGAACTTGAAGCGCCTACGCAAGAGGATAGTCAAGCGCCTGAGCAAGTTAACCAAGCGCGTGTTCAATCTCTTAACCTATTCCAACTAGATAAACTATGGCTACGTGGTCATCCTATCTCAGATGGAACCTAAGAAAGTGGACGAAGCGTTATATGATCCTAGTTGGATTGAAGTCATGCAAGAAGAGCTTAATCAGTTTGAGAGTAGTAAGGTTTGGATGCTAATACCAAGGCCAACTCACCAAGGAGTTATTGGGACTAGATGGGTTTATAGAAACAAGATGGATGAGAATGGCATTGTCATAAGGAACAAAGCCAAACTTGTTGCTCAAGGATATTGTCAAGAAGAGGGTATTGATTTTGATGAGACATATGCTCCTGTCGCTTATCTTGAAGCAATTCGTATGTTTCTAGCGTATGCAGAGTTCAACAAGTTTACGGTGTATCAGATAGACGTTAAGAGTTCATTGCTGAATGGTAAACTTCAAGAAGAAGTTTATGTGGAGCAACCACCAAGATTCATCAACAGCCATGGTAAGGGTATGGTCTACAAGCTAGATAAAACACTATATGGGCTTAAGCAAGCACCCCGAGCATGGTATGACACTTTATCTATTTTTCTTATTGGTAAAGGCTTTTCAAAATGCAGTGTTGACACAATATTATTCAAAATTACCAATGACGAAGATGTTCTCTTAGTCCAGATTTATGTTGATGATATTATATTTGGTTCTACTAACAAGCGTCTGTGTGAGAAATTTTCAAAAATGACAAGAACAATTTGAAATGAGCATGATGGGTGAATTAACTTTCTTCTTAGGATTACAAGTTAAACAACTCCCTAATGACATATTTATTAACCAAGCTAAATATACACGTGATATGATTAAGAAATTTGGTATGAAAAATGCATCATCTTCAAAAATTCCAATGATCCAAACTCTTAAGCTAGATAAAGATGAAAGTGGGAAGAAGGTTGATATCACTAATTATAGAGGTATCGTTGGATCATTTCTTTATCTTACTGCTAGTAGACCTGATGTTACGTTTTCGGTATGCATGTGTGCACACTTTCAAGCTGATCCTAAAGAATCACACTTAATTGCTGCCAAGAGAATCTATAAGTACCTAAAAGGCACACAAAATGTGGGCTTCTGATATCTATGAGACTCTCCTTTTAAACTAATTGGTTAGTCAGATGCAGATTTTGCGGGTTGCAAAATAGATCGTAAGAGTACTAGTGGTACATGTCAATTTCTAGGTGACAAGTTAGTTTCATGGCATAGTACGAAACAACAATCCATAGCTACTTCTATAGCTGAAGCCGAGTATGTAGCTGTTGGAAGTTGTTGTGCACAAGTGTTATGGATGAGGCAACAACTTAGAGATTATGGAATAATCCTAGGTCCAACCCCCATTCATTGTGATAACCAAAGCGCCCTAGCCATGACTCAAAATCCTGATCTTCATTTCAGAACCAAACATATTGACATTAGATACCATTTTCTTCGTGACCATGTTCAAAAGAAAGCTATCTCCATGCACTTTATTGGAACTGACAAACAATTGGAAGATATCTTCACCAAAGCTCTCAACGAACAACGCTTTCTCACTTTAAGAAGCGAATTAGGTATGATTGATTTAAACGCTTAATCATTATGCATCATATTTTAATTAGACATATAATTTAGGGAGAATCCACTTTATTTATATCTAAAAGATTTTTGAAAAGTGTTACAAGTTATCAAATTTAGGGGGAACCTTAAAATTGTACTTGAACATATTTGTAAGCGTCAATGATCAAAACTATTTTCATATGCATAGATCATCAACGTTTATCGTTATTTTAGCATGATATGTTGGACGCTCAAATATAAAAAGAATTCAATTTCAAGCGTCCACATAAATCTTACAAGTGATATATGTTAAGCGTTGAACACATTCCCTTCAACACTTAATACGAACCTTTTATAAAATTCATGCATAACCTTTTAAATGACTAGTGACGTGATGGATAGACTCAAAGATTGATTATGATCTTTATCCACACGCTTGAATCACATCAAACTGGTGGGTAAATTAAAACTTTTTAAAATGACGTTTCAGAGTTAGTACGTGTTTGTGTACGTGTTAGTGCACCATCAAGCGCGTGCATCACACTCTGAAATGCCAAACATTTTAAAAATTTTATTTGGACGTCAAAGCTTTATATATGGGAGTTACCAAATGTAACTTCACTCTCTTACCAAAAACTCGCGTCTGCAGTTAAAGACATTTATGGTTGAGATTCAATAACTTTACACGTGTCAAAATCCTACTGAGACGAGAGAACACAAGTTTCAAAATTTTTAATTGTGTGATTTAAAACAAATTTTTGCAGAAAAATTATTCACTTTTTACTCAAGCTATATGCAAAATTACTCTCTCTCTCTATCTATCTCTTTCAAATTAAATCTCAGTCCATCTCTTTCAAAACACTCAAATGGTACCCAAGAAATCAGTGAACACTGTTGAAGACACCATCAACGTTACTGAAGGCCTAGGTGGACTGGAAATTTCTGTATGAACAAGATTAGATCAACATGACGGATATGATGGACTCTGTGGCCAAGGCTGGGCTTCAGATGTTCTTGACGAAGTATTCATATCTGTTTGCTCCTAAAGTAGACACTTTCTGGAAGACTGCTAAACTTTTAGAGGACAAGACATCTATCTCTTGCCTCTTCTCTTTGTCTAAGAAGGAGTCTCCGAAAGAATTTGTCCTCTTTGCTACTACCATTGCCAAAAGCTTCAATCTGCCAAATGAAGGTGAGGCATTGGACTATGTTACTCAACAACAAATCCAGGAAGCGTGGACAACTATGAGTGCATATGATGGTGTACCATACAAACCGTACTTCGAAAAGAAAGAAATAGTGCCAAAGTACAGGTTGATGGCTGATTTCTGCAGCAAAATTGTTGAATGCAGGGTGGGTACCTTCGATAAGGTCAACCCGATGCAGTTTCAGATGATGACGGCCATACTCCTCAACATCAAGATTAACTGGAGCGAGTATGTGTTCGGAAGTTTTAGGGACTCTTTAAGCGCCACAAACAAACCCTATGGAATTATTCTGAGTGATCTCTTGTATAGAGCCAAGTGTATTCACTCTTCGGGGCTTCCTTTGGCCAAGGTCAAGCTGATGGGGAAGAGAATTTTGACTAATCTTCTTCACCCTCCCAAAATTGGTGGTGCTGCGAGACCACTATCTAAGCACCAAGTGGTACATGGAGCGTCCGATGAGGAAGCTAAACGTCCTGCTCCGGTTGAGGTCGTCAAGCGTCCGGCTGTACAGAAGAAAATGGCTTCTCGTAAGCTCAAGGCTCCTGCTGTTCCATCTCCTCCCAAGGCCGCTGATGAAGAAATCGATGAGGATGAGGAAGACAAGATTCCTTTAATCAAGCGAAGGAAGTTGGAAGGAGTTATTAAGAAAATCGATTTTGAGGAAGCAACTGTTGCTCATCCAGCCCAAACGCATAAGCTTGTTGAAGGAGTCAACGTTAAGAAGATTTTCAAGCGTTCCAGGACAAGCAAGCGTTAAGATACTCCTGCTCCTGAAGAGCCTGAGATTGTCGAGCCAAGCGCTTAAGAAGCTGCTACTTTTGAGACAAGCTCTCAGGGTAAGTTTATTTCTTCCCACAACGTTTATTTGTTAGGATTATGCCCTTAGATGCCATAGAGGATAGTATGAATAGGGCATCTATCTTGTATTGGACTTAAATATTATTTATAATAAAAGGCATCATTTAAGTTTTCACATAATTCTTATCCACATCAATAAGTTGTGTAAAACATTGTGTCCATGTTTTCAGTGCGATCCCTCCACTTCCTATGAGATAGGAAGAGTGGCACTAGAGAGATCGGTCTTAATTACTAAAACAAGTTCGCAAGTAATATAAAGTATTTAATGGACAAATAAAGACTTCGAATACTTGTACAATCTTAACTCCGACATGGGAGTGCCTGTCTAGTATCATGGGATGATAGGAGATTAAGATCGTAGGCACATCAGTAGAACTGATATGCTCGAACACGACTCGCATCGGTTCTGTCACATGGGTTTTCACTCTGTGACTGTCAATGACAGAACTGATTATGCATAATAAGTATATGTGAACATTTGACCTGAAGTATCAGGCTGAAGATGCACTCGTGATGTTAAGCCTTTCACTAGAGTAGTTAGACCCAATTCACCAGTTAGTGGGGTCAACCTCGAAATGCGGATTTGATGAGCAAGTGGTAGTCTTAGCAGATATCTAAAAGGGATTTGTTCTCTCATAAGTGAATGAGAATGTACCCTATGTAATTATAGATAAATAGAGATCAAAGTCTTTGGCCAAAGCAAACGAGACGATTGTGCTAGGCACCAAATCGATCTCAATGATCTCGTATTATTATAATTTATACATATGGTCAAGTCCAATGAATTTCCATGACTCTCACTTGACCGAAAAACGTGAACGAAGGGTTTACACATACACGGTATTTACGATTGAAAGGTTATGGAATGATCCATTCATTCCTATTTCATTTGGGTTACGAAGTGGGTCACATGACTGGCTAAGTATTACCCACTTCCTTTGGTTTTCTCTAATTGCCAAATGAAACGAACCTAAAGATTCGCGCTAAAGAATTGATGAAGAAAATTAAAAAAGGGATTTTCTATTTTCTATTTTATTTTGAAGAGATTTAATTTATTGGATAAGTTAAATAATTAATTGCTTATTGGATAAGATAATTAATTATTGGATAAGATTAATTATGAATTAATTTCTTAGAGAAATATATTAATGAATTAATTTATCTAATTAATTTTATTATTTAATTAATATATTTATTTATTGGATAAAATAAATAATTAATTGAATAAATAAATTAACAAAACAAAAGAATTCCGGGCCCTACATGGGGCGTCCATTAGGCTAGGTTGGATGATCAAATTGATCTCTTTTGTTTTATCTTGGTCAACAAGTCATTGAGTTATAAAAGGGCTCTCTTGACTTTAACCTAGAGAAGTGAATACATTACATGAATTGTAGCTCTCCGAAAGAATAGAAGAAGAAAAATATCCTCTCTCTCTCTATACACAAAAGCCGTCTCCCCTATAGAGAACAAGAATGGAATTTTTCGTCTTCAATTCGCGCGTGATAATTTAGAGGGAACGTGATTCATTGTTGGATTCATCTACAACTTCAAGAATTGAAGAACACGAGGGTTGAAGAATTCAAGAAGTTTATCAATCTAAAGCTTAAAAGAAGAATTGGATTCTCCTACCACCTCGCTTCAACGGGTAAGTCGGATTTATTCATTAATGCATGTTTGAGATTCAATTATGCGAATTAGAGTACACTTTTGGGTTTTTAATTAAAATTTTGAAATCCTCCCGTTGCGTTTATGTGTGTTTACGTGAAACCCAACATTCTTTTCCTACATCTGTAGAAGATACTGCTCTTATAGAGGATAGTTCTTGTGCTACAGCTATTGTTGCAGCTGCTGCTAAAGCACAAATCGATGTCCATCTGGATGTTGATTTAGAAGAAGTGGTGGCCATTGCCAAAGGTATTGCAACAAACGTTACATTGGATGCTGAGGAACCTACATCGGAAGGGGTCCAACCACTACTTTCTTTAGAGGTCATAACAGGGGCACGCTCAAAAGGTCAGAGCATTGCTGAGGACGTTACAAGACCTAGGGACTTCTTCAAACTGGATCCACTCAAGACGATTGATCACTTAATCAACTATATGCCACCAGCGCTTGAATAAGACTTTATTCCCGCAAGCTACAATGAAGAACATTATATTAATGCGGAGAATGAAGTAGCCATGTTGATATAGCATGATAAATCTATCCATGAGATACTATTTAGCTCGGAGCTGACAGATGTGGAGCGGGCATATTACCAAGTTGTTGCCAATGATCAACCTACAGGACAAATTCCTGCTTCCATCACTATTCATGAAGAAAGAAATGATGTCAGAATCCCTAGATCTGATATAGCCTTAGCTTATTATCTAGACATGGGGCATAACAAACCAACTAGCCTTGCTCCAAGAGATTTCAATATCAGATTCTATGAGCGTATACTTGTTGAGTTTCTAAATCCAACAGAGGAACTCTTAAACAAAGAAGGATACTCTCACTTTCCAGAAGTGGTGCACAGTGATGCGAATAAAAATTCAGTTAATCCACTTTGCCTTTGGAAAAATAAAGGTGTTTATGTCAGTCATTGTCCAGTGTCTCTAACAGACTTGATTCAAGAAGAAGCGGATGACTACTTCCAGAGCGTTTGGAATGCTAGCTATCAAACAAACAGATATCACTTTGAATCAATCAGAGACATTCACCATGAAGGCATTCGGGCTATAGTAAATGCAGGAATAGAGTACTGCATGAATGAAAGTTAACTGGGTTGAAGCGTACATAGGTAACAGATATAGCTTTCAAGACTTGGTTGTTGCTCCTTACTTAATTGGCATAGGCATGCATGATAAGAAGCGTCAATTCGCCAAGTATTGCCTAAAGAAGCGTCAACAGCAAGTGGGACCAATTGCTAAATTACCAACCGTTTGCCAACCAATAGAAAGGTTTCTACGTCAAGCGCTACATAGGCTTGCATTTACTCCTCCCTGCTTCAATAGTCAAGCGTCTAGCAGTGGAAGCTTTCCAGTATCAGATTTATCAACGACTTCCAGCCACTGTGATGACAACTTTAGGTTGATGGTGAAGATCATGGCTCCCATTCCTCACTTTGACAAGATCTTCACAAAAAACTTGGACAAGCCCAACGTCTCCAAAATTCGCAACTTCCATGGTTATCCACTCCTACCAACTATCAGACAGGAAGTAAGCGAACACTATGCACATGTTCTTTTCTTCCTGGAACGGAATTAGGGCATCACTCGAGTGGTTTATCTTTATTTGGAAGAGTACTACAGAATGTATGTGCCTGAAGCTCACAAATCTCAACATCTTCCAAAGGATAGAATCATTTAATTTTCCTTGCATTACTGCCCAGATATGTTATTTCTGATCCCCAGACCGCAGTCAAGGATTTTTCCAAATCATGTGCTAGACATCATGGGTCCAATGTATGTCAGGGCCAGGGATAGTCCAATCCGTACATTTATTCAGGGATCTTGCATTTCACGTTCACGGCTGAACGAACTTCTTGCGAGTGCTTCAGACTTTTATGCAGATATACTTTTAGCCAGGTTGAACTTCCAATTCACTGACTTTCGTTAAGAGGTTTCAGCGCTTGTGGAAGTACCTATGGAATTTCTTGTAAAGTCTGAATTAGGGTTTGCATCAGAAGTGCTAAGTATTCCAGCGCTTGCTGAGGAACCAGTTCAAGCGTCTCCACCAGAGGTCAATCCTGATGCTTCTGAACCAGAAGTTCCAGATGTTGCTGAGTTACCGATTGAAGCGCGACTCACAACCTTTGATCCAGAACATCAAATCTCTCTTAACTCACTCAAGTACACATCAAAGTTTAAGCGACTGGCTACTCAAGCGATTCCTTCAGATGTGAGTCAAACTTTTGGGCCACTATTGAAATCAGTTCTGGAGGAAGTGAGTGATCATGCCACTCAGAATGCTAAAGTCCTCTATTGGATCAAAACTGATTTGGCTAAGATCGAGTCTCATAACATGAGCGCCAAGTTGCTTATATGCGCGGTGCAGCTCAAGCTGTTGTTGCTGATTGCCTTAAGGAATTTTAAGAAATAAATGATGCTACAAGGGCAAATCAACTGGCCATGAAAGAGCATTTCGATAAGCGCATAGACAGTTTAGAGGCCTCAATGGCACAGATTGCTACTCAAGTCAGCCTTTTAACAGAACACTTTTTGAAGGCTGATGATGGCAATAAGGGGGAAGAAAAGAGAATAAGGGAAACAGGGGTGAAGAGGAAAGCTTCTAGTTCAAGAGCTGGTAGTCTTCTAACCAAGCGTCAAGTAACCCCTCCTACTCTTATCAATTTACCAGTGCCTTCTCGAGTGTTACTTGAACAATTTGACATTCCATTTGAACGAGCACCTATTCTAGAGCCTTCTGATCCCAAACTTATAGCTAAGGAACAGAGGATGTCAGATTTTAACAAAATGTTCAGAATTTGTTTAAGGCGTTATTGTATTGACCCAGTTGAATGGGATAAGCAGTTTGCTGCTTATAGAGAGAGACATAAGAAAGAGAATAAGTCTATAATTGGCCAAGATCATGTTGCTACGATTAGACTTGAAGAAGTATATCTGAAGCGATCAGGGCTGAAGTAAATAGAAGAGTCAACGCTCAAACAGAAGATTAAGAACTCTTGCTTACTTTGCATTATCTATATTCTTGTCTCTTTATTTTTTTTATTTAGTTGTAAAATGCCTGTACTCTCCTTGATATATTAATGAAGTGCATTTTTCAGCTAAAACATCTCGTTAAGGCTTAACTAACCTTAAATAACTTTATCTAACCTTTATTCAAAGCTAACTTTTACATTTTGGCTGTCTAACTCTTGAACTATAAAAGAGTAAGCATTGCCATCATCAAAAAGGGGGAAATTGTTAGGAAATTTCTTGTTAGATGTTTTGATGATGACAATTAGGATTCTATGTTAGAACCCAAAATATGTAAGTTTGATTTTATTAGAAATCATGTATAAGCTTTGAGCGTTAGATTTGTAATAGGCATTATTTATTTTCATTTTAGTCTATTAGGCTAAGTAGTCTTAGACTGAGCGTCTGATAATTTCTGAGTGAGCTTATCAGTAGTTAAGTTTGAAGACTCAAGCGTCTGAAGTCTGAATGAAGAATCTAAGCTTCCAAGTACTGAATAGGACCAGGATCATTCAGTGATTGAATGAGCGTCTATCTATGACAAACATTCACCTGAATTTATCCCTTAGTCCACAAGGAGTTTTAATGCAAATATTCTCAGATCATTAATTGCCAACAGGTTATAACATTTAGCGTTCGTTTAGGATAAATAGTCGCTTGGAAGATTTAGCTTGTCTTTTTCAGAATAGATAAAATAATATAAAATAAGACAATAATGAAAGTAAATGACACAAGATATATAAGGTTCACTGGGTGATGTAATTCCATCTACGTCCTTCTTCTCCTTTTTCACTTGGAGGAAATTTACTAAGTTGATTATCAAAGAATCACACAGAATCTTCTACAAGGTAGTAAATAGGTGAAAATGATCTCGGGCTCCTTGATCACACAGATTTCAGCACCAATGAAGATCGTCTTCTACAAGCTTCTCTCACTCAGAAATACTGTCTGTAAGGGGTTTCAACAACTTTCTCACTCAGATGAAAGGTTGAGGGTTTTATCACAAAGGTTTGTTTGTTTTTGGAAAGATCAAACAACTTGGAATATCTCAGTAAGAACTTATGCTTCTTCTTTGGAAGATGTTTGAGATATTTGCGACTGTATGGAATGTATGTAAAAAGCTTGAAAGATTTTGGCTATGGAGTTTCTAAGCTTTTTCTTCAACAAATTTTTCTTGTGCATGTATGTATATCTCTATCTCTGTCTCTCTTTTAGGGTTTGCTGGAATGAGGTATTTATAGGCAATTCTTGGGATTATGACCGTTGGACACATGTGAGAGCATGCCTTTCACGCGGCACGTGAGTATACCTTTTCTCTGACATTCCTGAAATCCTGCTGGTTCCGATTGGACGGGAGCAGCTATAAACTCTGAAGTTCCGACAGTTTGGTCAAAAGGTGGCTTGTCCACAAGTCATATTGGCTTATCACATTTAATGCACTTATCAGGCATTTAATGCATTTGAATTTATTTCCCGTTGGAAATAAATGTCCGTTGAATGATTGCATTTAAGTCCTTCTTGACTTGAAGATTTATTTCAGGTGAATCTGATACAGATCGCTAGAGTGCTTTGAGCGCTTGATCCATAAATCCTGAAATAGTCCTTTAGCGTTTGACAGTCACTAAGAACAAATCTTCATCTTCATTTGACTTTAGACGCTGATCTTCAACTTTTTCTCTAATAGACTCAGCTAGAATTCTATTAGCGATTCAGTATCTAATACTTAGTCTAAAATCTACAAAGATAAAAATTACAAGCCTAACAAAATTACATTCTTTCAAACGCTTATACATTGATCTAAGAAAATATAAACTTACATTATATTTGAGGTCTAACATAAAATCCTATCTTGTCATCATCAAAACATCTAACATGAAATTTCCTAACAATTTCCCCCTTTTTGATGATGTCAAGACCTTTAACTCTTGTAACTCTTTTATAGATTAAGAGTTTCTAAAGAAAAGCCCAAATGAATATAAGTTAGCGTTTGAAAAGTTAGATAAGTTAGTTAGTTGTTAGATTAGCCTCAACAAGGTGTTTCAGCGTTCAATCATTCATTCAAATAATTTTAAATGGAGTATACAAATGATTGTGCTGAGAGAAAATAACAACAAAATATAAAGATAAGAAAAAGTGGGGCATCATCTTCTTTTTCGCTTGGCCATTTCTTCTCCTTGATAGATTTCATTTGCTAAGTCTAGCAAGAGTTGATCAATATCTATCATGGTAGTGTACTGGACTTCATCAAAGTCATGTCTTTTCTGTTTAGCACTTTCCTTTAATTCTAAAAATCTTTCCACCCAATCCCTCGGTGGGATTACAGTTCTCGGATCAAGTTATGGTAAATGTCTTGTCTTCGATCATTGGTGGATTTCCAGTTTAAAGGCCTTCTAAGCGGTCTGGCATATGGAGAAAAATCCATACTTTCTAAGAAATCGATGTCTAAGTCTGGAAGCCTGTATCTTCCTAGATAATATCGTGGCTTGCGCTTCTTAGATATCATTTTCTTTATACCTGCTATTTCATCGAACATAGAACGCCAGTGCTTATTATCGATTTTGGAGATTGCTTTGGACGATTGATGCTTTTCTTTCTTATTTTCCCCCTTCTTAGCATCATCAAGAGAGGTTTTCAGATCAGCGATATCTCGACGCAAAAGCCAAACTTCTTCAACAAGTAAAGCAACTTGTTGAGCGATACTCTGGGCAATGACATTAGAAGAATTGTGCCTCTCAGTATCAGCTGAAGCGTTCTGGGCTAAATGACGATTGAATTCTGATTGGAGTCCAGCGATCAGAGGTGATATGTTGTCTAAGATGGCAATAGTACTTTTGCTAGCAGCATTGGAAATATCACGGCTTCGAGTGTCAGACATGATTCGGATGTTTCTATCAACGGTGTCAAGAATCTTTGAGCAAGAACCCTCAATGTTGTTAAGTGAGTTTCGTACTGCTTGTCTGAAATCTCGAGCATCTAGATCACTGTCCGAATCCGAGGAGGAGCGCTGAGGAGACGGAATGAGTCCATAAGAGCTAGAAACTGCAACCTTGCCTTTGGTTTTATCTCTGATAAAAGGCTCTTCAGCAATTTCAGCATGAACTTCCTCTATCGCTTGATCTATGGATGGATCTGCAATCGCTGACTAGGGCTCTACTACTTGGGCGCTAGAAGCATCTGGCAAAAAGGCCTCGGGAATTTGAGCGGCATCCACAGCAGGAGAATCTTCTAATTTCAACAATTTGGATGGAAGGAAAAGGATTTTCAATAGCAATGACCCAGAGTGGGCCAATCGCTTCCATCACATGCCTTGGACTTAACAGGTTGGTCTGCGGAATAAAGAATATAGCGTCTTCGCGCTCTTCAGTGCTTAGTGCAAGTTTCACTCCTTCTGGCAGATCAACTCCTGAAATATAAGAGTTATAGAAGTCCAAAATAAAAGGCATTAGTGCTAGAGCTGCTTCTTAGTCCACTGGCCTGATTAGTGATATCATTTTGGCCACTTGAACATTCTGTTCACAAAAGAGCACGGGTGAAGATTGTATCCTCGGAAGTCGCTTAGCCCTGAATAGTGGTTGAAAGTGATATCCAACACTTGGGCAT
Organism: Buddleja alternifolia; assembly: GCA_019426215.1. Taxonomy (NCBI): domain Eukaryota; kingdom Viridiplantae; phylum Streptophyta; class Magnoliopsida; order Lamiales; family Scrophulariaceae; genus Buddleja; species Buddleja alternifolia. Next base: position 27,627,798 of record CM033391.1, read on the forward strand.
TTTCTATCACGGCTCTTGTGTCTCGGTAGAATTCAGCAAACTCAGCGTGCTCATCTGCCACATTGACATGAATTTTACTGTGTCCTGGAAGAAGTGGTTTTTTACTGGTAGAGGCTTCTTTGTTCAAATTTGGAAGGATGTGCTGAACAAACGCTTGATGAGGGTGAAACACATATTGTCTGCCTTGACTGACTAAGGTTAGTTGTTGATGGATGTAGCTTTCGATAGGTTGCCTGTATCCTGGCAGATCACTAACATTTTTGGTAATATGTTGACGCTGTTGAAGTAAAAAGGTAGAAAACTCTCGGCGTCTGTATTCGATTCCAAATTCAAATAAGAATGGATATCTCACAAGTTCTTCAAGAGTATAGAAGTGTAAAACAAACTCTTCAGCCCATCTGGCTGTATCCATCATCCATCGCTTTCCAATCAGCTTTCTTCTGTTCTTTTCTAGCTGCAAGAAACTTTTCAAAGCGTTTAATTTTTTCATCACAATCCTCAGCATATAATCTTGCAAGGTATTCTCGGGCTTCATCTTCTATCCAAGCGTTAACGGGATTGGGACGCTCAGCAACAATTGGTCCTTTTCCTTTCCACAATCTATGAAATTTAGGGGATAGAGCGTTCTGAGGAAAATGAACGACTTTGGGGTCAGCGGAGTATCCGATCCTGTTAAGAATTTCTTCGTCTGGATTCTTTGACCAATCACCCATATGGGGATTCTTGATGATGATCTTATTCTGGCGCAAGGGATAAAAGGATTCTTCAGAATGACCAGTAAAGTTGAAACGCTTCTCATCAAATTCTATCATGTTGAACGTTGGTCGTCGAATATACTCAAGGCGAGATTGAAGACGCTCAAGATTGTAGAGACCTAGGTCAGCGAATCGCTCGAAGAATTCAAACTTGTTAGAATTGGAAACATCAACTCTATGGAGAGTGGTTTGAAAGTTGATTTCTGATTCAGCAAGGGTCTGGGTGTCCCATTCTCTAGCAGCATAATAAAATTCAACGTCTGCATTGTATCTGCGAGGAAAGAAGTCTATGACACGAGGAGGAGATCCGATTGGAGTGGGAACGAAGGCAATAGATTCTGTTGGGATAGGGGCCACTTCTATCGACCGCTCAGTATGCTCAGCCGCTTGACTAACTGGAGATGTGTCAGCGTCAGGAAGGACACGGGCTACTTCCTTAGCGATATCCACAACAGTTTCCATATCCACATCCAATTCAACAGGAATCTCAGAAGGTGAAGGTACATCAGCGTCTAGAGCATCTTGAGCTGATACATGTAAGCGTTTGAGAAAAACAAACAAAATTTCTACTAAGTACAAATTACAAAGAAAAGACTACAACGCTTACCCTAAGGACTATCATCGACTGACGTAGTTGCTTGATCTGTTTCTACATTTGGTACAATTTCCTCAGGCTCCTGGAAAATTTCTTCTAGATCTAAATCGAGAAAAGAAGTAATGGGATCAGCACGAATGGGAATATGCAAATCTTCAAGAGTGTTGAGAACAGTTTGAATATTTGCTTCACACTCGGCCCGAACATGGGAAAGAAATTCAGAGTGAGCATAGGCTTTAGGATCTGAGCTGATTTCTGGATCAACATCAGACTGAGATGGAACACTCGCTGGTTCTTCAAGCGCTAGCTCTGCTGGAGCGCTTGTTGATCCAGCTGGAGTGGAGAGAGGAGTACGCCTTTAGGCTAGCGGTACTTCTACTTCTATATCTTCTTCTTCTTCTTCCGGAGTGAAGATAAATGCTGAAGGTGGAGATGGAGATTTAGGAGAAGGAGACTTCTGTTTCTTCTTGGGCTCCGACTTCTGCTTCTGCTTCTTTGCTGGTTTAGATGGCTCAGCGAATTTTAAGGTGATTTTTCATTTTGGTCGCTTAACCACCACCTCTTCTTCAGATGATGATGAAGATGAAGACGCTTGCTCTTCATCATCGCTGGGAACTCCTTTGGCAAGAAATCGCTCACGTACTTCTTTGGGAACCGCCGCACCACCACGTTTTCTTGGCTTGAGCAGCTCGCCTATCATCTTCTTTCCGTAAAACTTTAGCGCTGGTATTTTCTTTCCAGCGGAGTTGGTGAAACCGCTAGTGCTAAGAATACGACTTAAAACAATCCCATAAGGATTGGGATTTACTGACTTGGCCATCGCTGCTTTGAAGCGATTAAAAATGTAAAGTGACCAATTTATCTTCAGCTTGGTCAGAATGGCCACCATCATCTTGTACTGAAGATTTGAAACCTTATCGAAGCTCCCCTTTCTGCATTCGATTATCTTAGCGCATATGTCCACAAGAATGACATATTCGCCCTTCATATCATTTTTCTTGAAGTTGGGTTCATAGGCAGCTTCAACTTTATCTTTCTTGATCAATGCCCAGACCTTTGTAGCATCACCAAGAGTAACATTCTCAGCTTCGGCTCCATCGTTCAGCAAGTTTAGTTAGTGGTCCCAAGTGGCATACGAAAGGGTCTAGAAGGGGGGGATTGAATAGACCCTCAAGTCTTTTTCGATTTCAAAAATTTCGTATCACTTTTAAAGATTTGAACGCTTAGAAAGCTGAGCGCTTGGGTCAGGCACTTCAGTAAAGATAACTTAGACTTAGTGATTTTAGCAATTTACCAAAGTAAGGTAATACTTAGATCGCTTAATCAGGGTTAGCACAGCGGAAATGATTTTTAGCGTTCGAGTGGTTAATTAATCACTTTGCAATTAACTTGTCTTTTTCAAAGAATATAATATAATATAAATCAAGAAAATAAATAAAGTAAAGAACACAAGAGATTGTAAGGTTCACTGGGTGATGTAATCCCAGCTACGTCCTTCTTCTCCTTTTTCACTTGGAGGAATTTACTAGGATGATTTTCGAAGAATCACACAGAATCTTCTACAAGATAGTAAAGAATGAAAAAGATCTCGGGCTCCTTGATCACACAGATTTTAGCACCAATGAAGATCATCTTCTACATGCTTCTCTCACTCAGAAATACTGTCTGTAAGGGGTTTCAGCTTCTTTCTCACTCAGATGAAAGGTTGAAGGTTTATCACAAGGTTTTGTTTGTTTTGGGGAAGATCAAACAATTTGGAATATCTCAATAGGAATTTAGTTTTCTTCTTTGGAAGAGGTTTGAGATATTTGTGACTGTTTGGAATGTAGATAAAAAGCTTGAAGATTTGGCTATGGAGTTTCTAAGCTTTTTCTTGTGCAGGTACGTAAATTTCTCTTGTAATATTATGTACCTTTTTTTTTTTGGTTTGCTGAAGGTAAGGTATTTGTAGGCAATTCTTGGGATCTGTCCGTTGGACACATGTAGGAGAGTGCCTCTCACACAGTGCGTGATTTTACCTAAAACCTCACATTCCTGAAAATCTGCTGGCACCGATTGGATGGGAGCAGCTATAAACTCTGAAGTTCTGATAGTCTAGTCGAAAGGTGGCTTGTCCATAAGTCACAGTGGCTTATCACATTTAATGCTCTTATCAGGCATTTAATGCATTTGAATTTATTTCCCATTGGAAATAAATATCCGTTGAATGATTGCATTTAAGTCCTTCATGACTTAAGGATTTAATTCAGGTGAATCTGACATCGGATCGCTAGAATGATTTGAGCGCTTGATTCATAAATCCTGAAATAGTCCTTTAGCGTTTGACAGGCGCTAAGAACAAATCTTCATCTTCAGTTGACTTCAGACGCTGATCTTCAACTTCTTCTCTAATAGACTCAGCTAGAATTCTATTAGCGATTCTGTATCTAATACTTAGTCTAAAATCTATAAAGATAAAAATTACAAGCCTAAGGAAAATTACATACTTTCAAACGCTTATACAAAGATCTATCAAAGCAGAAACTTACATTGTATTTGGGGTCTAACATAAAATCCTATCTTGTCATCATCAAAACATCTAACATGAAATTTCCTAACAATTTTTCCCTTTTTGATGATGTCAAGACTTTTAACTCTTATAACTCTTTTATAATTTTTAAGAGTTACTTAAAAGAAAAGCCCAAATAAAGTATAAGTTAGCGTTTGAAAAGTTAGTAAAGTTAGCTAATGTTAGATTAGCCTCAACAAGTTGTTTCAGCGATAAATCATTCATATATTGAAAGAATAAGCATACATGATTTATGCTGAAAGTAATATAATGAAAGCGACAACAGAAATATAAATATATAAAGAAAAATTCATTCACTTTTTCTGTCGCTTTGCTCTTTCTTCGCCTTGGAGAACTTCTAGCGCTAAGTCCAACAGGAGACGATCAATGTCGATCATTGTCGTATGTTGAACTTCATCGTAATCATGCCTATGAAGTCTAGCGCTTTCATTAAGTTCTAACAACCTTTCTGTCCATTCTCTTGGCGAAGTTCCAAGCTCACGAATTAAATCGTGATAGATATCTTTTCTTGGATCTTTTGATGGTTTCCAATTGATTGGTCGTCTAAGCGGACCGGAAAAAGGTTGAAATCCCATACTTTCCAAGAAGTCGACGTCCAATTCTGGAAGTGGATATTTTCCTAGATAATATCTTGGCTTTCTCTTTTTAGTTAACATCTTCTTAATGCTCACTAGTTCTTCAAACATTGATCGCCAATTTTTATTATCTGTCTTTGATATCGCTTTGGACGCTTCATGCTTTTCTTTTTCCTTTCCCCCTTCTTGGCATCATCAAGAGAGGTTTTCAACTCAGTGACTTCTCTTCGCAAGAGTCGAACTTCGTCAACTAAGAGAGCGACTTGATGAGCGACGCTCTGAGCAGCGGCATCGGTCGAAGTATGTCGTTCAGCATCAGCCGAAGCGCTCTGAGCTAAGTGACGATTGAATTCGGATGAGAGTTCAGTGACAAGTGGTGATATGCAGTTCATGATTGTGATAGTGCTTTTATTGGAAGTATTTGCAATATCACGACTTCGCGTATCAGACATTATACGGATTTGTTTATTAGCAGCCTCAAATATCTTGGAGCTGGAACCTTCAATGTTAGTGAGCGAGTTTCGTACTGCCTGTCTAAAATTTGTAGCGTCTGAATCACTCTCTGAATCCGAATCGGAAGAAGGACACTCAGGAGACGGAATGAGTCTGTAAGAGCTAGAAATTGCAGCCTTGCCTTTGGATTTATCTCTGATTAATGGCTCGTCAAGCTTTTGAGCAATTTTAGCGTGCACTTTTTCAATCGCTTGATCCATGATTGGATCTGCAATCGCTGGGGGCTCAATTACCGGGGCGCTAGAAGAATCTGGCAAAGAGGCTTCTGGAATTTGAGCGACTTCCTCGGTAGGAGCACTTTCTTCTTCTTCAATTATTTGGACGGAAGAAGAAGAATCTTCAATAGCAATGACCCAGAGTGGGCCAAGTGCTTCCATCACATGTCTTGGACTAATCAGGCTTGATTGTGGAATAAAGAATATAGCGTCTTCGCGCTCTTCTGTACAAAGTGCAAGTTGCACACCTTCCGGCAATTCTATTCCTGAAGTATAACATTGGAAAAAGTCCAGAATCAGAGGCATCAGCGCTTAAGTTGCTTCTTGGTCCACTGGCCTGATCAATGATATCATCTTGGCCACTTGAATGTTCTGTTGACTGAAGAGCACAGGGTGTAAATTGTATCCTCTGAAATTGCTTAACCCTGAGTAATGATTAAAAGAGATGTCCAGCGCTTGGACATTTTCTATCACTGCTGTCATGTCTTTGTGGAATTCAGCAAACTCAGCGTGCTCATTTGAGACATCAACATGTATTTGACTTTGTCCGGGAAGAAGCGGTTGTTTGCTAGAGGAGGCTTCTTCGTTCAAATCGGGAAAGATGCGCTAAACAAACACTTGACGAGGATGCAAGATGTAGCGTCCACCTTGGCTGAATAAAGCTAGTTGCTGGCGAATGTAGGTTTCCATTGGTTGCCTATAGCGTGGTAAGTCGCTGACATTACTTGCAATGTGCTGACGCTGTTGAAGCAAAAAGGTTACAAGTCCTCGGCGTCTGTATTCAATTCCAAATTTAAAGAGGAATGGATATCTTATAAGTTCTTCAAGATTATAGAAATGTAGAACGAACTCTTCAGCCCATCTGGCTGTATCCATCATCCATCGCTTGCCAAGCTTTGCAGCTTTCTTTGGTTCTTTTCTAGCGGCAAGGAATTTCTCGAAGCGTGTAGTTTCTTCATCGTAATCCTCAGCCCATAATCTGGCAAGATATTCTTGGGCTTCATCTTCTATCCACGAATTAACAGGATTTGGACGCTCAGCAACTACTGGTCCTTTTCCTTTCCAAAGCTTGTGTGGATTAGGAGAGAGGACATTCTTAGGAGAGTTAACGACTTTGGGGAGAGCCAAATATCCTATTTTGTTTAGATCTTCCTCATCAAGTGGGGATTTTTGTTCCAATCGCCCATTTGGGGATTTTTGAAGACAATCTTGCTGGCTCGAAGAGGATACAAGGATTCGTCTGAGCGACCTGTGAAAGTAAGCCGTGCTTGGTCAAAATCTGCTCTATTAAACACTGGTCGACGAATATATTCAAAGCGAGATTGGAGTCGCTCCAGATTGTAGAGTCCTAAATCGGCAAACTGCTCAAGGAATTCAAACTTTTGAGAGTTGGAAAGATCAGGCCGATGGAGAGTGTTTTGAAAAGAGATTTCAAGCTCTGCAAGCGTCTGGGTGTCTCGTTCTCTAGCGGCATAATAGAATTCAATATCAGGAGTATATCCGCGAGGAAAAAAATTGATGACATGAGGAGGAGGTCCTGTTGGAGTAGGAACAAGAGCAATTGCTTTCGTTGGGATGGGGGCCACTTCTATCGACCTCTCAGGATGCTCAGTCGCTTTACTGACTTGTGAAGTTTTAGCGTCAGGAAGATCTTGAGCTACTTCTTTAGCGATATCCACAACAGATGCCATATCAACATCTACTTCAATGGGAACCTCTGAGGGTGGAGGTGCATCAGCGTCTGGTGCATCTTGAGCTGATACATATAAGCATTTTGAGAAAAGCAAGCAAAATTTCTACTAAGTAGAAATTACAAAGAAAAGACTGAAACGCTTACCCTGAGGAATATCATCGACTGACGTAGTCGCTTGATCTGTTTCTATATTGGGGACAGGGTCCTCAGGCTCCGGGACTTCTTCTTCTGATTCTAAATCGAGAAAAGAAGTTATAGGATCACCACGAATGGGAATATGCAAATCCTCAAGAGTGTTAAGAACAGTCTGAATATTTGCTTCACATTGCGCTGAAAGAGTTTTTATCCTAGCGTTAGAGACTTAGAAATTAACGAGGAAAGGGTAAACTAATTTGCTTAGCAAATACTTACCCCGAACACTAGAAAGCCTCTCAGATTGAGTAGCGGCTTGAGGATCTGAGCTGATTTCGGGAACAACGTCAGAGGGAGGAACGCTCACTGATTCTCTAAGCGCTGGATTCGCTGAAAGACTTGTAGACGCGGCTGGAGTAGAGAGAGGAGTACGCCTTCGGGCAAGCGGTACTTCTTCTGCTACTTCTTCCTCTTCTTCGGGAACAGAGAAGATAAACGCTGGAGGAGGAGAGGGTGATTTAGGAGAAGGAGATTTTTGTTTCTTCTTAGGCTCCGGCTTCTGCTTCTTCTTTGCGGGCTCTGGCTTTTGCTTTTTGACTGCCTGGGCTGGTTCAGCGACTTTGAGAACGATTTTTCTTTTTGGTCGCTTAACCACCATTTCTTCTTCAGACGAGGACGATGATGAAGAGGAAGACGCTTGGTCTTCATCATCGCTGCGAACAACTCCTTTGTCTTGAAGTCACTCACGCTTCTCCTTGGGAACCGCTACACCACCATGTTTTTTTTGGTTTGAGCAGCTCGCTAATTATCTTCTTGCCATAGAACTTGAGCGCTGGGATCTTCTTTCCAGTGGAATTAGTAAAACTGCAAGCACTTAGAATTCTACTTAACACAAAACCATAAGGCTTGGGATTAACTGACTTGGCCATCGCTGCCTTGAAGCGATTAAAAACATAGAGAGACCAATTAATCTTTAATTTGGTCAGAATGACCACCATCATCTTATACTGAATATTTGTAACTTTATCGAATGTCCCTTTTCTGCATTTGATCATCTTGGCGCAAATATCCGCGAGAATGACATCTTCGCCTTTCATGTCGTTCTTCTTGAAGTTTGGCTCATAAGCAACTTCGACGTCTTCTTTCTTGATTAACTCCCAGACTTTAGTCGCATCATCGAGAGTAACATGTTCTACTTCACCACCATCATTAGGTAAGTTCAACAGGGAAGATATTAGTGAAGGAGTGAGAACAAAGGTCTCACGAGCAAAAGGGAAGACGTAGGAAATGGAGTTTTCGTCGTCAGAAATTTTAGCATTGTTGAAGAAATAGAGAGATTCTTCTTCAAAGTAGTTAAAAACAGTGGTAATCAAATCTTTCAAACCAGATTCTTGAACGAGTGGAAGAACCGTTCGTAGAGGGAATTTCTGGTTATCAAACAGGTAGTCCCAGTTAACAAGAAATCAGGCGTTAACCGTGACTGGTTTTTCAGCGCGGGAAGTTTTGCCGGTAGCAGACTTGGATGATTTGGAAGATTTTGAAGCTTTGGGTGCCATTGCTGAAAGTTTGAAGCTTTTGAAGGAATGAGAGAAGTTTTTGCCTTGAGAGAGATGAAGATTTTACAGCAGAGAGAGAGTTTGGAAGTGATAAAGTCTGATTGTAAAAGCCTTGAAAAATATATATAGAGGCAAAAATAACTCCTCAATTGCTTAGATGACTGCCACGTGTGACATCATTGAATTTTGAAAAATGGAAAAGTGTGAATCTGAGTCGATTATGCATAAGTACGGATGTCAAAAGGTGCGATAAAATAGGTTAACTATTACAAAATAGAGATATTTTGGGATCCGCAGTTACTCATTTAATTGAAAGACGTTTGAAAAATTGTGAAATTTTCAGCGTGAAATACACGCGCCTGATAGTACACTGACACGTACTCAGACTTATGCAGTCACTGAACCATCTAGGTTTAGATACGAATCATAACCGTCAGTTTGATTTGATAGGCACGTGTGGGTAGTTATCAAATCTAATCTTTTGGACTTATCCACACGTTACTTTCAGCGATGAAAACTATGCATGATTTTTAGAGAAATTTACTAAGCGTTAAAGTGGGGATCCTTTTAACGCTTAAGTCTTTTTGAGAACAAAATTTAATTTCGTAAAGTTTGAGATAAAGTCAATCGCTTGAATTAATAAATGACATTTTCATTTAGAGATTGACTTTGTCATGCATAAAGATAAGCGCTAGTGATCAATGCATAAATTTTTAGAAAGTCATTTTTTGGTCACAGTCGCTTTATGTCCAAGTACAATTTTAAAGTTCCCCCTAAAATTGATGACTTGTTTCAGATTTTTGATAAACGCATTAAACAAAAACATAAAGTGGATTCTCCCTAAATTTTATGCCTATAAAGATATAATGCTCTTATGATTTAAGCGTTTAAATCAATCATACATAATTCACTTCTCAAAGTGAGAAAGCGTTGTTCGTTGAGCGCTTTGGTGAAGATATCTGCTAATTGTTTGTCAGTTCCAATGAAGTGCATGGAGATATCTTTCTTTTGAACATGGTCACGCAAGAAATGGTATCTAATGTCAATGTGTTTGGTTCTAGAATGAAGGACAGGATTTTGGGTCATAGCTAAAGCGCTTTGGTTATCACAATGGATTGGGGTAGGACCTAGGATTATTCCATAGTCTCTAAGTTGTTGCCTCATCCAAAGGATTTGGGTACAACAGCTCCCAGTGGCTACATATTCTGCCTCAGCGGTAGAAGTCGCTATGGATTGTTGTTTCTTACTATGCCACGAAACTAGTCTATCTCATAGAAATTGACATGTACCACTAGTACTTTTTCTATCTATTTTGCATCATGCAAAATCTGCGTCTGAATAACCAATTAGTTGAAAAGGAGAGTCCCTTGGATACCATAAGCCCACATTTTGTGTGCCTTTTAGGTATTTAAGGATTCTCTTGGTAGCATTTAAGTGTGATTCTCTAGGATCAGCTTGAAAGCGTGCACATATGCATACCGAAAACATAATATCCGGTCTACTAGCGGTAAGATAAAGAAATGATCCAAGGATACCTCTATAGTTAGTGATATCAATTTTCTTCCCACTTTCATCTTTATCTAACTTAAGCGTTTGGCTCATTGGAATTTTTGAAGATGATGCATTTTCCATACCAAATTTCTTAATCATATCTCTTGTATACTTAGCTTGGTTGATAAATATTCCATTAGGGAGTTGTTTAACTTGTAATCCTAAGAAGAAAGTTAATTCACCCATCATGCTCATTTCAAATTGATCTTGCATCATTTTCGAAAATTTCTCACACAATCGCTTATTAGTAGAACCAAATATAATATCATCAACATAAATTTGGACTAAGAGAATATCTTCATTATGGGTAATTTTAAATAACGACGTTGCCTTTTGAAAAGTCTTTACCTATAAGAAAGATAGAGAGAGTGTCATACCATCCTCTTGGTGCTTGTTTAAGGCCATAGAGTGCCTTATCCAATTTGTAGACCATACTTTTGCCATGGTTGTTGATGAATCCTGGAGGTTGCTCCACATAGACTTCTTCTTGGAGTTTACCTTTCAGGAAAGCACTCTTCACGTCCATTTGGTATACTGTGAATTTGTTGTATGCGACAATCGCTAGAAACATCCTAATCGCTTTAAGACGGGCTACTGGGGCATATGTCTCATCAAAATCAATTCCCTCTTCTTAACAATAACCCTGAGCGACTAATCTAGCTTTGTTTCTTGTAACAACGCCATCTACATCCATTTTGTTCCTAAAAACCCATCTAGTCCCAATAACTCCTTGGTGAGTTGGTCTTGGTACTAGCGTCCAAACCTTGCTTCTCTCAAATTGGTTAAGCTTTTCTTGCATTGCTTCTACCCAACTTGAATCATTGAGCGCTTCATCCACATTCTTTGGTTCCATTTGAGATAGAAAACTTGCGAACATGGCCTCATTAATTGTGGCTGACCTAGTTCTAACAGGTGCTTCCATATCTCCAATTACTAGCTCTGGTGGATGGTCTCTAAGCCATTTGCGGTCTGGTTGGAACGGGTTGAGAGACACTTAGTTGTCAATCGCATGACTCTCATTTGTCTCTTGCGCAGTCGCTGTATCATTCACAGTTCCAATCTACTCTTGATGATCATTCTCTTCATGATCATCAGCGATTCTGACATTATCACCATTGTTAACCTCACGAGTATCCTTAGGAATAGGTACACGAATCTCATCATCCTCGTCATCACTATCATCACCAAAATTGATTTGTGACGCTTGTTGGGTGAGATCTTCAATTCCTACATCATCAGGATTAACCTTACTCGGTTCTTGGTTAGCATCATCAAACACAACATGAATGGATTCTTCAACCTTCGATTTGATCTTATTTAGGATGCGAAAACTCTTTCCATTCTTGGCATAGCCTAGAAAGATTCCCTTATCCGCTTAAGGATCAAAAGTCTTTAGGCTGTGGGATCCATTGTTATGAATAAAACATTTTGAACCATATACATGAAAATATGAAACGTTAGGCTTACGTCCCTTCCACAACTCATATGAAGTCTTCTCATGTTGCTTGTTGATCATACACTGGTTCTGAATGTAGCAAGCGGTATTGATGGCTTCGGCCCAAAACCTTTGAGGCAGCTTGGACACTGCTAACATCGTCCTAGCGGCTTCTTTAAGCGTTCTGTTCCGTCGCTCGGCAACTCCATTTTGTTGAGGTGTTCTCGGGGCTGAATACTCATGAAGTATTCCAAAGTTTATACAAAACTTCTCAACAAATTGGTTAGTAAATTCAGTTCCTCTATCGCTTCTAATTCTTGTCACCTTTAAATCTTTATAAGTTCGTAATTGACGAATCAGCGATGTGAGCTTGGTACAAGTTTCATCTTTGGTCGCTAGGAATTCTACCCAAGTATAGCGAGAGAAATCATCAACTATTACTAGCGAGTACTTTTTACCACTAACACTCATGATTTGAATGGGACCAAACAAATCTAGATGCAATAGTTCAAGAACTCTAGAAGTAGATAGGCATGGTTTCTTTTTAAAATATAATTTAACTTGTTTACCCATTTGGCATGCATCACATAAGCGATTTTTCTGAAAGGAACCCTTAGGTAATCCTTCTACTAGACTTAGTGATATTAATTGAGAGATTGCCTTAAAATTGAGGTGATTCATTTTTCTATGTCATAACCAACCCAATTTATTTTGACTTTAGCAACAAAGTATGTGGGGTTGTTATCAATTGTAGAATCCCAATTTACTAAATATACATTGTTTGTTCTTTTACCTCTTAATATAGTAGACTTAGTCTTAGCGTCGTTAACATAGCAGAAGTCGCTTGAAAATTTTACTTCAAAGCCTTTATCACAAAATTGACTAATGCTTAACAAATTATGCTTAAGACCCTCAACATAATATACATCACTAATCATGATGTTCCCCCTATGCATGATACCTATACCTTTGGTTTTACCTTTGGAGTCATCACCGAATATAACTTGAGGACCGTTGGTAGCTTGATAGTTGACTAGAAGATCTTTGGAACCCGTCATGTGTCTTGACGATCCACGATCAATGTACCAAACTGAAGTATCGGTGTTGGCTCTAGGTACCTGCATTTAAAGGATAATTCTAATTCTTCTTAGGTACCCATGTTGCCTTGGGTCCTTCTTTGTTAGTAACTTTGGTTTGAACTAGAACTTTAGGAACCCATATTTGCCTAGTCTTCATTGTGGGAATACTGGCCTTCTTGGGTTTCACATCGTGTTGTGTGTGCTTTTTGGGTGTATAATAATATCCTTGATTATAATAGTAGTCATAATCATAATCATCATAATATCGATAATATGATCTTGACTGTCTTGGATATTAACGCTGGTATTTCCTTGGCGCTGGCTTGGGTTGCACTTTTGGTGCTGAACGCTTAGCGCTTGATTCATAGTGGTTAGGTTTATCCTTAGCCTTTTGAGCGTTTGGATGAATCTTTCTTTGTGAATCATTTGCTTTAGCCTTACCCTTGCCTGAGTCAGCTTTGGCTTTCTCATTTAGCCTCGTACCATTGTTGCTTGGTTCATTCAGCGTTTGACTTTGTGAACCTTTCTCAACAAAGAAAACACCCTTTCCTTTGTTGTTCGCCGTAACAATAGATTTATTAGGTTGTTTATTGAATTTATCGTATCCTAAATCGGTCTTTTCACCATATAGTCTAGTTACCTCAGTCACATTATCCAACTTTCTAGAAGCTTTTGATAATGATGAGACGAGCTGCTCTGATTTGGCAAGTCTAGCGATCAGATCAGCTTCTCTCTTGACTATGATATCAAGATCGCTTTTTAATTAAATAATCTCACTCTCAAGTGATTGATTCTTCTCAATGCATTGTTGTTGAACTTTCAACTCTGCTTTGAGCGTTACTTTATCTCTTGTGAGTCATGAGATAATAGCGAGATCGTTTTGATATATTTTGGCGGCCTCTTGACAATCTTTATAATATTCATTAACTTTGTCAAGTAATTCATCATAAGAAAGAGGATGAGATAATTCATTGGTTACCTCTGGTAGCGATTTGTCAGACACTTCATCTTCTTTTGCCATGAGACAGCTCAACGCTGAGTCACTTGTAGGCTCATCATCACTGCTTTCATCTGATGATTCCAAATCCTCTTTAGGTGCGGGGAATGGTTCAGATTCCGCTAGCAAACCTTGTTGGCGAAGGTTGCTCCTGAATTGGTTTCTATCCGCATAGTCTTGCCTTGTAGGCTTAGACACATTTGGATAAGGGCAATTTACCTGGTAGTGCCCTGGTTTCCTGCAATTATAACACAAATTAGTTTTCATTTTCTGTTCAGTGGATAATCGCTTTAATCCAACTGGCACTGAGAGATTTAGAGTAGGAGTCGTAGGCGCTTGGTAAGGGACTGGTGCTACTAGTTGAGGTGCAGAGTACACTGGCGCTTGATACTGAGGCGCTGGAGCAGGGGGAGGGGTTTGAAATGAAGTTTGTCCAATAGGATTTCTCTTTTCATATCTTAGAAATTTCTTGAATTTCTTGACCAATAAGGCCATTTCCTTTTCTTCATTTGATTCCGTTGATTTCACTTCGCTAACCGCTTTACCCTTACTTTTGGTAGTAGCAATTAAAGCTCCTGATTCAGTCGCTGAAGTCGATGTGTCGCTGACTTCACCCAGTTCGAATTCAAATGCCTTTAACTCTGAAAACACATGTTCTGGAGTAAGAGTCTCCAAGATCTGTGATTCTCTCATAGCAACAGTCTTAATCAAGTATTTACTTGGAAGACTTCTGAAAATCTTATTGACCATTTCTTTGTTGGTCAATTCCTTATCTAGTGACGCTAACTCGGTAATGAGCAAAGTAAATCTTGCGTCCAATTGTTCTAGCGTCTCATTGGGCTGCATTTTGAAATGCTTGAATCTTTGCATGGCTATGGAGAGCTTATTCTCCTTCATTTGTGCTGAACCTTCACATACTATAGCCAACTTATCCCATATTTCTTTGGAAGTCTTAGGGCTTGTATGGTTTTGTTTTCAAAACCAATTCTCAATTCTCAAAAATTTTAAGAACCAAATTGTGTTTGGGCCAAGTTATTTCTCCCTTTTCATTGGTTTTCAATACCTATAAAATTGAGAATCCAACCCATAAAAATGAAAAGAAAACTTTCAAATATGTAAACATGTACAACCGGGTCTTTCTCTCAATTTTTATTTTAACTTCCCAATGTCCACTTTCTCTCATCCCATGTATCACTCAACCTTTCCCATCAACTCAATTGTCTCAATTACCTCTCTCTCTCTCTCTCTCTCTCTCTCTATATATATATATATGTTTACATGGAACTACATCAACTCTACTACACATCTACTTACGATTCCATATTAAATTTTTATATTTTGAAATAAAGTGATACAAATGTGAGTACACAAGAATAAAGTAGAATTTACATTATATATATAACTATAAAAAAATTAATTTTTTTTTGATAAATAAAAGTTAATTGACCAATTAATCTATTTGATGTATTTTTTATATATAGTAAGTATATCATCTTTTAAAAATTATTGAAATAAAGTTTTCTCTATGTAGGCGATACAATTATTGACCCATTTATCTATATTATGTTTTTTTTTAATTATGTTTTTTAATGAAAAAATTTATGTTATTTGTTTGTATAAAAACTATTGATATATATGTATAGTATACAACAATTGAGTAGTAGTAGTACCATTTAGTTACTCTATAACATAGTAGAAAGGACATTATATATATATATATACATATATATATATATATAACCATAAATCAAGTTTACTTTATGTCAAATCAATGTTATAATTATTTATTTTACTTATATCTCAAAAAACATTCATCCAAACATATTTCTATTCTCATCATGTCTTTTCGTAAAGAAATCCACACAAAATCTCATTCATCCAAACATAATTTCCTTTTCAACTTATAAATTAACAATTCATCCAAACATATTTTCATTTTTAACACAAAAACCAATAAAGGTTTGAAAACTCATTTTTCTACATTTTTCAATTTGGAAATGAGAATTGGAAATGAAAACAATACCATACAAGCCCTTACATTGCTTGATCTTGTTGAACAATGCATCATTGTCTCCTAACGCTGAGTAAAGTGCACTTCGTCCAACATTATCCAGATTAGCTCTTTTTCTATCATCTGGCGTCCATTCTAACTTATTTTTCTCGACATATCCATCTGGAGTGGCTTCATCAGCTCCGGGTGCTCGAGTTATTACTTTCATAATCTGAATGGGGCCAACTATGATCACATCACACATTTCATTATCTCAAGAGCATAAATAAGAGAATGCTCTAAGTTTCCAAGAATCATAGTTTGATTCTACCAACTTAGGCATTTTGTTAAAAGCCATAATGAGATGTTTTAAAGAGAAATTTTAAAGCGATTAAGTTATAAAAGGATGGATCTGAACAAGCAGTTACGCTCGGAAACACTTAGGTTTCAAATTTAACCGCTCTGATACTACTTGGTGGTCCCAAGTGGCATACGAAAGGGTCTAGAAGGGGGGGTTGAATAGACCCTGAAGTCTTTTTCGACTTCAAAAATTTCGTATCACTTTTAAAGATTTGAACGCTTAGAAAGCTGAGTGCTTGGGTCAGGCGCTTCAGTAAAGATAACTTAGACTTAGTGATTTTAGCAATTTACCAAAGTAGGGTAATGCTTAGATCGCTTAATTAGGGTTAGCACAACGGAAATGATTTTTAGCGTTCGATTGGTTAATTAATCGCTTTGCAATTAGCTTGTCTTTGTCAAAGAATATAATATAATGTAAATCAAGACAATAAATAAAGTGAAGAACACAAGAGATTGTAAGGTTCACTGGGTGATGTAATCCCAGCTACGTCCTTCTTCTCCTTTTTCTCTTGGAGGAATTTACTAGGATGATTTTCGAAGAATCACACAGAATCTTCTACAAGATAGTAAAACTTTGACATTCCTGAAAATCTGCTGGCACCGATTGGATGGGAGCAGCTATAAACTCTGAAGTTCTGACAGTCTAGTCAAAAGGTGGCTTGTCCACAAGTCACAGTGGCTTATCACATTTAATGCTCTTATCAGGCATTTAATGCATTTGAATTTATTTCCCGTTGGAAATAAATGTTCGTTGAATGATTGCATTTAAGTCCTTCATGACTTGAGGATTTAATTTAGGTGAATCTGACATCGGATCGCTAGAATGATTTGAGCGCTTGATTCATAAATCCTGAAATAGTCCTTTAGCGTTTGACAGGCGCTAAGAACAAATCTTCATCTTCAGTTGGCTTCAGACGCTGATCTTCAACTTCTTCTCTAATAGACTCACCTAGAATTCTATTAGCGATTCGGTATCTAATACTTAGTCTAAAATCTATAAAGATAAAAATTACAAGCCTAAAGAAAATTACATACTTTCAAACGCTTATACAAAGATCTATCAAAGCAGAAACTTACATTGTATTTGGGGTCTAACATAAAATCCTATCTTGTCGTCATCAAAACATCTAACATGAAATTTCCTAACATTAGTAAAGATGAACTCAGAGAAGGAGTGAGGACGAAGGTCTCACGAGCAAAAAGAAAGACGCAGAAAATGGAGTTTCCATCGTCGGAGATTTTTGCGTACTTGAAGAAGAATAGGGTTTCTTCCTCAAAGAAGTTGAAAACAGCAGCTATCATATCGCGTAAGCCAAATTCTTGGACGAGTGGAAGAACAGTCCTAAGAAGGAAGTTCTGGTTATCAAATAGATAGTCCCAGTTAACAAGAAAACCGGCGTTAATAGTGATTGGTTTTTCAAATTTTGGAAGATTTTCCGGCAGCAAATTTGGAAGATTTGGGTGCCATTGATGAACTGGAAAAGCTTGAGTAGAGGAGAGAAAATATAATCTTTTTGCCTTTGAGAGAGAACTTTTACAGTAGAAGAATTTGGAAGTGATAAAGTTTTACTATAAAGGTTGTGAGGGGTTTAAATAGGAGGTAAAAATAACTCCACAGCTAGTAGATGAATGACACGTGTACAGAAGTTAATTTTGAATTTGACAAAAGTTAAATCTGAGTCGTTTACTCATAAAGACGGATGTCAAAAAGTGCGGTAAAATGGGTAACTACTGTGGAATATAATGGTTTGAAATCCGCAGTTACTTTTTCAAAACGTTTGAAATATTTTGAAATTTTCAGCGTGAAAAACACGCGCCTGACAGTACACTGACACTTATTCAGACAGGTGCAGTTACTAAACCGCCTAGTTTTTTTAGATAGGAATCATTAACCGTCAGTTTGATGTGATAAGCACGTGTGGGCAGTTGTCAAATCTGATCTTTTGGACTTATCCACACGCTACTTTCAGCGATGAAAAACTATGCATGATTTTCAGAGAAATTTACGTAGCGTTAAAGTGGGGATCTTTTTAACGCTGAAGTCTTTTTGAGAACAAAATTTAAGTTCGTAAAGTTAGAGATAAAATCAATCGCTTGGATTTATAAAAGACATTTTCATTTATTTGAGATTAATTTTGTCACGCGTAATAGATAAGCGCTAGTGATCAATGCATAATTTTTCAAAGTCATTTTTGATCACAGTCGCTTATGAGTTGAAACAAGTACAATTTTAAGGTTCCCTCTAAAATGGATGACTCATTTCAAAAAAATGATTTAGACATAAACATAAAGTGGATTCCCCCTAAATTGTATGCCTATTAAATATGATGCTCTATGAATTAAGCGTTTAAATCAATCATACCTAATTCACTTCTTAAAGTGAGAAAGCGTTGTTCGTTGAGCGCTTTGGTGAAGATATCTACCAATTGTTTGTCAGTTCCAATGAAGTGCATGGAGATATCTTTCTTTTGAACATGGTCACGCAAGAAATGGTATCGAATGTCAATGTGTTTAGTTCTAGAATGAAGGACAGGATTTTGGGTCATAGCTAAAGCGCTTTGATTATCACAATGAATTGGGGTAGGACCTAGGATTGTTCCATAATCTCTAAGTTGTTGCCTCATCCATAGGATTTGTGCACAACAGCTCCCAGCGGCTACGTACTCTGCTTCAGCGGTAGAAGTCGCTATGGATTGTTGTTTTTTACTATACAACGAAATCAGTCTATCACCTAGAAATTGACATGTACCACTAGTACTCTTTCTATCTATTTTGCATCCTGCAAAATCTATGTCTAAATAACCAATTAGTTCAAAAGGAGAGTCCCTTGGATACCATAAGCCCACATTTTGTGTGCCTTTTAGGTATTTAAGGATTCTCTTGGTAGCATTTAAGTGTGATTCTCTAGGATCAGCTTGAAAGCGTGCACACATGCATACCGAAAACATAATATCAGGTCTACTAGCTATAAGATAAAGAAGTGATCCAATGATACCTCTATAGTTAGTGATATCAATTTTCTTTCCACTTTTATCTTTATCTAGCTTAAGCGTTTGACTCATTGGAATTTTTGAAGATGATGCATTTTCCATACCAAATTTCTTAATCATATCTCTTGTATATTTAGCTTGGTTTATAAATATGTCATTAGGGAGTTGTTTAACTTATAATCCTAAGAAGAAAGTTAATTCACCCATCATGCTCATTTCAAATTGATCTTGCATCATTTTTGAAAATTTATCACACAGTCGCTTGTTAGTAGAACCAAATATAATATCATCAACATAAATTTGGACTAAGAGAGTATCTTCATTATGGGTAATTTTAAATAACGTTGTCTCAAAGCTGCCTTTTGAAAAGCCTTTACCTATAAGGAAGATAGAGAGAGTGTCATACCATGCTCTTGGTGCTTGTTTAAGGCCATAGAGTGCCTTATCTAATTTGTAGATCATACTTTTATGATGGTTGTTGATGAATCCTGGAAGTTGCTCCACATAGACTTCTTCTTGGAGTTTACCATTCAGGAATGCACTCTTCACGTCCATTTGATACACTGTGAACTTGTTGAATGCGGAAAATGCTAGGAACATCCTAATCGCTTCAAGACAGGCTACTGGGGCATATGTCTCATCAAAATCAATACCCTCTTCTTGGCAATAACCCTGAGCGACTAATCTGGCTTTGTTTCTTATAACAATGCCATCTTCATCCATCTTGTTCCTAAAAGCCCATCTAGTCCCAATAACTCCTTGGTGAGTTGGTCTTGGTACTAGCGTCCAAACCTTGCTTCTCTCAAATTGGTTAAGCTCTTCTTGCATTGCTTCTACCCAACTTGAATCACTGAGCGCTTCATCCACTTTCTTTGGTTCCATTTGAGATAGGAAGCTTGCGAACATGGCCTCATTAATTGTAGCGGACCTAGTTTTGATAGGTGCTCCAATATCTCCAATTACTAACTCTGGTGGATGGTCTCTAAGCCATTTACGATCTGGTTGGAGCGGGTTGAGAGATTCTTAGTTGTCAATCGCTTGACCGTCATTTATCTCTGGTGCAGTTGCTGCATTATTCACAATTCCAATTTGCTCTTGATGATCATTATCTTCATGATCATCAGCGATTCTGATATTATCCTCATTAGTATCCTCATGAGTAACCTTAGGAATAGGCACAAAGATCTCATCATCCTCATCATCATCACTATCATCACAAAGATTGATTTGTGATGCTTGGCGGGCAAGATCTTCAATTCCTAAATCATCAGGATTAACCTTACTCGGTTCTTGGTTAGCATCATCAAACACAACATGAATGGATTCTTCAACCTTGGATTTGATCTTATTTAGGATGCGAAAACTCTTTTCGTTCTTGGCATAGCCTAGAAAGATTCCCTCATCCGCTTTAGGATCAAATGTCTTTAGGCTATGGGATCCATTGTTATGAATGAAACATTTTGAACCAAATACATGAAAATATGAAATGTTAGGCTTACGTCCCTTCCAAAACTCATATGGAGTCTTCTCATGTTGCTTGTTGATCATACACCGATTCTGAGTGTAGCAAGCGGTATTGATAGCTTCGGCCCAAAACTTTTGAGGCAACTTAGACTCTGCAAGCATCGTCCTAGCGGCTTCTTTAAGAGTTCTGTTCCATCGCTCGGCTACTCCATTCTATTGAGGTGTTCTAGGAGCAGAATACTCACCAAAGTTTATACAAAACTTCTCAACAAATTGGTTAGTAAATTCAGTTCCTCTATCGCTCCTAATTCTTGTCACCTTTAAATCTTTATAAGTTTGCAATTGATGAATTAGCGATGTGAGCTTGACACTGTTTCATCTTTGGTCGCTAGGAATTCTACCCATGTATAGCGAGAGAAATCATCAACTATTACTAGCGAGTACTTTTTACCACTAACACTCATGATTTGAATAGGACCAAACAAATCTAGATGCAATAGTTCAAGAACTTTAGAAGTAGATAGGCATGGTTTCTTCTTAAAAGATGATTTAACTTGTTTACCCATTTGACATGCATCACATAAGCGATTGTTTTGAAAGGAACCCATAGGTAATCCCTCTACTAGATTTAGCGATATTAACTGAGAGATTGCCTTAAAGTTGAGGTGATTCATTTTTCTATGTCATAACCAACCCAATTCATTTTGACTCTTAGCAACAAAGTATGTGGGGTTGTTATCAATTGTAGAATCCCAATCCACTAAATATACATTGTTTGTTCTTTTTCCTCTTAATTTAGTAAACTTAGTCTTAGCGTCGTTAACATAGCAGTAGTCACTTGAAAATTTTACTTCAAAGCCTTTATCACAAAATTGACTAATGCTTAACAAATTATGCTTAAGACTAGGAGTGTACGCGGTCGGGTTCGGGCGGTTTTATGAAAAAAATTCAACCCGACCCGATATATGTGGGTTGACAAAATATTAAACCGAAATCGCATAATTATCTTTTTAAACCGTGCGGTTCGGGTCGGTCGGGTTTAATATATTTAGCTGGCGGTTTAGTGGGTTATCGAATTATAATTATGTTACTTTTTGTTTCAACTATTAAGTAAGAAACTAAATAACATACTTGTACATTTAATTAAAAAAAATTGAGTTGATGAGAAATACAAAAATAAGTGGTGTTATTAAATAAAAATCATATTTATCACGAATTGTTAACTCTAACATATTAATAAAATAAAATTATTTTATAAGTTTATCATCAAAATATACATCTACATCTTAGTTCAAATCAAGTAAAAACAAATGTTATTGTTTACTCAAATTAAAAATAAAGTGTTTTACATAAATATGAATAAAACTATTCTTATTAGAGTTTATATATATGCATATATAGTTTTAAGAGTTTAGGGTGAATCTTTAACTATATATATATATATATACACACACACACACACTTATGACATATACAATTAGCGGTCGGGTAGCGGGTTAGGCGGGTTACAATTATTAAACCCACCACCCGACCCGAAAGTGGCGGGTTGCCATTTTTTCAACCAACCACAATTTTTTAATAATTTCAAACCGGCGGTTTTTGGGCGGTTTAGGTCGGTTTGAGCGGGTCAGGCTGGTTGTGCGGGTTTATGTACAACCCTACCTAAGACCCTCAACATAATATACATCACTAATCATGATGTTCCCCCTATGTATGATACCTATACCTTTGGTTTTACCTTTGGAGTTATCACCGAATATAACTTGAGGACCATTGGTTGCACGATAGTTGACCAAAAGATCTTTTGATCCAGTCATATGCCTTGATGACCCACTATCGAAGTACCAAACTAAAGTATCGGTGTTGGCTCTAGGTACATGCATTAAAGGATAGTTCTAATTCTTCTTAGGTACCCATGTTGTCTTGGGTCCTTCATTGTTAGTAGCTTTGGCTTGAATCAAAACTTTAGGAACCCATATTTGCCTAGTCTTCATTGTAGGAATACTGTCCTTCTTGGGTTTCACATTGTGTTGTGTGTGCTTTTTGGGTGTATAATAATATCCTCGATTATAATAATAATCATAATCATAGTCATAGTCATAATTATCATAGTAGCGATAACATGATCTAGACTACCTTGGACATTGACGCTGGTGTTTTCTTAGCGCTGGCTTAGGAATCGCTTTAGGCGATTGACGCTTCGGGTTTGATTTACTTGTAGATGGCTTATCCTTAGCCTTTTGAGCGTTTGGATGAACCTTCTTCTGTGAATCATTCGCTTTTGTATTCTCCTTATTGCCTGAGTTGGCATTAACCTTCTCATTTGGCCTCTTACCATTGTCGCTTGGTTCATTTAGTGTTTGACTTTGTGAACCTTTCTCAACAAAGAAAACACCATTTCCTTTGTTGTTTGTCGTAACCTTAGACACTTTTGATTTTTGACGAAATTTATCACACCCTAAACCGGTCCTTTCGCCAAAAAGTCTGGTTACATTAGTCACATTATCTAGGTTTCTTGATGCTTTGGATAATGATGAGACGAGCTGCTCTGATTTGGCAAGCCTAGCGATCAGATCAGCTTCTCTCTTGACTATTATATCAAGATCGCTTTTCAATTGAGTAATCTCACTCTCAAGCGATTGATTCTTCTCAATGCATTATTGCTGAACTTGCAACTCTGCTTTGAGCGTTACTTTATCACTTTTGAGCGATGAAATAATAGCGAAGTGATTTTGATATATTTTGGCGGCATCTTGACAATCTTTATAATATTTATTTACTTTGTCAAGCAATTCATCATACGAAAGAGGATGAGATAATTCAGTGGTTACTTCTGGTAGCAAATCGTCAGACGCTTCATCATCTCTTGCCATAAGACAAATCAACGCTGAGTCGCTTGTTGGCTCATCATCACTACTTTCATCTGATGATTCCAGATCCTCTTCAGGTGCGGAGAATGGTTCAGATTCCGCTAGCAAACCTTATTGGCGAAGGTTGCTCCTAAATTGGTTTCTATCCGCATAGTCTTGCCTTGTGGGCTTAGACACATTTGGATAAGGGCAATTTACCTGATAGTGCCCTGGTTTCCTGCAATTATAACACAAATTAGTTTTCATTTTTTGTTCAGTGATTAATCGCTTTGAACCAACTAGCGCTGAGAGATTCTGAGTAGGAGATTGAAATGAAGTTTGGCCAATAGGATTTCTCTTTTCATATCTTAGAAATTTCTTGAATTTCTTGACCAATAAAGCCATCTCTTTTGTCTTCATTTGATTCTGTCACTTTCACCTCACTAATCGCTTTACCTTTACTTTTGGTGGTAGCGATTAATGCTCCTGATTTAGTCGCTGAAGTCGATGTGTCGCTGACTTCACCTAATTCGAACTCAAATGCCTTTAATTCTGTAAACACATGTTCTGGAGTAAGAGTCTCCAAAGTCTGTGATTCTCTCATAGCAACAGTGTTAATCAAATACTTGCTTGGAAGACTTCTGAAAATCTTATTGACCATTTCCTTGTTGGTCAATTCCTTATCTAATGACGCTAACTCTGTGATGAGCAAAGTGAATATTGTTTCCAATTGTTCTAGCGTCTCATTGGTCTGCATCTTGAAATGCTCGAATATTTGCATGGCTATGGAGAGCTTATTCTCCTTCATTTGTGCTGAGCCTTCACACACAATAGCCAACTTATCCCATATTTCTTTGGAAGTTTTACATTGCTAAATCTTGTTGAACAATGCATCATTGTCTCCTAACGCTGAGTAAAGTGCACTTCGTCCAACATTATCTAGATTTGCTCTTTTCCGATCATCTGGCGTCCATTCTAACTTGGGTTTCTCGACATATCCATCTGGAGTGGCTTCATCAGCTCCAGGTGCTCGAGTTATTACTTTCATGATCTTCATGGGGCCATCTGAAATTACATCACATATGTCATTATCTTAAGAACATAAATAAGCGAATGCTCTAGGTTTCCAATAATCATAGTTTGACTCTACCAACTTAGGTATTTTGTTAAAAGCCATAATGAGATGTTTTGAGAGAGAGAGAGAGAGTTTTAAAGCGACTAAGTTTTAAAAAAAATAGATCTAAACAATCAGTTAAGCTCGGAAACGCTTAGGTTTATACTTCGACCGCTCTGATACCACTTGGTGGTCTCAAGTGGCATATGAAAGGGTCTAGAAAAGAGGTGTTGAATAGACCCTGAAGCCTTTTTCGACTTCAAAAAGTTCGTATCACTTTTAAAGATTAGAACGCTTAGGAAGCTTGTTAATGGAACACTCGTTGGTTCTATATCTGCTCTTGGGTAACCTCTCGCCATTATGTTATATGATTCTATTCGTATTTTCCAATACTTATTGAATTGTTAACCTTTGAAGAGGATTTTCTCTTATTCTAGACTCATTATTTTGACTTGTGTTTTCCGTTCTACTCCAATTGTTGAGACATAACAAATCTCTACTAATTTGCAATGTCTCTTGGTTCCTTTACATGAACATTGATGTTTGGCTATATTTGTGATATTAATTGATCAATCCTCTCATAAAACCTTGAGCTTGTAGATATTCACTTTCATTGGATTTATTTTTTATACTCTTCTCCGTGAACGTTGCATAATCCACTCACATTGATTAAACTTCTGAATCCACTGATCTTTCAGTTTTACATGAGACATTTCTTTCGTCTCCTATCTTCAAGTTTATCCAAGTAGTCACATATTTATTGAATTTTGGGACAACAATTTGCATTTTGGATCCTTTTTATAGCATATAAAGTGTGTATTTTCCAACTGAATTGCTTAGTTCTAATCTTGTTCACATATTGAATCTCCTTTTTCTTGCAACCATTATTAGTTCTTCAATTACTCTTTCTCAAAAGTCCCCATTTATATTGTATCTTTCTTTTTTCAATCTATTGTGTCTATTTGAGATTTTGTTAACTATAATTAAGTGAGAAAATACTCTTGACCTACAGATTATTTCTATGATTTAGTGAAGGATTGCATGGGATGGTTGTAATATTTTCCTCATGCAATAAGCTCCTTCATCTTGGAATTTCGTATTTTATTTGAACGCTTTCATATCCTCATCTTCTTGAATTTATTGTTTAATAGTCCAATTACTCAGGTGTAATTGAATGTTCTTTTATTACCTCAATTAATCTTCTAACTAATTCTTGAAAGAAATTGGAATAAATCCCAAGTTCATCCATCCTTGAGTTAGTTATCTAACCGATTTTATTTTATGTAATTTTGAGGAACTTCACCCCGTTTTATTCTCAAGTATCAACCCACGTCAGTGAACCAATTTGAATCACCCTTAACCACTTATATAGTTGTGATATTGGTACTAGCTTGAATGAATAACCGTATGGATTATGAACCTACGTTTAAGGACAAAGAAAACAGTGAAAACTTTTCTAGGTGTAAAGTCACCACCGAAGTGAGTTGACTATCAATGGGACTGATAGCTATACCAACACTCAATTTGCTTCCTAGCATTACCACCAGAATTGTCACAGATTCATAATGTATTTCACGTTAGCATGCTTCGCCGATACAGATCCGATCCTTCTCACATTCTTCGAGATGATCCAATTGAGATTTCTAATGATTTAAGTTATGTTGAAGAACCGATGGAAATCATAGGCCACAAAGACAAGCAGCTTCGAAATAGAACAATTCCATTGGTGAAAGTGTTATGGAAGAATCATTCGAGACAAGAAGCAACTTGGGAGACAGAACAACACATAAGAGAACAGTATCCGTGGTTATTTAGCGATACAGGTACAAATTTCGAGGACGAAATTTTGAAAAAAAAAGGGGGAGAGGATTTTCTTGACCCAAAACCTCACTTTTCATTAAATCACACATTAGCATAAATACATGCATTTTGGTAGAGTGATACTTTTCGTTAATGAGACTGTACAATTTATTCAATTTTCGCGATTCGTACTCGACCCTAAAATGCTACTATTTGGTCGAATAACTAAATATATATAGATACATAGATGGCTAGATAAATAAATACATGTATATAGGTCATATAGAGTAAATAGAATATAAAAGTGCTAGTGTCTTACCTTGCTGCATCAACTCCATACGTGGCAACCCAAGTGCATGCTTGCCTTTCTTTTTGCTCATTCCTATTGAAACATCATCTCATTTTCACCCTCACACACCGCCTGAAATTTCTCTCAAGTCAGCCCCTTTAGCTCCTCTCATATGTAAGAGATGAATTGAACAAAGATATTCAGTAGGAAAGGAAGATGCACGCAGCGTTATAAAGCAACGTCTTTTATTGTTTTCTTATAAGGTATTTACAAACTTATATATTTTGATGATTTGTTTGAAATTAAGCATACGATTTTATTTCATTCAGAGGGAGAACGCCTGGAAGTCTGAATTTGAAAATATTCTATCATATTCATGTATTTATTTTAGTTAACTCAAATTGCATGATATCCAGTTTTCAGAATTTCAGTTTCTGCAGTTAGATTTTAAAGCCGTACGTAGGTACCTAAACGTGCGATTTTGATTATGTCAAATTTTCTAGATAAACTTGATTGTCTCTTGAACATCTCTGTAAAATTTCGTAAAGATTGGAGTTCTGTGGATTTTTCTAAAAATCGTTGAACAAAATCGCCAGTCTGTTCGGCGGAAGTGAAAATTGTTACTGTTTTGAAGGTTTTTCGTGTACATATAAATTTTGGTTTACTCTAAAATTTTTACAGTGGCTGTATACATATGTTATGGAGTATTCATATAAAATTCGGAATGTTTCAGTAAACAGGGGATTTTACACGAATATTTGAATATACGGTGTCTGTTCTAAAATAAATCTGTTGGGACAGCTGTTTCATTAATCGAATCCCCAAAGTGACAAGGAAATTAAATCTGGAATTACTATGTCATATTATTCAATGTGTTATATCAAAGGTAGTTATGCATTTTGATGTGTTTAATAGGTCGAGATTCTAATAGAGGGGCTGAAAACGCCAACTAGACGAAGATACCTCGACGAACCAATATTTGTGAGTATAATTGGTTGACTTGATAATTGACTCATCCATTGTTTGATTGATATGTCTAAATGACTTCTTTATTTGTCTATTTGTGTGATTGGGAAGCTTACGGTGTTATGAACGTGGTTATATGATGATTGAGTGATGGAAACGAATATGGTGAATATAATTCATTGTGTAATATATGTGAACTACATGAACTTTAACATGGTGAAAATGTTGTTGATGATATGATGATGAAAATGAGATACATGATATGAAAATGCATTCATCAGAGATAAGAGGTTCTGTTATGGCTGCTATTAACCTTGAGCCATGTGTTAAAGAATTTCCAGTAAAACTGGACCACAGAGTACCGTACGGCCACCCGAGTTCACTGAACTCCCATGTGTTATATGAATTACAGAGTGCCATGGCCATTATCGTGATCACGAACTACTCTTGGTTATAGCAGACCATTAACAGTAAAAGAAAATGAGTAAGCACGTGCATCATGTGTTCTGAATGATAGGAATTGAATGGGAAATGATTATGGACGATGTTCTTATGTGACTTCAAATGATTGATTGGTTGCTGATTTCTGTGTGTTTATGGGATGTTAAATATCTCGTTACTTGATTATACTTGCTGAGTTTGGGACTCACCAAACGCAATGTTGTTTTTTTTAGTGTTGTAGATAGTATCAATCCGTGAAGTTGTGTACATAAAGCTGAAGCATGGATCAAAGGTCGGCTGGCTAGTTTTCAAGTCCTTCTCCCTCAGCTCATCATTTGCATATCATATAGGGCTTCTTTTGGTCGCTTGTAATTCCTAGATGTGTATATATTTTCCCTATGTTCATGTGTGACAGTTGTGAAACTAGCAAAGTTTGATGCTTCCGCTTGTATATGATGGTCAAATGGGTAAAATATAAATGTGTGCTTTTATTCTCTATGTATTTCGGGTAAGGGTGTTACATTGAGTGGTATCAGAGCCCGGGTAAGGGTTCTGTAGACAGCAACATGACATGTGCATCATCATTTTATGTTATATGTTGGCATAAATAACCATCTGTGTAACATCTTAGGCAAAGCATTGCGAGTCAACAAGCACGTGTAGTAAATGATGAGCATAGTGTCCATAGAGGGGAAGGATCAGCCGACCTAGAGTCTCATTCATCTCATCCACCTCCACCCCTTGGGCCTAGAGCTGCTAATTTTGTGTGTCCACAACACTTACCAGTACACGGCCCTGAATCACGTGAGCGGAGGTATGACAAATTAAGAAAAATGGGAGCCGTTGATTTTTTGGGTACTACTGATCCAACAAAGGCAGAGACATGGTTAAAACAAACTGAGAGAGTTTTCCATTTGATGCAATGTACTCCAGAAGAAAAATTCGACTACGTAGTATCACTCCTTCAGGGAGATGCATATGCTTGGTGGGATACTATACCTAATAGCACTGCTCAACCACCTATATTGACATGAAATGACTTCCTTAGGGAATTTCATGACGCGTACGTGCCAGAAGTATACAAGGATCAGAAGGAAAAGGAATTTCTTGAACTTCAGCAGGGGAATAGATCAGTTGCTGAGTATGAAGTGCTGTTTAATCAACTTTCTCATTATGCCCCACATATGATAGCCATAGAAAAGAAGAAGTGCACCAGATTTGAATCCGGACTCCGATTTACTATCCGAAACCGTATCACGCAAACCGATTTAGAGTCTTATAGCAAGCTAAAAGCAGCAGTGATTCGTTCAGAGAAATTAGATTCAGAGTCCAAAAACTTTCAACTTAATAAGAAGAGGCAAAACGAGAACACTGGTGGATTTAGGGACAAAAAGGCATTTACCTTACCTTCACAAAGAGGCTTCCCGAGTAGCTCTAAAGGTAATAATTTTAGGAGCACAACATCAAATACCATGGGTGTTGGTTCCACATCATTCGTTCCCGAATGTGCACATTGCGGGAGGAATCATCGTGGAGAATGTAGGCTACTTACAGGAAAGTGTTTTAGATGTGGGGAGCTTGGTCATATAGCAAGGAATTGCCCAATGTCACATGAGGAAACCACCATTGAGCAGAGCAGATTTAGTGGATTCAATCCTAGTAGAGGTAGGGGTCGAGGAAGATTTGGGGCAGGTAGACGAGCTAGTACAGAAAGCAGCCAAGCTAGCAAGGAACAACCACAAGCTCGAGTTTTTGCGATGACACGAGAAGAAGCTAAAGCCACACCTACCGTAATTACTGGTAACATCTCTATTTTTGGTATAAATGCCCATGTTTTGTTTGATCCAGGAGCAACCCATTCATTTATATCACAATCATTTGCAACATATTTGGGTAAGCCAGAGTCTTTGGGTTATGATTTATTTGTTCGAACCCCAGTCGGTAGTGTTGTTATTGTCAATACCATGTATCGTGGGTGTATATTGTTGATTGAGGGTACTAAATTTCATGCTATGCTGCTTGTTATGCCATTGAGGGATTTTGATGTGATCTTGGGTATGGATTGGCTAAGTGAACACCATGCTAGACTAGATTGTTTCACCAAGGAAATTGTGCTACAACCTTCTGATCATACGTGTATAGTATTAAAAGGGGAAAAAGAGACTCTGCCTGTTTGTATAATATCTGCATTGAGAGCATTTCAAATGATTAAAAAAGGTTGTGAAGCTTATTTAGCTCATGTCGTGGACACAAGATTAAACGGTTTGAAGCTTGAAGATATTCCTATGGTTAAAGAGTATCCTGATGTGTTTCCAGACGACCTCCCAGGGTTACCTCCGAGTAGAGATATAGAATTCACTATTGAATTACAACCAGGTACCGCACCAATTTCTATCCCTCCATACAGAATGGCACCTATTGAATTGCAAGAATTGAAAACACAACTGCATGAATTACATGAGAAAGGGTACATCAGACCGAGTGTTTCACCATGGGGTGCACCAATACTGTTTGTTAAAAAGAAGGATGGCACTTTGAGATTGTGCATAGATTATCGACAGTTAAATCGAGTCACAGTGAAGAATAAGTATCCATTACCTAGGGTGGATGATTTATTTGATCAGCTGTAAGGTGCTAGCGTTTTCTCCAAGATTGATTTGAGATCCGGGTATCATCAGTTAAAAATTGCAGAGGCCGATATTCCAAAGACAGCTTTTCGAACCAGGTATGGCCATTATGAGTTTTTAGTGATGCCTTTCGGTCTGACTAATGCACCTGCTGTGTTCATGGCACTGATGAATAATATATTTAGACCGTATCTGGACAAATTTGTGATTGTCTTCATTGATGATATTCTAATTTATTCTAAATCGTCTGAAGAACATGAACAACACCTGAGAATTGTGTTGCAAATCTTACGTGAGAAACAGTTGTATGCGAAATTGAGTAAATGTGAATTTTGGTTAGACCAAGTCATCTTTTTGGGACACGTTATTTCCGAGGATGGTATTAAGGTTGACCCGCAGAAAATGGAAGCAGTACTTAAATGGGAAAGCCCGAGAAATGTTACAGAAGTCCGTAGTTTTCTGGGCTTGGCGGGGTATTACCGATGATTTGTTGAGAATTTTTCTCGTATTGCTGCTCCAATGACCAAATTGTTACAAAAAGGCGTTCCTTTCATATGGACAGAGCAAAGCCAGAAAAGTTTTGAAGAGTTGAAGAAACGACTTACTACTGCCCCAGTATTGACAATTCCTTCAGGTAATGATGGTTTTGTTATTTATAGTGATGCCTCTTACCAAGGTTTGGGATGTGTTTTAATGCAGCATGGTAAGGTTATTGCATATGCTTCCCGACAACTTAAACCACATGAGATGTGTTATCCTACTCATGACCTTGAGCTTGCTGCAGTTGTTGTCGCTTTAAAAATATGGAGACATTACTTATATGGTGCCACATTTCAAATTTTCACTGACCATAAAAGTTTGAAATACTTGTTGAGCCAGAAAGAGTTGAACATGCGACAAAGAAGATGGCTTGAATTGCTGAAAGATTATGACTGTACTATTGAGTATCATCCTGGGAAAGCTAATGTTGTTGCTGATGCTTTAAGTCGAAAATCCTATGGTACTATTTCTTATCTTACGGTGGATTCTATACCGTATTTGCTGGACTTGAGAAAGATGAATGCTCAGATGGATGTTAATGATACGGGTGTCTTATATGTTACAATTGGTGTTCGTCCTACTATGATTGAAAGAATTAAAAAGGCTCAATTTCGTGATGACAAACTGACTAGTATTGCTGAAAAGGTGAAACAGGAAAAGAGTACAGCTTTTGTTATCAATGATGATGGTAGCTTAACAATCAACCACAGACTTTGTGTTCCTAATGTCGATGGCCTAAGGCATGAGATAATGGAGGAAGCTCACACTGCACCATATGCCATGCATCCAGGTAGTACAAAGATGTATCAAAACTTGAAGACCCATTATTGGTGGCCTAGAATGAAGAAAGATGTAGCAGAGTATGTTTCTAAATGCTTGACATGCCAACAAGTGAAAGCAGAACATCAGGTACCTGTAGGTAAATTGCATCCATTACCTATTCCGGTTTGGAAGTGGGAGCGTATTACTATGGATTTTCTTTATGGTCTACCAATGACACGGAGAAAGAATGATGCCATTTGGGTGATTATTGATCGGCTTACAAAATCGGCTCATTTTTTACCATTCAAGTGGGGTTCTACTCTAGAACATCTTGCAAAAAAATATGTGGATGAAATTGTGAGATTACATGGTGTACCTTTATCTATTGTTTCGGATCGTGATCCTCGTTTTACATCGAGATTTTGGGGTAGCTTACAACAAGCATTGGGTACTAAATTACATTTTAGTACGGCATTTCACCCACAGACGGATGGACAATCAGAGAGAACTATTCAGACTTTAGAGGATATGCTTAGGGCATGTGTTCTTGAGTTTAAAGGCTCTTGGGATGATCATATAGCACTTATGGAATTTGCGTACAACAATCAATATCATAGCAGCATTGGCATGGCTCCTTATGAAGCATTATATGGTAGAAAATGTAGGAGTCCAGTATGTTGGGATGAAAATGGAATGCGATTGTTAGAAGGACCAGATTTGATTCAAGATACCGTTGAAAAAGTGAAAATTGTCAAAAATCGACTAAAGGCAGCCCAAGATAGACAAAAGAGTTATATTGATCAACACAGACGGGAAATCGAATATGAGGTTGGTGAAAAAGTGTTCTTACGTGTTTCTCCTTGGCGAGGCATTCTCAGATTTGGCAAGAAAGGTAAACTATCTCCTCGTTATATTGGTCCTTACGAGATACTTGAAAGAGTTGGTCCATTAGCTTACCGTCTGGCATTACCACCAGAATTGTCACAGATTCATAATGTATTTCACGTTAGCATGCTTCGCCGATACAGATCCGATCCTTCTCACATTCTTCAAGATGATCCAATTGAGATTTCTGATGATTTAAGTTATGTTGAAGAACCGATGGAAATCATAGGCCACAAAGACAAGCAGCTTCGAAATAGAACAATTCCATTGGTGAAAGTGTTATGGAAGAATCATTCGAGACAAGAAGCAACTTGGGAGACAGAACAACACATAAGAGAACAGTATCCGTGGTTATTTAGCGATACAGGTACAAATTTCGAGGACGAAATTTTGAAAAAAAAAGGGGGAGAGGATTGTCATGACCCAAAACCTCACTTTTCATTAAATCACACATTAGCATAAATACATGCATTTTGGTAGAGTGATACTTTTCGTTAATGAGACTGTACAATTTATTCAATTTTCGCGATTCGTACTCGACCCTAAAATGCTACTATTTGGTCGAATAACTAAATATATATAGATACATAGATGGCTAGATAAATAAATACATGTATATAGATCATATAGAGTAAATAGAATATAAAAGTGCTAGTGTCTTACCTTGCTGCATCACCTCCATACGTGGCAACCCAAGTGCATGCTTGCCTTTCTTTTTGCTCATTCCTATTGAAACATCATCTCATTTTCACCCTCACACACCGCCTGAAATTTCTCTCAAGTCAGCCCCTTTAGCTCCTCTCATATGTAAGAGATGAATTGAACAAAGATATTCAGTAGGAAAGGAAGATGCACGCAGCGTTATAAAGCAACGTCTTTTATTGTTTTCTTATAAGGTATTTACAAACTTATATATTTTGATGATTTGTTTGAAATTAAGCATACGATTTTATTTCATTCAGACGGAGAACGCCTTGAAGTCTGAATTTGAAAATATTCTATCATATTCATGTATTTATTTTAGTTAACTCAAATTGCATGATATCCAGTTTTCAGAATTTCAGTTTCTGCAGTTAGATTTTAAAGCCGTACGTAGGTACCTAAACGTGCGATTTTGATTATGTCAAATTTTCTGGATAAACTTGATTGTCTCTTGAACATCTCTGTAAAATTTCGTAAAGATTGGAGTTCTGTGGATTTTTCTAAAAATCGTTGAACAAAATCGCCAGTCTGTTCGGCGGAAGTGAAAATTGTTACTGTTTTGAAGGTTTTTCGTGTACATATAAATTTTGGTTTACTCTAAAATTTTTACAGTGGCTGTATACATATGTTATGGAGTAATCATATAAAATTCGGAATGTTTCAGTAAACAGGGGATTTTACACGAATATTTGAATATACGGTGTCTGTTCTAAAATAAATCTGTTGGGACAGCTGTTTCATTAATCGAATCCCCAAAGTGACAAGGAAATTAAATCTGGAATTACTATGTCATATTATTCAATGTGTTATATCAAAGGTAGTTATGCATTTTGATGTGTTTAATAGGTCGAGATTCTAATAGAGGAGCTGAAAACGCCAACTAGACGAAGATACCTCGACGAACCAATATTTGTGAGTATAATTGGGTGACTTGATAATTGACTCATCCATTGTTTGATTGATATGTCTAAATGACTTCTTTATTTGTCTATTTGTGTGATTGGGAAGCTTACGGTGTTATGAACGTGGTTATATGATGATTGAGTGATGGAAACGAATATGGTGAATATAATTCATTGTGTAATATATGTGAACTACATGACCTTTAACATGGTGAAAATGTTGTTGATGATATGATGATGAAAATGAGATACATGATATGAAAATGCATTCATCAGAGATAAGAGGTTCTGTTATGGCTGCTATTAACCTTGAGCCATGTGTTAAAGAATTTCCAGTAAAACTGGACCACAGAGTACCGTACGGCCACCCGAGTTCACTGAACTCCCATGTGTTATATGAATTACAGAGTGCCATGGCCATTATCGTGATCACGAACTACTCTTGGTTATAGCAGACCATTAACAGTAAAAGAAAATGAGTAAGCACGTGCATCATGTGTTCTGAATGATAGGAATTGAATGGGAAATGATTATGGACGATGTTCTTATGTGACTTCAAATGATTGATTGGTTGCTGATTTCTGTGTGTTTATGGGATGTTAAATATCTCGTTACTTGATTATACTTGCTGAGTTTGCGACTCACCAAACGCAATGTTGTTTTTTTTAGTGTTGTAGATAGTATCAATCCGTGAAGTTGTGTACATAAAGCTGAAGCATGGATCAAAGGTCGGCTGGCTAGTTTTCAAGTCCTTCTCCCTTAGCTCATCATTTGCATATCATATAGGGCTTCTTTTGGTCGCTTGTAATTCCTAGATGTGTATATATTTTCCCTATGTTCATGTGTGACAGTTGTGAAACTAGCAAAGTTTGATGCTTCCGCTTGTATATGATGGTCAAATGGGTAAAATATAAATGTGTGCTTTTATTCTCTATGTATTTTGGGTAAGGGTGTTACACTTTAGCTCCAAATCATCCTAAGAGGATAAGGAACAACTCTATAGAGTCTAATCACTCTAATTGGTACTTTAAATTTTTCGAATCAATCAACAAAGCACCACCACAACGAGTAATTTTCAGTTTCAGAAACATTGCTTCACATTTTTGTGCCCAGAAATCACCCTTACCATAGGTTGATTGTACATGCAAGACCATCTATCGAAACCTCTATGAGTTTACATATGGTTAGAGGTATTGATTTATGGAAAATATTAAGAAATATTTCAAAACTAGCATCCAAAGAATCATTGCCAGTAATATGTTTTCAGTTAAAGAATCTATATTTCAGATTCCTTGGCCCAGACACCTCTGTTCCTAATCTTTGAATGTACTTACAAAACCACCATTAGAATCCGTGTCAAATGTAGATATGTTTCATGGTAAAGAATTCTAATGAATGCTATGGAAATAGTCTAGAATTCCATGAACTAAACCCTTATCAATGTGCTGTTTCGATTTTTGAAAACTGTCATTCACATATCTTTGCTTCGAGATCACCTTTCTCATGGTTAAACTGTAAATTCAAGACAATCAATAGAAATGCCTATGAATGTAGATGTTGATAAGAGGCATTTTTACGTGTTTTTAAGCCTCTTGCGTTTATGTTTTAGGTTCATTTGTCGCTTGATTCTTGCCACATGTGCATTTAATCTATGCATTAAGTGATTTCAGGCCTTAAGTGGATACATTCGAATAACGGGTGGAAAAATGACGTATAAAACAATTTTAGGTCAAGATGCTTTGCATCTCTACGCCCAAGCGCCCCTTTGACCATGCTCAGGAGCCGATGACATCCAATTCAGAAGATTTGCTTCTGACGTTCACGCCCAAGCGCCATTTCCCCACGCCTGGGCGCCGTTTCTGCATCACTTTCCATGGTTAAGCGCTATTTATGTATTTTTCGAGACTGAATTGGGTAAAGTGTCCTTCTACAAAGTTGTATATCTATGTATTATCTTTACGTGAGGACTTGAATCATCTAAATTGGAGGTCTGTGGAGAGAGTTATGAAGGAAATACGATTGCTGCGCCGGACAAGATGCATTTAATTTCAGCACTGCCGGCGACGCCTAGGCGCCATCATGTCCACGCCTAGGCGCCATCATGTCCACGCTTGGGCGCCGATGTACACATTTTTCAAGGTATAAAGGCTAAATTTCAGCATTGGAGATGGGTGGATTCGGTTTTTAGGCCCTTTTGGGGCTAAAACTATCCATATACATCACATTTTGGAGGACAAGAAAGAGGAAGGGCAAGGAATTGAAGCTTCTAACTTGGTTTCATCATCAACCAAGTTTATTAGGGAGTTTTCCATTGCTTTCATTATATATTTGTCTATGAATATATACATGTTTGCTTTAGATTTTCCTGTACCATTGATTATGAACTAGATCTATAAGACTAAGGCCATGTGAAAGCCTATTTGTGAAGTATCTATATAATATTTGTTTGTTTGAATCAATTCATGTGTTGCTATGTGTTGTCAATTTGTATTTGTTCTATGTACATGTGCTTGATCACCATGTGTTCGATAAATTACGTAGGTGATTTAAGAGAAAATTGATCTAGGGTGCAAGAAATTCACAACATCACCGACCAAATAGGAATTGCCCTAGACATAGGTAAAGATTCCCGGGTGAAGTCGTTCGATTTGTATCGAGTAAGCTCTAGCTTGTTAATGCATGCTTAATGGTTAGATTTTCGGGTAGACATACTTAGGAAACCATCATTTAAGTATGTGAGTCTATCAAGAGACATCGGTTAGTCTTTACTTGGGGAGCTTTCACCATAGCAACATAGGTCTAATGATTCAATAAGATTCTTTATTAGGATACGGATTCAAATTGAGCCTCGCATGCGCCTTAGTCGCTTTTCATATTTGGATTTCAATCATTTGCTCATCTTTGTTCTTCTTCTTTGCACTTTTATTTGAATTTACTCTTGCTTTAATTGTTTATTTCATTACGAATCTTAAACTAAAATTCAAGTCTCCGTGGTTCGACAACCCGGACTTCTTTTTGTCCACTTTTATTACTACACACGACTAGTGCACTTGCTACCAAGCACATTAGCTTTTAGAGTGTCATTTATAGTGTTAACACTTGATAAAATCCATGGTGTATTGTGCTCGCAAAGTTGAGTTTATTACAAGATGGTAGGAGGTGGCTGAATGTGGCAATTTTAGGATGTTGACATTGAAGGCCTGATTTATCCTTTTTCAATCCGATTATTACGTAGGAGTATAGATTTTACGAACTGAGTACATTAAGAATCTAGGAATATTAAGTTTAGTTGATGATTGGAAGGCTAAAGGCACGGAAAAAAAATGATTATGGAGAAGATGCGCAATGATCAACAGAGGCGCAGAGTGGAGCTATTTAGAGTAATTTTGTTCACGGGTGAATAATGGAGGTTCAAACTTTGATTCAAGTTATTTATTGTCTTGAAGCTAGGTAAGTGTTGGGTAGTTTGGCCTAGCCTTAACCTTTGGTTTTTGTTAGGTGTGTGCCTTCAATGCCAATGAGGAGAAATTAGATTTAAATAGGGCACTAATTTATATTGTACGAACATATAAAGGCAATGCGTTTTTGTTCATGTAAAACTTCATGGCATTAATAAGCATTGATCAAATAGTCCATGTGTATCGAGGTTAACTCTTCGCCCTTTATGGAATAAAGAAGTGGCAGGGAGAGTCTTATTCCTGATCACTTAAAATGGTTCACAAGTCAAGGAATCTTAAATGGGCATTAAGATTCGACTTGTATGACACATGCTCTGACAAGAAGTGTCAGCCGAACACTATGGGATAGTGAGAACACGTGTCATAGATATATCAATGGAATTGATATATTCAAACACGGCTCATAGTAATCCGATCACATGAGCTTTTACTCAGTGACTGTCAATGATTGGATTACTGACTATGATAGTATGCGTGAGCCTTTGACCTGAGGATTCATTATCACGATGTGCTTGTGATGTTGGATCTGTTACTAGAGTAGTTAGGCCCAATTCACCTGTTGGTAGGCTGACCTCGAAGTGCGATTCCAATGGGCAAGTAGCAGTTGTGAAGTGATTGCCAAGAAGGAATTCACTGTCTCGAAAGTAAACAAGCAGATACCCTATGCGATCATAGGTAACTGAAATGCAAAGTCTTTGGCCAAAGAAGAAGAATTAACTTGTATGGGATATGGAGGATATTTCAGTCATTTCAGGTTACTATGGTTCATAGCATAGCATCGAGTTATGTGAGTTTGACATATTCCATGACTCTCACTCGATTGGGGTACATCAGTGAAGGGCTTATACTCATATAAAATTCATAGTCAAGAGGTTCGTAATGACATAGTCATCCGTACTTGGTTGGGCTACGATGTGGGGCCACAGGGTTGGCTAGTTGTCACCCACATCCTTTGGTATCCTCCCATTGTCAATCAAGATGAACTTAGAGAGTCACACTACCAGGAATAAGCAGGAAATCACTTTGTGTACTTGGAGGGGCATTTTGGTAATTTGTCATTAGATGGACAAATTAATTAAGTGGACGGATTAATTTAATTAGTTGTTTAATTAGATTAAACAATGAAACATTAAATTAATTTGAATATTTAATTTCAATATTTATTTAACTAGGTTAAATGAATTTGGTTAAATTAAATATTAATTTAATCACACACATATTTAATGAGATTAAGTATGAAATGTAATTAAATTAAAGTGGACTAAGATGATTGGGCCAACTTAGCCCACTTGGGAATCTACATGGGCCTATGAGGCGTTTAACCTAGGTCCAAGTAGGAGAATTCTATTTAAATCCTCCAACACTTAGACTTAGGTTAAAACTGATCAGTTGCCACCAAGATTTACACAGAAAAGTAGAGAGAAAATATTATCTCCCTCTTCTTCTCTTCTAGCCGCCATTTGGAGATGGGGGAGGAAGATTTTCTAGCAAATTCCACGCGTGATTATCTAAAGGCAGGAGTCTCTGGGATTGCTATTGTAGACGGTGGATCAAGAAACGAAACGAAGTACAAAGAGGTAAATTGTTCTATCTCTACTTCGATTAAATCAACGAAAAGGCTAAATTGATCCATGGCTCAAGAATCGAATCGAAATTTTATTCTGGTGTGTTTTCGGGCATCGATTCCCAATAGTTTTCACAATTAAGTGTATGATATTGGAATTAGGACTATCGGATGACTTGATGATCTGAGTGTAATAACAATTATGTTCTTATTTGGAATAATTTCATTTGTTTAGAAGACATTTTGAGGAAACACAGTTTGGCAAGTTGGTACAGTTGAAGATTTGCTCGGTGACGATTTGAGTAGCTCCAAAGTGTACTGTGAGTTGCCTCCCAAAATTTTATTTATATGTCTTACAAAATTGGAAGCAAGTTTTACCACGTACTATATATATTATGCAATTTGTCATGATTTTACCATTATCAAATTAAAATGATTTCAATGCTTTCCAAATTAGGTCTCAGAACCACTTTTGCTTAACCATTGAATTGTGCATTTTGTAAACGTCATGGATCATTTGAAATGAAAATTTTGTGAAACTGATTTCCGCGATAGTATCTCTTCGAAGAATGTTTTGACACTTATCTAATAAGCTTACTACTGCATCAATTGTGAAATTATGTGATTGCATACTATATATGGTTTAAGTATCGGGCGTGGATAGACTAGAGTTTGGCTGGACAGACATAGGCCTGCGGTCTTACAACGGTTCCTACTATCCATAGCCAAATCCTACCACCCAAAGATAGAATGTTTTGATGGTGAAGTGGGTTGTAGGAAGTTAATTGTGGCCTACCCGAGATATGACAAATCAAACATCGTGAGCTTGAGTGGGGAGGCATAAGCTGTTAGTGCTGAAAAACATGTATAAAAATAATACACAGCGAAAAATAAAAATCCCAAGTGGTTAATTCGGATTGCATATTAAATTTACTGATTAGAAATCAAAAATTAACCCGTTGAAGCGAAGTAGTTGAGTTTTCTATCTACTTTAATTTCTGCTCGTCTAACGAACGGAACTTCTATTGTATCCAAGCAATAGAATCACCTTACCTCTAGATTTTTTCGACTTTCTTGCTTTCAGAGAGTGTAGAGAATTATGATGTTGTTATATGGGGCTTACAATATAAAAGGAGTATTTATACTCCTCAAATTCTCTCCCTCCCATGTAACCCTACATGGCTAGCGTGTTGCCATGTCACACACTATGCATGTGACACGTGTGTGTGTGTATATATTATATATACACTTATGTTAACTCAATTAATTAAATAATTAATTTTAATAGATATGTTTTCTACAATAATTTGCTCTATGTGTTTGTGTTGTTTCTATTTAATCTTCTGTTGCAAATGTCCTTTCAAAGATAAAAGATAAAGCAAATAGTTTAGCCTACTTCATTAGGTCATTCAGACTCACCTCTAATTGTTTCTTTCATTTCAGTGACTTTAGTGTATCGGATCCGGAGAGAAAAATAGGGACAAAAGGAACCATTGCTTTGTTGCTCGTAAAGCGAGTTATGCTTTGATATGTATCAACTTGTATAATATAGATGTTGTGCCTTGCAGACCCAAGGTTGATAGTGTCGTTTTTGGGGCTCGTGTACAACCGATGAGGGGTACATTGTGGATTAAGTGGGATGTAAAAGTTAAATTTTAATAGATGAAGTATTCATGTAGTTTTTACGCTTGGTGTTGACTCGAGAAAGAACAATCTCTCGGATCGAGCTAGTGTCGCTATGTGGTGGACCACCCTGGTTGGTGAAGGCAGGAGCAAAACACAATAGCAAATGAGAAGAAACTCTTATTCACTTAAATAAGCGTCAAACAGGGTTCAGACCGGCGTCGCTTTGGTTTAAAAAGGTTGTTAGGCACAGTGTGAATAAGAATGTGACACGTAGCAGTGGTTATGTTAGGGAGCTCACCCAATTAGTTAGGGTTTGACGGCTGTTTGTAGCTGATCTCGGTCATTGATGACTAATAAATACTATAAAGCCAGTTATGAAAGATTAATCTGAAAGTATTGATAAAATCCTAAATTTAGTTTTGTTTTTCTCTTTTAAACCTTTCTCTCATTTATCTTTCCATTCTTGAATAATTGTTAAAGGGTTTATGATCTTAATTGGATCATAACACGTACACCGTGGGTTTGGCCGATCTCTAATTTCTTATTTTTATATTAATTTTTCATTTTTTGCTTTTGTAGTTTCAAATTGGCACTTATATAGAAGATTACATGGTTTTTCTATTTAAGTTAGTCTTGACTCTTGATTCCCCATTTAAGTTGGTCTATTACTTATCTGATTTTACATTATATAATCCAAAGTGTGCATAATATATATTTATATATATACATTTATTTTGTAATATTAGTAGTATAATAAATATTATTTATTACATAATTATGGCGTTACTGGTTGAACCGCGGTTGACTCGGCTATTAAACCGGTGACCCTTGAATGGGTCAATTTTTCGATTCAATCAACTGTTTGGATTTTAAAACATTGTCGGTCCCAAATTAACTCAGACCCACTCTAAATAGAACAAGTATAGGAGAAGTACTCGTTCTACCAAAATCCATTGTCATCCGTGTAAATTAGTATATTACACGGTCTACCTAACATTAGTATATAGTATATATGACATACAAAAACGTAGCCTATTGTGGGAGGAAAAGTCCATTTTCTTATCTATCTATCTAATCTAACCCCTATATAAATAATAATAATAATAAATGTATATAAATGTGTGAACAACTCATGTATTTGTTCCATTGTAAAAAGACTTTCCTACCCTTACCTAAATTTAAAATCCTTTTAATAATAGTTGCAACTATTAATTTAACTAATAGAAACCTTTTAATATTAGGACACTATTTAATATATATATATATATATATAAGATAGACTTTCACTTTACCTAAAATACCTTAGTCGTAAACCAAATACAAGCATACAACTGTGCAACCCATTTTTTACCGGAAACAAATAAAATATTACTTGTATTTTACATTTTATCATCCAAGGTACATAAAAAAGTTCAAATTATGTAAGATTATCATTATTATGCAGTTTATTAGTTTACTCATCAGACTTATGATGCATGAATACTTTTAAAAAGGATATGATGCAGTGTCGGATACTTGGGGATACGATATCCGTAGAATACTCCTCGGATACATATCAAATACGTCACAT
Organism: Buddleja alternifolia; assembly: GCA_019426215.1. Lineage (NCBI taxonomy): Eukaryota > Viridiplantae > Streptophyta > Magnoliopsida > Lamiales > Scrophulariaceae > Buddleja > Buddleja alternifolia. Next base: position 27,670,362 of record CM033391.1, read on the forward strand.
GGCGTACCAAAAAATGATAAATAAAAGAAAATTATGGATACCGTGTTCAGAACGTGTCCAAGCCAGAAACTTAATGTCAGGGTTAGCCGCCCTAACGATGGTAGATTAATTAATGACAATTTGATATAAAGATTAAAAAAAAAGATGGATATGAAAGTGGTAATATGACATGATAAATGACAAAGAACATTAGTAATTTTGAGAGACAGTGGATGACGAAAAAAAATCACAAATAAAACAAAAATAAGAAAGATGTGGTGCACGCTGAGGATTCAAATAGTTACATGTAGAACTAGATTTTCTTATACTATACATATGATACATGCTATTTGATATGTTTTCATTTATTAGTGGGTGCAGTTGGATAGATTTGAGATTAAATAAGACAATAATATATATATAGCCGTATTATCGTCGTGTCGTATCCTAAAATTTTGAAAAAAAATGTCACTGTATCCATGTCATATCGTATCCATGTTGCCGTACCCGTGCAACCTAGTTTCTGACATATCTTATCTATACATATAGCATTAGTATGAAATTCGTGGACTTCAGGTTAAGTGTAAAAAAGTATTGCTATAAGAATGTGCCAAAGTACGCATAGTTCGGATTCGTTAATGCTTTTATCCTTTATATTTTTAATAATATTAGAAATAGTGATATAACAAAATAAATAAATCTACTTGTGTCGATCATGATAAAAAAAAAGATGATATTAATGACAAACGAGGAAATATACGTAGATATACAAGAATATGCTAGAAAATAATACTATTATTCTTGTCGAAAGTTTATTTTAAATTCAAATGGATCTAACTATTGTATATGCTTAAACACGCGTCTTAATTATAACATAATAAGAGTAGATAAGAGGAAAGAAACTCTTTATTTAGAAAAAACATATTTAGATTTTTTCATTGTCTAAAATTACTTAGGCAATATACTTAAAAATTTAATTATACATGAGTAGATCTTAAAAAATATGATAATTTTTTTTAATTTTTTAAGTGTTTATGAAATTGGTGGACTTCAGGTTTAGTGTAAAAAAATATTGCTATAAGAGTGAGCCAAAGTACGTATAGTTCGGATTCGTTAATGTTTTTATCTCTTATATTTTTAATAATATTAGAAAGAGTGATATGACAAAATAAATAAAATCTACTTGTGTCGATTATGAGAAAACAAGTGATATTAATGACAAACTAGAAAATATACATAGATGTACAAGATCATGCTAGAAAATAATACTAATATTCTTGTCAAAAGTTTATTTTAATATCAAATAGATCAAAATATTGTATATGCTTAAACACGCATCTTAATTATAACATAATAAGAGTAGATAAGAGGAAAGAAACTCTTTAGTTAGAAAAAAAATAGATTTCTTCATTGTCTAAAATTGCTTAGGCAATATGCTTAAAAAACTTAATTATACATGAGTAGATCTTATAAAATATGATGAAAATTTTAAATATCTAAGTGTTTAAGCATGAGGTGGTGGATTAAGTTAAGTAAAAAATCAATTGCAAAAGCTTGCTCTTCTAGGATATGACTCTTTTAATCCAAATGTTATAGGTCTATTTTTTACCAGTTTAGTTTTAAATGAGATTGGAAAATATCAAAAAATTTAATAGAAGTGTAGTGGTTAATAATTATAAGTGTGTATCTCTACTTTATATGAGAAGTTTAGAAAGAAAAAAAAAAGTTCACTTTAAGAAATGGAATCTTATTCCGCACGTCCCAAAAAATAATTGTTATGTGATACATTAAGAATTATATTTTGATACTAAAGACATAGACATGTATACATGAAGATTTATACATGGATTATTTTCTTATATAATAGTATTTGCTAAACTCATTTGATAGATGTATATAATGATATATAAGTTAAAATTTACAACATGCTCGCACAAGTGGATTATCATCTTATCCTAGAAGATTGTCTTGTTCAATTGCTATATCGAGAAGTTTGTACGTACTTCAAATTACTAAAATGAAAAATAAACTCAAAAATATGCTTGAAAATATTATCAAATAAAGAATTTGAATGAGATAAATGTACTCTCTACTTACTTGTAAAAAAGAATAATAGAAGTGAGTATTCTCATAAAATTATCTGATGTCGACATTTATCACTGCTACAAAAAACGACTATTACAGCATTTTTTTTTTACCTATGACAACACAACGATTAAAAACCGCTGTAATAGGGCAATTTTTTTTTATTTCACTTTTTGATTTGTAATTTTGCTGCGTTGGAATGACACGAAATTAGCACGGTCATAGCGAAACGGCATTCTAAACAAGACGCATTATTTGCGATGCGGTCTTGTGATTTTAGCCAAATCTGAGATCATTTAAGACCTCAAATTTGCGTTTTATTATGAAAATACCCCTGAAACTAATAAAACGCAAATTTGAGGTCTTAAATGATCTCAGATGGCTAAAATCACAAGACTCCATTGAAAAGCATTGTGTCTTGTTCAGAACGCCGTTTCGCTATGACAGTTCGAATTTCGTGTCATTCACAAATATACATACACCTACATATACACAAATATACATACAACCACACATTCACAAATATACATACACCCACACATTCACAAATATACATACACCCACATATACACAAATATACATACATCCACCCACCCACACACAAATATACATACACCCACACATACATAAATATAAATACACCCACACATCCCACACATACACAAATATACATACACCAACACATACACAAATATACATACACCAACACATACACCCACCCCACACATACACAAATATACATACACTCACACATACACAAATATATATACACCCACACATACGGTGGTGGTGGTGGTGGAGGTGGCGTTGGTGGTGGCGGCGGCGACAGTGCTATAGAGAGAGAGAGAGAGATCGAGAGAGTAGATAGAGAAATACTAAGAGAGAAAGAGAGAGAAGCAGGAAGATCTACAAGGGTTTTAAGTTTCGGCCTATTACAGTGGTTCTTATGTGAACTGCTGTAATAGATAGTCCAGGGACCTATTACAGCGGTTCACATAAGAACCGCTGTAATAGACCATTTTTTTCTACAACAGTTCGCTCCGAACCGCTGTAATAGGTCCCTGGACTATCTATTACAGTGGTTCAGAGACGAACCACTGTAATAGGTGCGTCTTATTACAGCGGTTTATTTTTGAACCGCTGTAATAGGTCAAGACCGCGATACCCTATTATAGCGGTTCATTGGGAACCGCTGTAATAGGTACCTCTATTCAGCGGTTTTACCAAAATCGCTGTAATAGGTGCACTGTAATAGTGTATTTTTGTAGTAGTGTAATTTATTGTTATAATGATATAATAACGATATACTCTATATTTTTACTATATATAGAAGTATAAAAGTTGATATTATATTTTCATGTTGATATAGGATAAAAAAAATTAATCTACTTGTATAGATCACAAAAAGACATTGTTAATTGGTGGCAAATTAGGAAAGCCTACAACGATTGACGTCATATGCATGAACATGCCGAAGATAATATAGTTTTTCAAAGTTCTTGTTACATGTGGAACTAATTAAAGAGGCATGATGATTATATTGAATGACTAAATAAATCATTTTTAGATGGACATTAACAATTGGTCATTTATTTTTTTAAAGAACTGTTAATGAATCAACAACATATTTATTTGCTAATAATTAAAGAGATAATTACACTCACACCCTCTACTAACCTGCGTATTCACACATACCTCCCCTCTTATATATATATATATATATATATATATAGGGTCAAGATCGAATACATACCCTCTCTTAGATAAGATTTAAGACCCAATATACACCATTGGATACATTAAATCCAACAGTCCAAAAAATAAGGAATAAACAGACAGGAAAAAATGGAAAATAGGGATTAGGGGTATAATGGACAAAATGGCAAAATTATACATCACCCATTTACCAAAAATAACGGCAATCATCTCCTGCAATCTCTCAAAAACTGATACCCACGAACTCAGCCATTTATTATCACAATCTCAACTCCGAGATTAACGCATTCAATTTATAGAATCGTATTAACCTCAGATTTCGTTCGATTATCACAAAAAAAAAATTCTGAAATCCTCATATTCTGGAAATTCTGAAACCCACGAAAAAATTCTGAAAATCGAGATTGCAAACCCAGAATCTGAAAAGATTGAATTCCACATGTTTTCGCTTACATCATTGTTATTTGCTATGATTTTTTATTTTTGAATGTTCTGTTATTTCTGTATATTGCTTAATTAGTAAACTATAATGGTGATATACCATATATTGTGATTTGAACACATTATACAGCTCATTATATTCAATTATACATCGTATTATATTACATTATACAGTTCATACAATAGGGATATATAACACGTGATTGTGCTCCTTTCAATAGTCAGTTGAATATATTATACATCATATTATATTACATTATACATCATATTATATTACATTATACACTATCATATAAGCCATTATACAGTGAATACAATAGCTAATTAATCCATTATATAATAGTTAATAATCAAATATACAGTAAATATAAACAAGGTAAAGTACGAAAATAATGGAAATAAATAAAAATAAAAATCCGGCTGAAAACGTAAAAACGCGAAAAAACCTATTAAAACGATGGAATTTGGGCCCGAGAGGGTGGTGCTCAGCATACTTCTGATAAGTATACTGAGTTGTTTTTAAAACGACGTTTCCTACAAGATTGAAGTAGAGCTTGGGACCAAATTCCAAAAACAGTTTTTGCAGTGTATAATGGTTTATGTTGTAGTGTATAATGGTTTATGTTGTAGTGTATAATAATGAATCTAATCTATAATCTGTTATATCATTCTATATAGTTGTGTATAAAATTCACAGTGTATAATGGTTTGTATTGTAGTGTATAATGGTTTGTATTGTAGTGTATAATGATTTGTATTGTAGTGTATAATAATAAATCTAATCTATAATTTGTTATACTATTCTATAAAATAAGATTTATAAGTTGAATCCATAAAGAAGAAGATAACACTTGCTATAAGTTCCTGTGTTAATAATATGATTTTTGTGTAATGCATATACATCATATATATTGATATGTATTTTGATAAGTTACATATATGCACGCTTGCATAATATGCCTACACTTTTTTCAAAATTAATAGAAATTGCTGTCTTATACCACCAATGAATGCCTGATAGCTGTTCACCCATCAAAACACGTCAAATAAATTCTATTAGTGAAGAAAAACAATGGTTTGTGGGAGACTTCCAATGGTTTGTATTGTAGTATATAATAATAAATCTAATCTATAATTTATTATACCATTTTATATAGTTGTGTATAAAATTCACAGTGTATAATGGTTTGTATTATAGTGTATAATAGTTTGTATTGTAGTGTATAATAATGAATTTAATCTACAATCTATTATACCATTCTATATAGTTGTGTATAAAAATTCACAGTGTATAATGGTTTATATTGTAGTGTATAATGGTTTGTATTGTAGTGTATAATGGTTTGTTATTGTAGTGTATAATGGTCCGTTACAGAGAAATAAAGAGAAACTCATCTGTTCAAATTCACTCTATCTATTACATTAGATCAGTTGCTTAATGATGATTTGCAGACTCATAATTGATAACAGAAGAAGAATTCAGAAAAAATTGAATTGAAAACAGAAGAAGATGATGAATAGGGATTCGATTTCTGTATATCCTTCGATCTTTACAGCCCCGATCTCGAATTTTACTGAAAAACAATCGATTTGATGATGAATTGAATGGGAAAAAAACAATATCTCATATCAATTTTGTTAGAAAACAACCGATTTGATGATGAATTGAACGGGCAAAACGATATCTCGAATCAATTTTACTGAAAAACAATCGATTTGATGATGAATTGAATGGGTAAAAAAATATTTCTTATCAATTTTGCTGATATATGTGATTATGGAAAGAATATATGAAATCGGTTATGCCTCGTGAAACTGGAGATTTGATTTGATACTGTGTATTAAATTGAATCTGTTAGTTATAATTTAATGACTAAAATGCCCTTTACATAATTAAAACAAATTATTAAATCAGTTAAATGTGTTAAATGTAGACCTTGAGATCAAATTGAATCAAAGGCCTAGATTGGGTCTTATATCTTACTTAATGGCAAAGGATGTATTTGATCCATATCCTATATATATATATATATATATATATTGGTAAAGCCTCTTTTATAATTGAAATTACAATTACCTTACCCACTAAATTCTGAAATTACATTTACTCTCCTGAGATCGAAAAAAATATTTGCGTCGTCATAAGTTTTTTGCTGAACTTTCAAAAATGCCCTTGACTAAAATTAGGTATATTTTGTATGACCAAAATACTCCGAAGGATTATATGTAATTTTTCAAATAATAAAGTACTGAAATGCAATGTTAATTGAGAACATACAAGGGGGGTTTGTAATTTTGAGAACATAAAAGGGGGAGGTTGTAACATTAATGTTTTCTTTGGTAATTATACAAACTTATAGGGGTTTATACGCAATTTATTACTTGATGTTTAAAATAATGAATTTACACGTACTTCCCCTCTTATAATCAAAATTGTATAAAAACTATTACAAAACCTCCATGACAAAAAAATAAACATTACAAGAACTATTCGTTCAAACAATTTGTAAAGGAAAAAGGGGTAAAGTATTTGAAGATGAAGATGAGAGTTGAGAAGCTACTAAAAAAGTTTGTATTGCCGGAGAATGCGGACAAAGAGATAGTGGTGACTGTTTGTGATGATGGAGTGTTGACATTGATGGTGGAGAATAGTCCGCCGCCGCCGCCGCCAAGTCAAAGAAGCCAATAGGACTTAAAGTGAAGGTAGGTGCTGACAGAGGCGAGGGAACATGCTGATGGAAAGGAGGTGGAAGTGAAGGCAGGAAGCGGCAGCCTTCACTTTCCAACTTTCATCTACATCCTCAAATATTTTGCCCCTTTTTCTTTTTCATTTTATTTAATGAATGATAATTTTAATATTTATTTTTTGTCATGATGGTATTTGTAATGATTTCCATGTAAATGTGATCATAAGATAGGAAGTACATGTCTTTATTTCAAAAATCAAGTAATAAACTATAACTCAATGAGGTAAGTTAATTGTAATTTCGATTGTAAAAGGGGAAGTATATATAAATACACATATTAGTAGGGGTGCCAATGTAATTATCCCTAAAGAAAATATATTTACAAATACTATTGATGTACATAACTATATATTTCATGACTCTTTGCTTCAATTTAAATCATCACTTTTGTTCAAAAAAACAAAAAATAAATTTAAACCTGAAGAACCACGTGCTAGCACGTGATTATTTCTAGTTTTTTTTAAAAGGAGGGAAAAGTCAATTTTGAGGAAGTACCAAAAAGGCAAAACGAAAGGATTTTATGAATTGTGACAGAGACTCACACTCACTTACCTTGGTTTGGTTGCGTGTAAAACCCATGGAATAGGAGGGGGGTATCATTAACGCAAGAATCTGAAAGGGTTCTTTGCTTTTCAACCTTTAATCAAATCCCGTCAATGAAAGCAACGACTCTTCTCACTCTCTCTCTCTCTCTCTCTCTTCAAAGGTGAGATTCTCCTTCCTCTGTCTTTCTCCCATTTTCTTTTCCCCTTTTTTGTGTATTTGTGTTGGGGTTTTGTGGGTTCTTAAGTCGCCATTCCTATTTTTATGCATGTTTGGTTTATGATTCCGCATTTTTGGCTCTATCTGTGGTCATCCCTATAAGGGTTTTTGTGCAAAAATTTCATCTTTGCATTTATGTGTAAAATCTTTTAATTTTTTCTCAAGTTGTAACGCTGGTGGTGTAGAGAATCAAACACTAGTTCGGGATCTTTTATATTTATATATGTATAGATATATATATATATATATCTATATGTACATGCATCGAGATTTATGTGATCGCGTGAGGTTTATGATGATGGTCCATGCAGTTCAAGTGCTGCTTTGATTTGGGCAAGTAGTATTATTTGTTTTCTTCTGTTCAAAAAATTGTTGTTCTCGTCTTCTTTCTTTTTTTATTGAATCTTTTTATGTCTCGGTTCGTTCTTACGATGTGCGTATGAGTGGTGGTTTGTTTCCCAGATGGATAGACTTTGACATATAGAAAGTAAATAAAAGGTGAAAGGAGAAGATTTTGTGGAATCAAATAGAACTCATTCATTCTCACTTAATTTAATTGATTTTCAAGAATACCTGAAATGTGGAATCTTTGGCTGGGGGTTCGAAATGTCTTAAAATCTTCATTAGAAACTGAGGAAAAAGAATGAATTTTTTTTTTCCATTTGAAACCATAAATCTATATAGGAGTCCAAACTGGAATATTGGTGCACAAACAACTATTTCAGGCCATTCTTAGAAGCCCCCGACTCAAAATCGAGGAGCATTCACAATCATCCACGTGGTGGGACCCAAATGGGTAGATGGTTATGTTTATTCAAGTACTTGGAGTCTCGGGATTCCCTTAGAATCATTAAAGTTTTTCATTTTCACATACTCTGAACTCATTCTTGTCTCGGTAACTTTTTCATTTTTTTCTATTTTTTAACACTTTTGATCTTTTGTGCATCTCTTGACTTCTCTTTATATATATATATATATATATATATATATATATATGCATGTGTAAGTTTGAACATAATAGATAGGCTTTTGCTAGGTAACTGACTTAACCAAGGTGAAAACAAGATGGTTAACAGAGCGAAAGACTCATCACTCGAAGTCACTCGATTTTTCAAACCAATGATTGGCGAGGACTACAATAAAGTTCTGGTACTTCAAAATTTCTCTTCCTTTGGATGTTTTACGTTCTTTTGTTTGTGGATTTATCTTTCATGAATCATGGCCAAAATTTTGTTTGGGCATGAAATTCAAAAATCTGAATTTGCAGTCACACATCATTGCCTTGAATTTGGTTCTCTAATTGATTGTTTCCGTGGGCTAGATTGTGATAAGCCATTTATTTATACAATGCTTTCTTATGCTTCTTCTAATAACACAGTGAGTTTTCCACCTGATGTAAATAAGATATCCAGTTTTGCCTATGCAACCGAAAAGTACTGGCTGTGATTGACTGAATTGGTTGGGTTTATACGTTTTGTTGTGGTTTACCACATTCATTTAAGACTATTGAGCAAAATGTTGTTACATTCCCTGCACAAAGTGCCCTACTTTGGAACACACTAAGAAAGTTCTATTACAGTGTGCGACTTGTGGTACAACCTCAGTTTGCTCCATTAGAAAAGTTACCTGCTGAAGTTATATGATTAATCAAGATGCAACACATGTAGTCTAACTTTCCAGATTTGATGTTTGTTTTTCCTATGATATCATTTTTTTGTGGTTCTTGGTTGAAATGTTTAAGATGTTAGTCCAGGAATTATGTGATGACACTTGCATTGCCTGGACACTTTAGCTCCATCTGATACTTTATTCACTTTTTAGAACTATGATAATTAAGGGCTTATTTGGGATGGCAATGGATCCTGGTAGACCGGGTACCCTGCCTGGACTCAACCCGGACCTGTTCCTGTTTAGGGTGGGTTTGGGACTAGTTAAATGGGTCCGAAACCGAGGCCGGGTGTTTAAATTCTTGTCTAGGGTGGGTAATGGGTCCAGGAGAACCACGCTCCGTACCTGGACCCGGACTCGCCCGGATCATTACTTCATGTTTTTGTTTTATATTAATAAGTTCTTATATAATATTTATTATTAATAAATTTTATGTGAATAATAAGGAAGTTAATAATTGGGGAATTTAACATAATTTAATCTGGGTTTTTTTTTCAAAAGCATTTAACATAATTTCAAAATAATGAATAAGAATGGACTTGGAGCTAATCAACATTGGTTATGTGTTGGGAGACTAGGGACAAGAACAGGGCTGGGACTAAACAACAGTACAGAAAAAAACTCCAAGCTAAGCCTTCCGGCTCAGACCTGTCCGCGCCGGCTATGTGGCGAGGCGGGTCCAGCATACGAGTTGGGGTGGAGAAGGTTCGTGTACTAAAAAAGCTATCCCGGGCGGGTCCTGCCATACCCGCCCTGTTGCCATTCTTAGGCTTATGCATTGTCAACATCTCAACAATGCTAGTGTTGGTCATAAATGATTAAAATTTAGCTATCAAATTGGTTAACTTAATTTTTTGAAGCTTGAGCAAAATTCATCCTTACTTCTAGACCTTCACAAACAAACTTCATTTGGGTTATGCTCGAGAAAACCTTGTTCAGCTAAGTTAATTTGAGAAACATATACTCAAATCATAAGTTAGCTTTGATTTAGACACAGTCCATGGTATCTTTTCTCGAAGAACCAAAATAAATTTAATTAAGGTGAATTTTATTTGCATGGAGCACCTTTTTTTAATTGGGTGCAAGGTGTAGAAAAAGTGAAATAACTCTTGCCTATTAAAAGAAAATAAATTTTGTGCTCTTTTCTGCTCAAATACAACATGATGCAACTTAAGATTGAAAGTGGTGAGGCTTGTAAAACATAAAAATATTAGGATAATCTCACTCTTGGTCCTCATGTTCAATGTAGAATCACTTTAGTCCCTCATGCTTAAATTAAGACTTTAGCGTTCCAGCATTCGAGTTTGGTTTCACTTAAGTCTTTGGTTTTTACCCTTAAACGTGAGCATGCATTGCTCACATGAATGGACTAAAGTGAAACTAAATTTAAGGGTAAATATGTACAAAAAGACTCAAGTGAAACCAAATTTGAAAGTTAGAGATGGTAAAGTCACAATATAAGCATCAGGGACTAATGTGATCCTAACATTAAACATGAGGGACCAAAAGTGACATCACTCCAAAAAATCAACCCACAATTATCATTGACATGGTATGAATTATACTTGCTGTGAATTAAGTAGACATAATTCTGTCATCTACGGGTTGCATTTTTTTGTTGAAAAGTGATATTTTTTCTAATATTTGTGATTCTCTTGCAGTTCTTGCCTCCCTTTTTTGCTCGTAGGATGGGACACTTGGCTAATCAAGAAACTGAAATTGAGGATTATAATGGGCAGAGATGGTCTGTAACATATTCATATGTTAACGGTTTCCTGGCATTTCAAAAAGGGTGGCACAAATTTGTTATGGACCATGATCTTAAAGAGGGTCAATTGCTAGTTTTTAAGTACATAAAGGGAAGCCATTTTGTTGTTCACATATTTGGAACAAGTGCGGACGAGCGAAAGAACTTTGGTAATGGAGGACCCCCGCGGAAGAAAAGGCCTAGGAGAGAGAAGCCTGAACCACTGTTTCATGCTATTGATGTAAATTCAGACACTTCATTTGTCTCTGGATCAGAATGTCGGAACTGTCAAGGCCATGTACGACGTGTTCCAACATGTATAAACATGGAGGAGGATTTAACTTGCCTGATCAACAGAGATGATGGATTGTATCGAGGAGAAGACAGGAACTTTTTGTATGACCTGTCAAGCTTTGAGATGGAGATAAAAACATCTGATGCAAATAAGTTTGAGAAACCTTTAGACACAAAAATATCCCCTTCGCATGCTGAAAGATTCGAGAATGTTTCACACACAAAAGTAATCCCATCTCATACCGAGCCTAGAGACAAGAATAAGGATGCTTTGAACACAAAAATAGCCTTTTCTAATGCTGAAATAATGGAGCATGCCAACAAATTCGAGAAATTTTTAGATACAGAAAAAGAAGCTTCTCATGCTGAAAATAAGGAGCGTGCTGACAAATTTGAGAAAGCTTTAGAGACAAATAGTGCCCCTTCTCATACTGAAGCTAGGGAGCACGTTGACAAAATTGAGAAAGCTTTGGAGACAAATATAGCCCCTTCTCATACTGAAGCTACTGAGCAGACAAAATCGAAGGAGGGCGACATTGAAATGCCTGTGATTCGTACAAATCAGACTAATGGAAATTCTGATGTTATTTTTGCTGACATGGCTCATGCCAAACCTTCTGAGGAGAGTAGCTTGAGCAAGGACACGTCAGATGATGTTTCCAAGTTTCCAAATGGTAAGAAAAGTTATATATTTACTTTGGTGGCTTATATTTTCCTAATATTGTTAAAAATAGTTTGGATATTATCTTGTTATATTAACCGGTGATGGTAAGATGCATTAGGTAATAATCATGTTCAGGCATCAGATAGTGAAACTCCTTCTATAGGCAGTAGTAAGATTGCTGAGAAGGAGTATGCTGTAATACGTAGATTGCGTGAATCTTCAGTCTCCAGTTCGGTCCCCAAGAACCCATTTGGTTTGTGTTTCTTTATTATGTTTGAGTTTATCTCAATATATTTATCTATGCATGGATATATTGCTTAAGTTGTATTGGTTGGTTTTGAAAATAAACAGGCAAACGTAATATTAAGAAAGAGCTGGTTGAGTCAGTAGAGGATGCCAATGGTCTTCCGAAAGTATCTTTTGGTGGGTTTTTTTTTCTTTTTTTTTTTTTTACTTCTCGCCATTTTAAACTATAGTGGGAATTATGTTTTCTTTTGTATTTGCATAGGTTTTATTTATTAATGATCTGTAAAATTCATTTGCAAGATGCAGGAAAAAAGCTAACTACAGTAAGGAAATGGAGTGAGATAATTCCTCCTGTTGTAAAAGTTGAACCTGATCTGTCTTATGATTCAGTTGGATCGGTTGCTGTAAGTCCCTTTTCAGCAGAAGTGAAAAGCCTATCTTACCTGGTATGCTATTTGTTCAATTAATATTTTCTTAGTCGAGGAGATTCTTAGTTCTTGCATTTGCTACCCAAATTATTAGTTCCTATTTCTTTTTGAGAACGCCCAACAATAGATTTCATTTTCTAAAGTTAAAGTTCTTGATACAGGTCCAGGTAACATCAGTAATGCTTTGTCCATCTTGTTTTGATGTTTTGACTTGCCAGATAAAATTTTGGCTCCTTAGAAACTTATAACATAAAAATATGGGTAATTACAGTTACCCCGTGCGAGACCCTTATTACAACAGATACAGTTTGAGTAATTACCACAACTTTGTGTCAGTAAAAAAGATTAGAATTGCATCCCCCGTCACTAAGATTACAATTTCACCCCCATTTTTCGAGTTGTCAGGATGTGTGACAGGTGTCTTGGTAGTTTGAAAAATAAAATTTCAGGGGCTCATGGTAATCTCTCATGTCATGGTAATTTGCAAAACTTCAAGAGCTCGTGGTAATTACCCAATCAGTGTGAGGGGGGGGGGGGGGGGGGCATGTAATTATTCCTTAAAATATTTCAATTTTTTCCCTTTTTAGGTTCAACTTTAACTGTAAAGAAATATTTCAACCGCGAAAGAACATGTTTTTACTCGATTGAATTAGTTTCCATAATTTTCACCCCACTCTAGCTTACAATGCGAGGCGTCTGTTGCAACTCCCACCGTTACTGGAACAGTGTAGAAAGGATGTCAAAAGATTTGGTAGAACAATTTGTACCGCTTTGACGTTTTAATTCTCTAATCCCTGTATTCGTCCTAATGCCCTCAGCAAAAAGGGCCCAAAAGTACAATATATCCAGAACCTTATTTCTACTAATATGTTGAAAACAATAATATTTTTTTTTCAACTCGTTCATTTGCACTGGATTTTGAAGAGTTCTATTAGTTAAGCTCTCCAATATATTTTTCCATCCTATATCTGAATAATGCATTGACTTTCCCATAATGCTTGTGTAGGAGTTGCCGGTACACATTCCTTCTATACCAAGAAGTAGAAATAGAGGTCGAGGGAAAGTTGTTTATCTGAGAGATCCAGCTGGAACACTATGGCCAGTTCTCTACCCCGACATATTCTGTGGTAGAGCTTTAACGGATAATTGGAGAAATTTTTGCGAAAAAAACAACATCAAGCTGGGAGATGAATGCAGATTTCAAGTCGAAGATTCTAAGTTGTGCATTTACAGTGTTGATGTTAACCACAGATCTGATTAGATTTCGGGGCCAGCTATTCAGTATTTTTGTGGTGTTAAACCTCTAAAAGTTGGAATGTTAGTGTAATGCATATTTTGTAGTTAGCCTTTTGTAGTGTGTATCTAGTGCTCTGGAAATTTGAAGATTTGATAGCTGGTTTTAGAAAAAATGTTTTCAACTTGTAAACATGCTTTTGACATTTGTATAGGAACTGTTGTTTCTGATCTTTTTAGCTGCTAAAATCTCCTATTTGCGCAACCATCCTTTACCGCACTTTAGGAAATTCTACGCTGACTTCTGGGAGCATTGTTCTTTGGGTCAGTACACGTGGTGTACTGTATATCAGTACCACATACAATATAACACGCGTAAAAATAAATAGATTTGTCTAACACCCTTGTGGATATTCTACGCCACACTCAGTGTTCTTCGCCGGATGTTTTGATGCAAGTGTCTTGCGAGCATTGTTCTCACTCAGTGTTCTTCGCCGGATGTTTTGATGCAAGTGTCTTGCGAGCATTGTTCTTTGGGTCTGTACATGTGGTATGTTGTATATGGGTACCACATACAATATAACACGTGTAAAAATAAATAGATATATCTAACACCCTCTTGGATATTCTACGCCACACTCAGTGTTTTTCGCCGGTTGTTTTGATGCAAGTGTCTTGCGATGCCAAGTGTATGTTCCCACTTATCTAGTTTTTGGCAAAAATGAAAATGTACGAAACACGTCTTGTGTTGATCATTCTCTGTTTTTCACAAACATCAAATAGTCTCTCTTGCTTTGTCTCCCCACGGATAAAACATCATACCGATTACCATGTTAAAAGAATACATGCATCTATATCCCTTGAGATTAGATCTAACTATGCAGAACTCCCTCTTGTTTTACATCCTTACAACCGACTTATCGGAGGTATGTTCCGTCTAAGAGGTAACATCCTCAACAAATTCTGACAGTGTTCCCAAGATTCTATTCCATAGACGGAATTTCTTTTGACCATGTTTTGACCAATTTCCAAAGATGAAAATGCAATCTGGACTTAAATGTAAGCATCTTTCACATCTAATAAAAGGGCACATCTTTAATTTTTGAAAATTACAAGGATGAATGGTAAGGTTCTTGATTATATCTAATTTTGCCGAACCTAACTAATCACATGTCCAGTGTAACTAAGTTGAGTTTGCCAAAACCTGATTTGGACTATAATTGTCCTATGAGTATGGTTTTTCATATGAGATCTTTTCTACTAGTTGCAAATTTTTTTATAAGAGCTAATGCCACTAATAGTCCCTCAAATTTCACCTGTATTACATTCGTCATTAAAGTACCAAATGTTGTGTTATCATCCCTAGAGTTTAATTTGTATTTCATTTTCGTCCTTTTGACCATTTTTTGGTGAATTTTGATCGGATTGTAGAGCATGTGTACCTCAAGTGCCATTTTTTAGGGGCAAATGTAAGGTACATATGTTGTTTTTGTTGTTGAACATGTAAGGTGCACATGTTGCTGTTGAGTTGGGTAATTCCCGGGATAGGTTAGCACAGTGGAATTTAAAAAAAATTATACAACTACCCCGAACCAAGATTATGGCCGGTTTAATCAAACTAATAAAACGAAGAAAAACTAACTACACGAAATACCTTTCGCACTTTTTCTCTCGTACAAGTTTCTGATCTTTTCAACCCGAACAAATACTCCCTTGAACGAATCTACAAGAAGCCGTCAACATCCTCCAAAATTCTCGAGCTTTGATTTGTTCCTTGTATCTTCAAGCGATCCAATTGTCTCGCATCTAAAATGTATCCACACCTCCTTATAGTTCCCAATAATTATATATATGGTGCTAGCCTATATAATTATTTTAGACTTAATCTAAGTTTAATATATAAAGGTGGGAATATATGTGAAAGGTTAATCTCAACACATGAGCAAAATCTTGTCTAGAAATAATATGGGTGAGGGGTGATTTTTACTTGAAAAATAAGAAGACAAAAATTTTCTCTTTTTCTTCTTAGTGTTGGATTTCCCTTAGAATAAAGTGTGTGTGTGTGTGTTTTTCTTAACACACATATTTATGGAGATACTCCTAAGTTTAATTTGATTAGAAGTCAAGATGAGATAAAATCTCCAAGATTACTTTTATCTACTCCTAATCAAATTCAATTAAGGAGTTTCCTAAAAATAAGGAACTTAGCTTGCAAGCTAACTTGTTCCCTATTTTCTCTCCTAAAATATTTCCTTAATTCCAATTTGATCAAGATTTGGAGAGGAATTAAATCATCCCCATAATTCGTCCGCCACTCACCCCTTCTATGCCTTGGAATCCAAAGTTTTTATCCAACTTGATTTAATTTTTGACTCCTTATTTAATTAAATAGTCCAACTATTAAATTAAATACTCTATAATAATTAAAGTTCATCCTTAAATTTTGATTACCCAATTATTTCTTTAATTCTATTTAATTTTTGACTTTGTCTACTAATTAAATAAAACTCTTGGACTCTAGTTAGTCCATTAATTAATTAATCTCACTTGATTAATTAAATAGTCTAATTCATTGATCTCCAACCAATTAATTAATATTCCTCTTTAGGTAAGTACTAGACCTTCCTAATTTCACCTCAACTTCCAAAGTTGATTAATCATATCTTTTAAGCGGGAACATCAACAGTAAGTGTGTGACCCTTTAGTCTCGTTCATGTTCCAGTAGTAGGTATACTTTTTAAAAGTGTCATTGTACCTTTTTATATTTAGAAAGTACTAGATTAAATTTCTCTTGATTTAATCCGACTATGTATCATTTACCATAATATCATAGTACTTACAAATCGAGGTTACTGTCTAGCAACGAGCCCCGAAAACCTAGACACAAACGATGAAAAGACACTTAACCTATCATAACCACGATCTTCGCATAAGTAAGATCCCTCCATCAAATTTTCCGGATTGGTATCTCGAGTAATGACTTAGTTGAAACTCTTACGACCCAATCACTATGTCTCCTTATTGCATGATATCGATTCATGCAATCCAAACGAGGAAACACTCCGCCTCTTTGGATTGCCAAACTTTGGCCAAAGATTCCTTGAATCAATTCGTTAATCAATACATAGGAAATGTCTGATTTGCTATATCAGTGATGGATTCTATCTTGGTCTCTCATGTACCTCGACACATAATTATACTATACTTAAGATATCTCATACGACGACTTGCGATGGAATCATGAGATAAGTCTAAGTATAGTCTACTATGCTCAAAGTTACAATGGAACCTCAGGTCCAAAAGGATCACTCTTATGCCTACGTGATTATAGGAAATTCCATATTCGATAGCCATTTTATGAATTTCCTAGCGGGGTGTTCAGTTCACTCATTATCCAAATGAGAACCTTCGTGTACATCTATGTCTATGGAACGAGGCATGTTCTCTAAGAACTATGTACACAAGCAAGTCTTATGAGTTTTTGTCAATATCCCTTATCTTGACAGACCCATCTCGAACTTGGAACCTTTTAAGAATCACGACCTTAGAGACATATTCCATCAACGTCATTCTCGATGTCCAATGATGTCCCATAGTCATGTGTGATTCAAGGGATTTCGTTCTAAACATATAATAACAGATTAAGAACAAAGAATGCCTATAATAAAATTGACTTTGTTCATAAAGAAAAGATTTTCTCATAAAGTTTATTACACAGTAAATGACGCCCAAAATTGGCGAGCCGGGCATCTACTCTATCAGTTGCCCCATCCGTCTAAAATCCATTGGAAAATGACCTAAAGAACAAAAGTGAAATAAAAACTAAACTTTAAAGATGACAACGTGACAT
Organism: Buddleja alternifolia; assembly: GCA_019426215.1. NCBI lineage: Eukaryota > Viridiplantae > Streptophyta > Magnoliopsida > Lamiales > Scrophulariaceae > Buddleja > Buddleja alternifolia. Next base: position 27,688,222 of record CM033391.1, read on the forward strand.
TTGATAAAAATCAAAGTGATATAAATATGAAATTTTACGGAGTATTAGTGATATTTACCCTTTTTATGAATACATTAAGGTACTTTGTGTTTTTACAGACGTCTAATGCACTTCTGCCCATACTCAGCTAGTTATGACATCACACAATTAAAAGAGCAACACAATCTTAATTAGAAAATTTTAGATTAAAATGTAATTTTAGCCTTTCATTTGAATTACGATTCATTTATATATATATATATATATGAGATGTTATATATCAATCATTGATCTCTATAAAGATCTATGGTCATGATATATTGAATTTAATAAATTTATGAGCATTTAATATAAGTCGTCGATTTTATCAGATTAAATATGCCGATCATAGATTAAGGACAAAATAGTCGCACCAACATAAAAAACTTATATTTATATGCCAAACACATGAGCGGCGTGCGTGAGAAGCTAAATTATTCCTTTATTTTTTTCTTAAGCGGATTCAGTGATAATTTTTTTTCATAGAGGATAAGTGGCAAGTGCCAATTCGATATATCATAGCGGGTTAAGTGTATTTTGCCCTATAACCGACAAGCAATTCACACAATGTTTCGTCAATAGTTACTACTCTAACCTTTTTTGCCTTCTCCTTCTCACTTTAATATTCCTTTTTGGAAAATCTATTATCATTATAAAAAATTAACCAATATTAGATCATTTTCGCACAAAACCCATAGTACACATTCCGAGATTTTATTTTTTTGGAAATTGTTACAAACATAAACAAAGGCTTAGTTAAGTAAGAAAAGAATAGGGTTAAATGCAAAAAAAACCCTGTGTTATTCCCAATCTGCAAGAAACCCCTGTGTTATTTCCAATCTGCAAGAAACCCCTCTATTGATAAGGAAATAACCTAAAAACCCCCTGTGAAATATAAAAACTCTGCACACACTCCTAAACCGTTAAATAAGCTTAACTCTGTTAAATTTTATTTGAAATGTCCTTTATACCCTTTTGCCATTTTACCCTCTTTTTTTTCTCTCTCTAACTTATCTTCTTCAACCCACCACTCCCCCCACCCCCCCCCCCACCCAAACACACACACACACACCAGACGCACACACACACTCACTGACTCACATACACACACTCACTCACATATATACATATATATATGTATATATTTATTCAACCCCCCCCCCTCCCCCCCCAAAAGCACACACACCAGACGCACACACACACTCACTGACACACACTCACTCACATATATATATGTATATATTTATATATATATATATATATATATATATATATATATATATATAACACAAAAATTTGAATCACACACACACATACAAATATATATATGTATGTATATATATATATACATACACACACACATATTTATATATACACACGCAAACTTCAATTTGTGGAGTGGAAGAGGGATTAGAGGTTCTTAAAATTCTCTCAGGTGGATGGTGGTGTATCAGGTGGATGGTTTGAGCGGTGGTCGTGGCTGGTGGGAGAAATAAGGAAGAAGAAGAAGAAGAAGAAGGAAAAAATAGGGAGAAAAATAAAAGAAAAATAAAAAGATTAAATTTAGCTTTTTTTTAATAAAAGAATTAAATTTTGAGGGTATAACCGACTTTTTTACATGTGAAAATTGAAAAAAAAATTTGCTAACTCTCATCTCACGCGCGTGTGTCTCAAACGCGGTTAAATTTGACGGAATGAGATTTTTTTGCAGAGTTTTTATATTTTACATGGAATTTTTAGGTTTTTATATTTTATATGGAGTTTTTAGGCTATTGGATAAGAGGGTTTCTTGCAGATTGAAATAAAGATTTTTTTTTTTCGCATTTAACCCAAAAGAATAAGAGATACAAACGGTTATGGCCGAGTATATTTTTGTATAGAAGTATCATCGGGGAGAAAGGAGAGCGAGATGGGGAAGAGGAAACAACAACTATTGTTATACTCTATTATTCTTTTCTTCCTTGTTTTGATAATGATCTCTGCTTCGTCATGTCTCTCTCAATCACATTCTAACCAGGTAAATCAAGAAATAAAAAGAAGAAGAGAGCGCTCTTCTTTTGAAGGAAAATTCATCAATATTAATCCATCCATCTGAGTTCCTGCGCTACTTCGTTTCCCAAAATATGCCGGCGGCCAGGGTTGACCACCACCCTGGCCACCCGGATCACTTTTCATACCTCACCAAACTTGTAGCGCTGTGGATCTTAAATCTTAATCCGTCTTTTATCCTTATTTCTTCTTCTATTGTAAAACTGAATATTACTAACTAATCATTGTTTGAAAATAGGTAACTTGAGAGGTTAGCTCTTCAGGATTTATATATATATATATATGTATGGCATTTTTTAGCTCAGTAGATTAGGAGTCATCAATTCATCTCAAGTTTCTGTTGCCTTCAAGTTTTGAACCTTTAAAATTGGATTGATTCGTCATGGCCATTATCCTGCTGTTTTTACCCATTTATTATTATTATTTATTTTATTTTCTGCCTGATTCAAATTGGCCAAAATGTTCAGGTCTTGGATGGTTATTTGATTTTTCTCCACCCCCCACCGGGAAAACTATGTGCTTTCTGAAGTTCAGTCTCCTTGTTATTATTGAGCTGCCATTTTAGTTACATGAAGCTGTGCTTATGTAGTCGTAGCAGTTTTATGCAGTTTCGTTATTCATAATTTAAGACTGCATAGGTTCAAAATAGGTACTTAATTTTGTCCATTATTCATTAACACACAAATTTACTTGTGCCACAGGGTATTGACAATATGGCTTCAAGGTAACATTTTCTATCATATCTTTTTGAGTGATGGCTTCTAAATTCTTTTAACATCCGCCCCCTTTCTCCTTTCTTTATGCGTCTTTTTCTTTTTTATTTTGAAATTTCTGGCATTCGGGGGTGGGGTTGCTGCGTTTGAAATGTATTATTTTACACTTTATTTCGTCAAACATCAATCTTACTTGTATTTAGGCTTCTTCCAGTGACATTTGGTGAGTGGAGGTTAAGAAGATATGATTTTATCTTTTGTGATCTTCATATTATTGGTGACATCTAATTGTGTATGCTTAGAACTCCTAACGAAGAACAGCCTCAAGTTCATTGTTCCAGAGAAAGGAGTCGAGCAGCCTGGAAAATTATAGAGGAGGTATTTGCAAATTGCAAAGCATCTCTTTAGATATGTGTATAGCCAACTTCCTATACTTTAACCTTTGAAGAACTAATTTTGCAGTATCTCATGCCTTTTGTGGAACGAGAGAAGTATCAACTTTCAAGTCGATGCAGACTTCATCCAAGCAATGATATATTTCGAGACCAAGAGAAGCATAAGACTCATTTAGACATAAATGAATGGCGGTGTGGGTATTGCAAGAAATTATTCCGAGCAGAAAAGTATTTGGATCAGCATTTTGACAACAGGCACAGCAATCTTCTGAATGTTGTATGTGATATTGTCTTTCCTCCTCATTATTCGCTTGCTAATAACAGGTTCAATCTGCTTTTTGTGTTCTTATTTGCTGCATATCACCAATGGATTACATGAACTGATATCATAATTTCCTTCTAGTTAGCTTGATAAGTTCATATGGTTCTTTTTTCTCTCTTAAACAAACTTATGTAGTTTCCTTATATTTTTCAACTTATAAAGAATAACAAAGTAACGGTGAAGTGCTTAGTACAATTTACCAAAGACGAAAATGATTTATCTGATATTATGGATGACTGTGGGACCATTTCATTTACTTTGAAACACGATATGTATCATCTTGTGAGAAGTTGGTCAGTCTGGTATAAAGGAATGGAATCCGGTTCAATAAGTTAGCCCCGTAGAAACGAAAGCCTTGACAGCTAGATGATGGCATTCAAAGAAGCTCTTTTGCCGATCCTGATTCTCTAGAGTATGGACGTCTTTGATTGGATGGAGACAGATATATAGAAAGTGTGCAGTGAGGATGTTTGCCAATCACTAGGTAGCCAGTATTTAGAACACCCGGCCAAAGCAATGCCTAAAGACTCCCACGCCTTTCTTGGTTGGACCAAGGCGGTTCGATCCAAGCCCGACATTTCACTGCAATCCCAAGCAAAGCTATCTCTATACTCCTCAGCATGAGGACCAGCTTCTCTGCGAAGTATGCCTATAACAAAGCGTTGACATATGCGGGTTGATGGGACAGCTTTCAAAGGCTACAACTGTATTACCCTATGGGTGTCACGTTGTTGTTCGATGCTATATTTCTGTGCTCTTATCATTATTCTGTGAGCTTCGAAGGAATAATTACTTTTTTTTATCATTGATGAAAATTCTTGCAAGAGCACGAGTGATAGGTGGTACCAACCATCTACAAACTGGTACTACCACCTAATGTTGGATCTCAAAACACACTCACACACACACACACACTAACTACATATGATGAATGGACCCCACATTATTGTGAGTTTAGAGACAAAAACAGCTTCATTTTTATGAAGACAGAATATGATTGAAATATATTTGCACTTATGCTTGCAAGATAATAAGAATATAGGTTTGACGGAAATGATCCAGTGTATTTTAGTTTCTACTTTTTCTTTGTGAATCATGCAACTGATGCATGGGCTACCAGACATTTTAATTAGAGCCATAGCCATTATACGCCTGACCACATTAGAGGCACATGCTACATTCTCATTAATGAATAATTGCCGAAAGATTTTTGTGGTGATGGCTTAAAACAAGGAATGATTGTTATCAGAAGCTCTACAGCTTTGTCCACTGGCTAATTCTGTGATTCCTATTGCGGGAACCCATAAGAAAGTTGGGGATCTAGAAGATTAGATAATCTTAGTTGGAAAAAGTAACAACTTTTTAGTGTAACTAGACTTGTACAGTGTAGCAGCTAAATCAACTATAAGTTCTGTTGCGCGTCTTTGAGTTCATTTTCTAAGTTAGAGAATGTCATTGTTTTTCCTCAAAGTTCCTTGACCACTGTTTTGTGGTATCTTCACTCTCCATCCTCCTTGGATCCTCAAATCCAAACTTTTATGTTTCCAACTTCTCTGCCCAAATGGTAGAATCTGAATTGATAGAAATAATTTCGATAACTCGTAATTCCAACAAGAATAAATCTTCCCCAACAAGAACAAATTTTCCCCTAAGCCTAAGCTCGATTCTTTATTGATTCAAAAACTGAATGAAAGAAAACATAACCCCTAAGGCCCTAATACATATATATATAACTAAAGACTCCTAACTAAGAAAGGAAATAACTAGACTCCTAATTAAACAAGGAAATAAATTCCTAAACTGACAAGGAATGAAATAACTAGTAACCTAAACGAACTAATTAGCTAATTTTTCTTCCCTTTCTTCTGCTCCTCAAAATCCGCTCCACAACCAAACAATGTGTTCCCTCTGCTTGTTTGAATTTAAAACATGACGACAGAAAATCACTGAACATTTGAATTATAGTTATCTTAAAATTGAATGGATGCTTTAAGATTTCAGTGGATGGTTTCTTTTGCCTCATATCGTACTTGGATATATCGCTAGTTGTTAAGCAAGTATTATGCATGTTGATATTTCTCTGGATCTAGGGATTGAAGGTTAGAGATAGTGTTTCCATGAAGAAAGATCAATTAGGTTAAATTAAACAATACAAGCATAATATTGTACGTATCTAAGATTTCATTGTGTAGGTTAGACCAGTTCATTCGTGCTAACGCAAATCCTTTCATAATCACTCCCATCTTCCATCTATATTTCCAAGAAAAATCTCTGTCTGCAAAAGTGTTATTAAAATGTTATTAGTTAGGCATTTATTGTTTCTTCTTCCTTTCTCGCAAGGCCTGAATTTCTGAGTTGCAATTAAATCTTGCATTAAAATATGTTATTGCAATATCATATCGCATTGTATTTATATTTTCAGAGTAATAGCAAGTGCTTGGCAGATCTATGCGGAGCTTTACATTGTGATTTCATGCTGAATTCACAATCTCGTAAAACAAAGTGCAATCCTGCTGCTGCTGCTAGGAACCATCACCTATGCGAGGTTTGATCTTGGATTTTTTTATACTTTTTCGTATATGTTTATCATCCCTTTGTTTATCTCTGGTGTGTCTTAGCAGGATCTTGCTAACAGCTGTTTTCCTGTTAATGAGGGTCCCTCAGCAACTCGTCTTCACGGTACCCATTCTTTTCAATCCTAAAAATGCATGAAGTGGGCTTTGGTAGTTTACGTTTGTTCACAACTTTGTTTTGGTGATTTTCTGCTAGAATTTTTTTTGCGACAATTCTGTGATGGCCACACTTGCACGAAAGGAAGAAAACCTTTTTCTAGGGGAGGCCGGGTAAGTGTTACTTCTTTAATCCAAGTCATCATGTATCATTAATGGTATTTTCTGTGTAAAGAAGACTTGGATTAAAAATTTGACTAGAAGACTTTTGACATGTTAATGCAAAGTTGATGAGGTAGATCCTTTTGGTGAAATTCTTACCTGGACCCAGTTTGGCTGAATCCAAACCAATCACACTTGCCATGTGATTGGGGTCAACTCCAATGAGAGTGGCAAATCACAAAACAAGTGTTATATCACTTGTCATCTGATAGTTGGCCAAACGAGTTTCGGCAAGAATTTTCCGTCCGTTCGGTTAATTATAGAAATGATTGAATTGAGGGAATTGCCCCTTTCAATTATGGTTGTTTCTGTTTTCTTCTCATTCTGTTTATGTCATTTCTTACGTTACAGAAGCATACCAGCGTCTTCTACTTGGCGATTTCAATATTAATTTTGATGTTCCTCCCTTTGTTCTACTTGATTGTGTATTTGTATCAAAGGTGCTGTTCCTACCTATGAATTTCCATATGTCCATACTTGGATTCCGCCTGAAACTGACATTTAACTTCTCATGGTTCTGTTTATGTATATGTAAATATATTGCAGAGAAATGAGAACAGGACCTCAACAACTTAAGCGCATGTCAAGACCTGGAAGAAAACCGAAGCCCTCTTGATGGTACTCGGCATTAATTTCCTCTAATTAATCTATATTGGCTCATTAAGTTCCTAATTTTGGTCCTTTCCTTTTGTTGCTCTATATTCAAACATTGCATTTGTGTGCTTGATTTGATTTAGCGGATGGGTAATGGAAAAAGTGAAAAAAAATCGTGTATTCTTATTAAGACTACTTGGGCACGATCGATAATTGTCAACTGCAACCTTGATTAAGAGGTGGGACAAATAACGTCATCGGAGCTTCATTGTTTTATGATTTTTGTTGTTACATGAATATTTCCTGAGTATAAATTCTTCAGCTTCTCCTAAGATCTCTAATTTGTTTCTTTGTAGTATGGGCTGTCTTGGAACATTGCATGAATCCAACTTAACTCTACACTTGTTTCATTTCGAAGTAGAATCTTTGTTCACATCACTAGTCATTTCTTTCATTGGTGTTTGCTGTCATGATGTTCACTGAGGTTCCCGATTTACGATGGATCTGTTGATTTTCGCAATAAGGGATATAAATTGTCATATTTATGAAGCTTGGTTTATATTGTTTAAGAGTTTTAAATTGTGTTCGAATTTGATTTAATTAAACTAGTTGAGCTCAATTAGCTTAACATTTTTACACATACTTTGTAATTTTTTAAACTAAAGAGTCGGAGTTTAAAGTAGCTTAAATTTTTACACATAATTGTCATTTTTGTAAACTTTTCACTTCGAGCATCAAATCTCGTAAAACAGAAATGTTTTTCAAACTTGATATGTCATGCATAATCAATACGCTGTTATGCTTAACGACCCAGCTCCAACAAGCTTTTAGCTATCCATCTCAAGTAAGGTAGCTTAGCTTAGTTCATTTTTCAACCCTATGATAATGACAGAGTTGCATTAAAGTCGAGAGGCACTTGACTACAATATATTCCCTGATCACCAAAACTTTGGACACCATGTCGCCATGTTACACGACTATGATAGTAATCTCTCCCTCTCTCGTATTTCAGGTACAATTATTCGGCATAACTTATGAAAATGGGACAGGAAAGTAGCACACAATGCTCGATTATAGAGGCATGGACCTGAGTTTGTTCCCTGATACAATCTTCAGTCTCAGTGCATTTACATGAGAAACCAGAGGTTGCATGTGCTGCATTGTAAGTTGTATAACTTCTTCACCCATCTAATTGTTTTAGGTTTCACTTTGTACATTATAAGAGATCAAAGTTTGTTGCACAAATCTTTGATTTGGTGGATCAGAATTAGTTCTTACGAGTCATGTTTTTCTTTAATAAATCTCTTGTACAATTCATTGTTGATATTAATTGTTCTCATAATTTATTTTAATGGGGTACGATTGTTTTAGCTTTGGATGCATTGCCATAGTTTCATTTCTTCATACTAAGTTTGTGACGAGGGTTAATTATACTACCGCCCTTATTTAGTATAATACAGTTGTGCTCATAACAAACACTCCTTGTATATAAACCTTAAAGTCGCACCCCTCTAAATAACTTCGGTAATTGCACCCTCCTCTTAATAACTTTCTTTAGTCCGATGTGATGAAAAATGTAAATTAACTATTTTACCCTCATTAAAATGAAATAACAAAATTAGGAAGCTTGGTAAGGCAAAAATATCCTTCCGTCCTTTTCCTGCCCCCTTCAAATCAGAGACACACATACAGGCAAACAAACACGCACACATATACATACAAAGACGGTAAAGTAGGGATGGCAACGGGCCGGTTCTTGAGGATCCGGAACTGGAACCGCATAAATTTTTGGGACCCGAAACCGGAACCGGGACCGTATAATGAAGGACCTGGAATCGCCAGGACCTGGAACCGCTAGACCAGCGGGTACCCGCGAGTATTGTTTTTACACTACCTCTTGCGGGTACCCGCGAGAACTGGAATCGCGAGACTCACGGGTACCCGCGAATTTGGAACCGGAACCGTGAGACTCGCGGGTACCCGCGAGTTTGGAACCGGAACCGCAAGACCTTTTTTGTTTTTTTTTTAAGGCTAGAGTTTTGCCTTTTTTCTTTTCCTTTTTTTGTATTTTTTCTTCTTTTTCACTACTTTTTCTTCTATACGTTCTCCATATATGCGTAAATAATATTATAACAAAATAAAAAAATGAAATATAGATGAATTGTAATGACAATTTAAGTAGAGAATCGAACATATTCTTAAAATTCTTAAAGAATTCATAAAGAAAGGCAAAAAATAAATAAAGAGAGAACAACTTCAAGTGTTTGGCCAATTTCTATACTCTAAATCAAAACAATATAACGTGAAAAAGAAAAACAAAAAGACAAAAAAAGAAAAGAAAAAAAAAACAACTGAAACAATCTACGCGCCATTTTTTCATGAAAAACAAAAGTAAGTGGGAAATTGCAGTACGTGCGTGACATTCTACTTGGTTACAAAATCGTTTTAAAGAAAATAACGGCAGAAAAAGATGGAAAACTACATGCATTTTATTTTTATTTTTTTGAACTAAAACGACATGCATTTTATTAATGAATAAAACTTATACAACATAATATTTTGATAATTTTTCTTTTTTCAGATATTATTTTAACAAAAAAGTCGATTACTATGAAATGGTGGGATGGGGGCAGGGGGGTGTACATTCATGCTATCCAAGTATGTAATCTGAGGATGGAACCAGGATTTTGCCAACCAAAATGTGAGAAAAATTAATAGTTTAATATTTATTTTAACACATTTTTTTGGAGAAATCTTTAATCCTAAGATAATTAATTCTTGAAGTACAAGTGAAAATGCTAGTATTGTATCTAATATTGACGCAAATTATGATGTCGTATTTTAAAAATATACAAGTCATTGTTAAGTAGAACATATGTATAATTTATTTAATATAGCTTTGGACATCCTAAACTGTGATCAACCTTTTTAATATCTTGCTTAGTTAACTATTTTAGATGAATACTACAAACACCCACAATTCACAAATACATGAAATGAATTTTTTAATTTGTTTTTTTTTTTTAAAAAAAAAGCGGTTCCGGGTCGGTTCCGAGTTCAACCCGGAAGCGCACCGGAACCGCTAGGACCCGTATAAGCTGGAACCGGAACCGGAACCGGATCCGGTTAGAGACGGGGGAACCGAAACCGCCGGGGCGGTTCCGAGTCCAACCCGGATCCGTTGCCATCCCTAGGTAAAACCCACTCCAAGCAACCATTTTTCATCAGATTTGCTCACTTTTGGAGGCTCCGAGCTCTACTCACAGTTGGGTTGTGCATATACATTTCTATTTTATTTGCACGTTTAGAAATTTTGGGTTTAGAAAACTCTCATCCAAACATATGTCTAAAAACAAAGGGTATGTTTGGATACGTTTTGGGAGCAATTTGGCCTAAATATTTAATCAAATCATTTTTGGATTGTACAATTCCTGGTCAGATAAAATTGTAAAAATCGGACTAAAACATTTCTTGGTCGGAATTGACACTTACGTTCTCTCTCTTCTGCAACTTTTTCTGCAAGCCGCGGCCCATGCAATCGAGTCGCTCCGCCGTTCGGTAATTTTATTTATATAAAAAAAAAATTCGACCCAGGTTTGACCTGGCGGGTCGATCCACGGTCAACCGTGGATAGACCTATGGGTCAACCCATTTTTAGAATTAAATAAAATACTTATTTTAAAATGGTTTTAAAATTAATTAAAGGATAATATTATTTTTTGAAATTAATTTTATTCCTAATTTTAAATTGGATTTAAAATTGAAATTAATCCTAGACAAAGAAATTTATTTTGAATTAATTCTTTGTCGAATCAATTGAAAAATAATTTTTTGAAACTAAATTGGATTTTTTCTCAAGTAGGATTAAAGTTGAATTAATTTATAATTAGATTTAAATTAATTCTTTTATTTTTCAAACCACACTTAATTAAAATTAGATTTTAATTTATTTCTTTTTGAAAGAACTCCAACATATTAGCTATCGTTCTATCATGCTTTGATGCTTGTTTTTGTGGGATAACTTTCATGGACTAAGTTTATATTTCGGGTTTTGTTTTTTGGGTTGTATTGGGTGTTTTAGTACCCCCCCCCCCCCACCCCAACTTGTATTTTAATTTTCCAAAGACTTATGTATAGGAAGCATTCTTTTCTATGTAATTAGAATATGACATTTTGGAAGAGGATTTGTTTGAAGCTTGAAGACCTAAAGTTAGACATAGGTTAGCTCTTATAGGTCTCCTAACCCGCAATTGAGCCACTGGCTTAACTCAATCTAGATAAGTCCATGGAAAATATGTGTGATAGAATTGCTAGGCGTTTTCTATTTTTTATAATCCATGTATGTGCGCTATAAATGGATATTGTGTAAAGTGAGATCATATAAACAAAAAACTCTCCCATTGGAATAATACTGAATTTAGAATAAAAGGGAATTGGATGTCCCGACTCTCGATCGAACTTAGGAGAATTAAATTAATGTCTAGGTGCATAAGTTCTTCACAGTAAGTGGGGGTTATGCATTGTGACATTTATTTAAATTTTCTAAGTGCATTTGATGCTATCAATCGAAACAAATTCTATCCCATATATCGACAAAGGGTTGCAAGATGGAATTCAATTGTTAGATTGATAGGAGTTGATGGACCCAAGTTCAGATAGATCACAACCTATATATCGTTAAAAGGTTGCGGTCACGTAATCTATGAGCCAAACTGAAGATTGAATTGCATGTTTGACTATGTTGGCAAGTATTGCCATTTTAATAAATTTAGTGAGCCATATATTGTTGAAGGGTTGCAACTCACCGGATTTATTAAAGAACTCAATCACTGACTACGAAGTCTTTCCCACGAGATTTTTGAATATTGTAGTGGGAGTGCAATGCTTAAAAAAATGTAGCGGGAGCCAAGTGAAAATTCAAAGTCCTGTTTATTTTACTTGGTTTACAACATAATAACCTAATTGAATCTTTCTTAATTCTCTACAGTTATTTATTTATCTCTCTCAAAAATGGTTAACAACCCGTTTTCTACGTTGCTTGAGAAAAATGTCCTCAATGGACTAAATTATACTGACTGGCTCAGGAACTAAGGATTGTCCTAAGTCTAGAGTTCTGTAGCTATGTACTCGAAGCTGATAAGCCCACAGCCCCGGCTGAAGATGTGAGGACAATGCACGTTAGGCCTATAACACTTGGTGTAAGGATGACATTCGTGTTAAAGGTGACATGCTCGGCTCCTTGAATAACGAACTGCAAAGATCCCATGAAAACATGGATGACTCAAAGTCGATCATGATGCTTCTCAAGGAGCTTTATGGAGAGCACAGTAGGACTGCTCGATATGAGATTTCGAGAGAGCTCTTCAGAGCTAGGATGGGAAAAGGAGAGAAAGTGGGAGACCACTTAGTCAAAATGATTTTCATGATTGAGAGATTGGAGGTTCTCGATTTTTTCATGGACTTTCATCTTCAGACTGATCTCCTCCAATCACTCCCTGGCTCTTTTTCCTAGTTCATAGTGAACATCAATATGAATGAAATCGAATGTACTCTAGCTGGGCTGATGAACAAACTGATTAGTGCCCAGAGCCAAATGAATCCAAAGGGAAAAGAGTCTGCTCTAGCCATCGCTACCACTAGAGGAACTTTGAGCTCTTACAAGAGGAAGAGATGCAAGAAGCGAAAGGGAGCATTGAAAGCTGAGGGAAACATAGGGGATATGGTGGTCCCAAGTGGCATACGAAAGGGTCTAGAAGGGGGGGAGGGGTTGAATAGACCCTAAAGTCTTTTCCGACTTCAAAAAATTTCGTATCACTTTTAAGAATTTGAACGCTTAAAAAGAAAAGCGCTAGGTTTAGCACTAAAAGGATAGTTAACTTAGACTTAGGGATTTCGGCAGTTACCAAAGTAGGGTAACTCTTAGATCACTTGATCAGGGTTAGCACAACTGAATTGATTTTAATGCTTAGTGTTCTTTTAGTCAAATAGTCGCTTAACGGTTTTTAAAGCCTTTTTAAAGATATGATGCAAATAATAAAGGAAAGTACTAAAACAGTAAATGACACAAGATATGAAAGGTTCACTGGGTGATGTAATCCTAGCTACGTCCTTTTTCTCCTTTACACTTGGAGAAAATCCACTAGAATGATAATTGAAGGATCACACAGAGGCTTCTACAAAATAGAGGATAGGAAGACGATCTTGAGCTCCTTGATCACATAGACTTAGCTCTAGTAGAGACCTTCTTCAACAAGCTTCTCTCACACAGAAATGCTGCTTGTAAATCAACTACTTTCTCACGTAGATGAAAGAGGTTGAGGGTTTTCGTCACATGGTTTGTTTGATTTTGAGAAGTTCAAACAACTTTGGATATCTTAATAATAGTTCAGGGTTCTTCTCTGAAGAGGTTTGAGATATCAGTGACTGTCTTTGGAATGTATATGAAAAACTTGAAGGATTTTGGATATGAAGTTTTGAAAGCTTTTCTTGAACTGATTTCAGCAAAGTTTTGACCTAATTTTTGTGTGAATGCGTGTGTTTTAGGGTTTGCTGGAAGGGAACTATTTATAGGCATTTCTTGGGATTTATCCGTTGGACACATGCAGGCGTGTGCCTTTCACATAGTGAGTGAATAGTACCTTTTTCTCACATTCCTAAAATCCTGCTGCACTGATTGGATGTGGTAGGTTTGAACTCTGAAACTCTGATAGTCTTAGCCAATAGGGTGGCTTGCTCCATACGCAGTTCGTCCTCATCAAGCATTTAATGCTCTCATCAAGCATTTAATGCATTTGAATTTATTTCCCGTTGGAAATAAATGCCCGTTGAATGATTGGATTTAAGTTCTTAATGACATTGGAATTTATTTCAGGTGAATCTGATCATTTGATCTCTAAGTAGCTTTGAGCACTTGATTCAGAACTCCTAAAATGTCCTTAGCGATTGGCAATCGGTTAAGACAGAATCTTTATCTTCACTTGACTTTAGACGCTGATCTTCAACTTCATCTCTAACAGACTCACCTAGAATTCTACCAGCGACTCGGTATCTAATACTTAGTCTAAAATCTATAAAAATAAAAATTACAAGCCTAACAAATTAATAAACTTTCAAACACTTATACAAGTATTCTATGAAAACATAAACTTACATTCTTTTGGGGTCTAATATAAAATCCAATTCTTGTCATCATCAAAACATCTAACATGAAATTTCTTAACAATTTCCCCCTTTTTGATGATGTCAAGATCTTAAGGCTATGTTTGGTTATGTTTTGGGATGGTATTTTGGTGAGAATTATTGGTGAGAAATTTATGGGGACACGTGCAATTTTGATGGGATTATGTTTGGTTATGTTTTGGGAGTTGGTTTTTGAGTGATTTTTTGGTGAGATAGTGTTTGGTTTTGTTTTCAGAGGGAACATAAATTACTATAGCTGTCAAATCATGTAAGTTTTTGTCTGTTAATAATTAAAAGTTATAATATAATATTGAGATTGTAATAATTATTATATAGATAAATATATATGTATGTATTACTGGTGGATATATATATATATATATGTTTTATTAAATATATTAAAAATAAATTATTGGATATATATATATATATATATATATATATATTACATCTATAAAATTTTGGCACACACACATATATATCTATAAATTTTTTATAAATTTTTTATGTATATATCAACATATAAATAGTCACAGTATACATATAAATACATATAATATATATATATATATATATATATATATATTAAATGAGACAACAATTAATTATCAAAAAAATACCCACACTATTAATGCAAATTTCAAATATACCCTTCTAAACATTATTAATAGTTCAATATGCCCCTCAGTTATATAAAATGATAAGTTGACATGACTCTCTATTTACAATTATATATTAAGAAAATATTTTGTACAAGTGACATGAATATAAGTAATTAGACTATGTAATGAAATACCATTTGGAATAAAAGAATCTAGACTAATTATTGAGAGCCATTCGTATTTTATTATTGTTCAAAGACTTTTATTTTTCGCTTTAGTATATTTTTAAACGAGTGTTTTGAATTTTTTTAATGTAAATTAAATTATATACGTTTCATTTCGTCTTTGGCTAATATTTCCAAGCACTTTTTAGATACTTTACAAGCAATAGAATTTTGCGAAAAATACTTAAACCTCACTAAAATAAATTTTTGTATCCATAATAATTAATAATTAAAGTGTACACATATCTATCATAGTAAATAAAAACTAATTGTATCTATTATATTTCATATTTTATTGTTCTCTCTATATAATCTATATTTTGTTCCTTAAAATGTGCAACTATGCAAGCTGTTTGTGGAAATTAATTATTATTACGTTATATTGGGGTTGACGTGTCAAGCCATGAGCAACCCATCAGCCACTTGAGAGGGAGAGAGACAGTGTGTGATATGACTTGAGAGGGAGTTGTATAAGAGAGAGAATGTTGCAGTGGAGAGAGAAAGCAAAAAAGTAAAATTTGTGTGTTTGGCCAGATTTTTTAGTTTTTTTGGTCCGAAAATTGTTGAATCCAAACACAATTTCATCAGAATTTCTGGCCAAAATGCTCCCAAAACATAACCAAACATAGCCTAAATCTTTTATAGTTCAAGAGTTGGAGAAAAATCAAAAGATGCTATCAATCATTCATTCATATAATAAACTTTGAAAGTATATAATGATTACACTGAAAAACATGTAAAGCAACAGATGTTAAAATAAAGCAAGATAAGCGATCATCGCTTTTGTCGCTTCTTAGACATCTCCTCATGGTAGATCTCATTCGCTAGTTCTAGGATAACTCTGTCAATCTCAATCATAGTTGTATGATAGGCTTCGTTGTAGTCCTCTCAATTTTCTTTGGCGCTTACATTGAGTTCTAACAGCCTTTCTACCTAATCTCTTGAAGGAATCCCAAGCGTCCTAATAAGATCATGATAAAGATTTTGGACTCGGTCATTTGAAAGCTTCTAGTTTAGAGGTCTTCTCAAGGGTCCAGCATAAGCGTGAAAACCCATTCCCTTAAGAAAATCAACGTCCAGATCGGGGAGCCTGTACCTGCCTCTGAAGTATCTTGGATTTCGCTTCTTTGTGACTATCTTTTTCAGATTCACAATCTCTTCAACCATGGAGCACCAATTCATATTATTTGTTTTGGACATTGCCTCCGAGGCTTTTGCTTTCGCTTTGGCTTTAGGATCTTTTGGATCTTCTTCTTTTTCCCCCTTCTTGACTTCATCAAGGGAAGAGCGTAACTCAGCAATGTCTCTGTGGAGGAGTTTTACTTCATCAACTAGAAGGGCTACCTGCTCAGCGATACTCTGAGCGACTGAATTGGAAGTATTGTGTCTTTCAGTATCAGCTTCAACAATTTGAGTTAGCGAGCGATTGAACTCTTCAGACAGGCCGGTGATTAAAGTAACCATACTATCCAGTAATGATGCAGTACTCTTGGTCGCAGTGTTTGAAATATCACGGCTTCTCATATCTGAGGCAAGCGTGATGTGTCTTTCATCATTGGCTATCATTTTAGAGCAGGAACCCTCAATGTTTTGTAGCGAGTTCTTTACTGCATTTCTGAAATCTTTAGCCTCTTGATCGCTGTCGGAATCGAAGTCGGAGGAAGGACGCCCAGGAAATGGAATGAGTTCGTATGAGCTTTGAGACTATGGCCTTGCCTTTTGATTTGTCTCTGATGAAAGGTTCCTCGGGGTCTTCAGCAATCTCGTCCTGAACTTCCTTAATCGCTTGATCAACGGATTAAGTTGCAGCATCTATTTGTGCAACTTGATCATCAAGCAGAATCTCGACTACCGGAGTTCTGGGGGCATCTACCATTTGGATGTCAGAGTCTTGAATTAGAGCATCTGCAACAGTAGGAGTCTTATCCACTTTCTTTATGTGATTTCCACAGTAGAAGGTCTTTCAATAGGGATGACCCGAATTGGGCCAATCGCTTCGAGAACATGCCTTGAACTTAGGTAGTTTGATCTTGGGATAAAGAATAAGGCGTCTTTGCGCTCTTCAGTACTAAACACTAAAATAGCATCTTCCGGGATCACTACACCAGATGTGTAACAATTGACGAAGTCCATCAAGAAAGGCATCAGCGCTTGAGCTAGCGCTTGATCCACTGGCCTAATAAGAGATAGAATTTGGTCCATGCGGATGTTTTGCTCACACATTAAAATAAGATGAAGATTGTAACCTCGGAACTCAATGAAACCAAAGTGATGGTTGAAGGTGATATCCTGCGATTGAGCATTTTCAGCAATCGCTCTTCTGTCTCTGTGAAATTCTGTATGATCATCAGTAAGATGCCTATGCGCATCACTGGGCCTTGGCGTGTCGTCTCGCTTGCTGGTGGAGGCATCTTCATTAAAGTCAAAGTGACTTCCTTTGACAGTTTGAAGAAGCAAGTGCCTGATGTGCATTTCCATGCCTTGTCTAAAAAAAGTCAATGCATTCACATTTCCCACTAGCGATATCCGCCTTTGGAGCAAAAAAGAAGCGTAACCATGACGCCTGTACTTAATTCCATAGTTGAAGAGAAAAGGATACTTGAGCATCTCTTCAATCGTATGAATGTGCAGTATGAAATCCTCTGCCCATGTGGATGTCTCTAGCATCCAGCATCTTCCGAGTCGCCCATCCACTTCTTTGTCTTTCTTGGCCTCGATTAACTTCTTAAATCTTTCCTTTTCATCATCGGCCCAGACTCTGGCAAAATAGTCTCGGGCTTCATCTTTAACCCAGTTGTTAATAATATTGGGGTGTTCTCTAAACATCTCACCATTTCCTTTTCATAATAGGGGTTTTGGAGAAGACTTGTTAGTGGCAGAATGGACGACTTTCGGCAGGGCAGAATAACCCATTGGATTTAACTGTTCTTCATCGGGGTTCTTCTCCCAATCGCCCATATGAGGATTCCTGATTTAGACATGAGTGCGGTAGAATGGAAAATTGCGTTCTAAACTATGACCGACTTCTTGAAAACGGTTGCTCTAAAATTCTGCCAAATCGCTCATCGGAGTGTTAAGGTACTCCAATCTAGTAAGCAATTCTTTCTTTGACTTGAGACCTAAAGATCCTAGCGTCTCAAAAATTTATGATCTCTGAGTGTCCGAAAGAGTAAGATTTTGGAGTTATGTCTGAAAAGTTATCTCCATCTTAATCATCTGTCGAAGGGTGTTTTCTCTCAAGGCATAATAAAACTCTAAGCTTTCATCATAGCCTCTGTGAAAGAAATTCACTGCAGGAGGAGGAGGACCAGTTGGAGTGGGAATTATCGGGGCCACTTCTGTCGACCGCTCAACATCTACAGTTGCTTCCCTAGCTGGAGAGATCTCAGCATCCAGAAGGACAGTATCAACTTCTTTTGCGATTTTCACCACGGTTGATAAATCAACGTCCAACTCTAGTGCAACTTCGGGAGGGGGAGGTGCATCAACTTCTGGTATACTTTGAACTGATACATGCAAGCGTTTGAGAACAAAGAAAAATTTCTACTTAGTAGAAATTTGAGATTAAAGACTAAAAACGCTTACCTTGAGGACTTTCTTTGACTATTTCAGTCGCTTTGTCTTTGGAAACAATTGGTTCCATTGCCCAGGCTCCAAAAGCTCTTTATCATCATCAAGAGGGATGAGAGTATTAAGGGAGTAGCACGAATAGAAATTTTGCATTCCTTTAAAGTATTAAGAACATACTGAATCATTGCTTCACTTCGAGCTGAAAATTCATCCTAGCGTTAAAAAATAACAGACAAGGAAAGGATAATGTACATTGTTTATCACAATACTTACCCTGATCGCTAGCAAAATCCTGTGAAAGAGGATGAGCTTCAGGCTCAGGAAAAGGTTTAGGAGGAGGAGGAGGGGTACTCACTGGTTCTTCAAGCGCTGGCTCTACTGGAGTGCTTGTTAATCCCTTTAGAGTAGACCAAGGTGTGCGCTTATGGGCTAGCGACACTTCCTCTTTAATTGCTTCTTCGTCCTCGGCCTCCGGGGATAAATCAATCGCTGGAGGAGGAGAGGGAGATTTTTTTTCCTTGGTCTCCTTTTGTTTCTTTGCTGGCTTGGAGGGCTCAACGACTTTCAGGGCAATCTTCCTCTTTGTTCGCTTGACTAAAATTTCTTCTTCTTCAGGCTCATCTGATGAGGTCACTTGCTCCTCATCATCACCTTGAAGTCTCGCTAAAGCGCGAGTCGTTCTTTTTCTTTCTTGGGGACGGCTGCACCACCAACTTGCTTAGGGTTGAGCAGTTCACCAATTATTTTCTTGCTATAAAATTTTTGCGGTGGCACTTTAGATCCTTTAGACGTGACGTAACTACTAGCACTAAGAATAAAGCTAAGTAGAATCCCATATGGCTTGGATTTAGTAACTTTTGCATCCTGCCTTGAAGCAATTAAAAACATACAAAGCCGAATTGACCTTCATGTTGGTCAAAATAGCTATCATTATCCTATACTAAATATGCAAAATTTTATCAAAAGAACCCTTCCTGCATTCCACCATTTTTGCACAGATATGAGCGAGAATGACATATTCTCCCTTCATGTCATTCTTCTTGAAGTTGGATTCAAATGCAGCGGCAACGTTGTCTTTTTTGGCTATTTCCCGGACTTTGGTGGCATCTCCCATCGTCACTGTGCGAAATTGTAACAAGGTAGCTAGAAGTCAAGGAGTAAGAACAAAAGGTTCTTTAGCAAAAGGTAACACGCAGGAAATGGAATTGCCATCGTAAGAGATGACGACATTTTGGAAGAAGAATAAGGCTTCTTCTGCGTGAATCAGAATGTGGGTTGTCAGCATAGTTCTAAGTCCAGAACTCTCAATGAGAGGAAGAATACCTCTCAAAGGAAAGTGTTGATTTTCAAGAAGGAATTCCCAGTTTACCAGAAATTCGGCATTGACTGTGACTGCTTTTTCAATTTTGGACTTGGAAGATTTCTCGGCATCAGTTTTGGAAGATTTTGGTGGCGCCATTGTTGAATAACAGTATGCTTTTTGAGAGAGTAAGAAGAAAGCCTTTTTGCCTTAAAGAGATTTTTTACAGCAAAGAGAATTTGAGAATGATAAAGTTTTTCTGTAAAAATTTGAAGGGTTTAAATAGAGATGGCAAAAAGCAACTCCTCATTAGCTTGATAATGGCCACATGTACATGCAGTTAATCAAGAAATGAAAAACATTGAACCTGAGCCGTTTAATTATAAAAACGGATGTGAAAAGGCTCGATAAATTAGGATAACTGCTGTAAAATATAAAATTTTGAAATCCGCAACTACTTTTAAAAAACGTTTGAAATTTTTGAAAATATTTAGTGTGAAGTGCACGCGCCTGTTGGTACACTGACACGTACCCAGGCATGTGTAGTTACTGAACCGCCTATTTTGAGATAAGTATCATTAATCGTCAGTTTGATTTGATAGGAGCGCGTGGGCAGTTGTCAAATCTTATCTTTTGGACTTATTCACACGCTATCTTTAGCGATGAAAACAATGCATGATTTTCAGAGAAAGTTTCTTAGCGTTAAAGTGAGAATATTTTTAACACTGAAGTCTTCTTTTAGAATAGAGGCAATTGAATCGCTTTTTAAGAAATATTATTTTTGTTTTATTACCGATCAATCTGACATGCATAAAGGTAAACGCTAATAATCAATGCATAAAATTTTGAAAGTCATTTTTGATCATTGTCGCTTAGTTATTGGAATAAGTACAATTTTAAAATTTCCCCTAAAATTGATAACTCATTTCAACTTTGAAATCGCTTTAGACATTATAATAAAGTGGATTCCCCCTAAATTATATGCCTATAAAAATATGAAGCTTCATGATTAAGCGTTTAATTCTCAAAGTGAGAAACGTTGTTCGTTGAGCGCTTTGGTGAAGATATTTTGCCAATTGTTTGTCAGTTCCAATGAATTGCATAGACATATCTTTCTTTTGAATATGGTCATGCAAGAAATGGTAGCAAATGTCAATGTGTTTAGTTCTAGAATAAAGGACTGGGTTTTGGGTCATAGATAAAGTGCTTTGGTTATCACAATGGATTGGGGCAGGACCTAAGATAATTCCATATTCTCTAAGTTGCAGCCTCATCCAAAGAATTTGTGCACAACAGCTTCTAGTGGCTACATACTCGGCTTCAGCAGTAGAAGTCGCTATGGATTGTTGTTTCTTACTATGCCAAAAAATCAATCTATCACCTAGAAATTGACAAGTACCACTAGTGCTTTTTCTATCTATTTTGCATCCCGCAAAATCTACATCTGAATAACCAATTAGTTCAAAAGGAGAGTCCCTTGGATACCACAAGCCCACATTTTGTCTACCTTTTAGGTATTTAAGGATTCTCTTGGCAGCAATTAAGTGTGACTCTCTAGGATTAACTTGAAAGCGTGCATACATGCATACTGAAAACATAATATCGAGTCTACTAGTCGTAAGATAAAGAAGTGATCCAGTGATACCTCTATAGTTAGTGATATCAACTTTCTTCCGACTTTCATTTTTATCTAACTTAAGCGTTTGGCTCATTGAAAATTTTGAAGATGATGCATTTTCCATACCAAATTTCTTAATCATATCTCTTGTATATTTAGCTTGATTTATAAATATGTCATTAGGGAGTTGTTTAACTTGTGATCCTAAGAAGAAAGTTAATTCACCCGTCATGCTCATTTCAAATTGATCTTGCATCATTTTCGAAAATTTCTCACACAATCGCTTATTAGTAGATTCGAAAATAATATCATCAACATAAATTTGGACTAAGAGTATATCTTCGTTATGGGTAATTTTGAATAACGTTGTGTCAACACTGCCTTTCGAAAAGCTTTTACCTATAAGGAAGATAGAGAGAGTGTCATACCATGCTCTTGGTGCTTGTTTAAGGCCATTAAGTGCCTTCTCCAATTTGTAGACTATACTTTTGCAATGGTTGTTGATGAATCCTGGGGGTTGCTCCACATATACCTCTTCTTGGAGTTTACTATTCAGGAAAGCACTCTTTACTTCCATTTGATATACTGTGAATTTGTTGAATGCGGCAAATGATAGGAACATCCGAATCGCTTCAAGACGGGCTACTAGGGCATAAGTTTCATCAAAGTCAATACCCTGTTCTTGACAATAACCCTGAGCGACCAATCTGGCTTTGTTTCTTACAACAATACCATCTTCATCCATCTTGTTCCTAAAAACCAATCTAGTCCCAATAACTCCTTGGTGAGTTGGCTTGAGAACTAGCTTCCAAACCTTATTACGCTCAAATTGGTTAAGTTCCTCTTACATCGCTTCTACCCAACTTGAATCACTAAGAGCTTCATCCACTTTCTTTGGTTCCATTTGAGATAGGAAACTTGTGTACATGGCCTCGTTAAATGTAGCTAGTCCTCACAGGTGCTCCAATATCTCCAATTACTAGCTCTGGTGGATGATCTCTAAGCCATTTACGATCTGGTTGGAAGGGGTTGCGAGACTCTTGATTATCAATCGCTTGACCCTCATTTTTCTCTTACGCAGTCGCTTCATCATTCATAGTTCAAATTTGCTCTTGATGATCATTCTTTTCATGATCATCAGTATTTCTTGCAATATCATCATTGATAACCTCACGAGTAACCTTAGGATCAGACACAAAATTTCATTATCATCATCATCATCACTATCATCACCAAGATTGATTTGTGACGCTTGTTGAGAGAGACCTTTAACTCCTACATCGTCAACATTAATCTTACTCGGCTCTTGGTTAGCATCATCAAACACAACATGAATAGATTCCTAAACCTTCAATTTGATCTTATTTAGGATGCGGAAACTCTTTCCATTTTTGGCATAGCCAAGAAAGATTCCCTCATCCGCTTCAGGATCAAACGTCTTTAGGTTATGGGATCCATTGTTATGAATGAAATATTTTGAACCAAATGCATGAAAATAAGAAACGTTAGGCTTACATCCTTTCCATAACTCATATGGAGTCTTTTCATGTTGCATGTGGATCGTATACCGGTTTTGAGTGTAGCAAGCAATATTGATTGCTTCGGCCCAAAACCTTTGAGGTAGCTTGGATTCTGCTAACATTGTCCTAGCGGCTTCTTTAAGTGTTCTGTTCCGTCGCTGGGCAACTCCATTCCGTTGAGGTGTTTTAGGAGCAGAATACTCATGGAATATTCCAAAATCTGTACAAAACTTCTCAACAATATGGTTAGTAAATTCAGTTCCTCTATCACTTCTAATTCTCATCACCTTTAGATATTTTGAGGTTTGTAATTGACGAAGCGCCACTTGTTTCATATTTGGACGCTAAAAATTCTACTCATGTATAGTATGAGAAATCATCAACTATCACTTGCGAATACTTTTTACCACTAACACTCACGATTTGAATAGGACCAAACAAATCCATATACAATAGTTCAAGAATTCTAGAAGTAGATAGATGCTGTTTCTTCTTAAAAAATGATTTGACTTGTTTACCCATTTGACATGCATCACATAAGCATTTTTTTTTTAAAGGAACCCTTAGGTAATCCCTCTACTAGATTTAGCTATATTAATTTAGAGATTGCCTTAAAGTTGAGGTTGTTCATTTTTCTATATCATAACCAACCCAATTCATTTTGACTCTTAGTAATAAAGCATGTAGGGTTGTTATCGATTGTTGAACCCCAATCTACCAAATAAACATTATGTGTTCCTTTTCCTTTCAATATAGTAGATCCAGTCGTAGCATCATTAATATAGCAATAGTCACTAGAAAATTTAACTTCAAAGCCTTTATCACAAAATTGACGAATGCTCAATAAATTATGCTTAAGACCCTCAACATAATATACGTCACTTATCATGTCGTTCCCCCTATGCATGATACCTATACCTTTGGTTTTAACTTTGGAGTTATCAACGAATATAACTTAGGGACCATTGGTTGCACGATAATTGATCAAGAGATCCTTTGAGCCTGTCATGAGCCTTGACGACCCACTATCGATGTACCAAATTGATATATCGGTGCTGGCTCTAGGTACCTGCATTCAAAGGGCAGTTCTAATTCTTTTTAGATACCCATTGTAGGTCCTTTAACATTAGTAGCGTTAGTCTGTATTAAAACTTTCGAAACCTATATTTGCATAGTCTTCATTATGGGAGGATTGGCCTTTTTAGGTTTTCATTTTGTGTTGTTTGTGCTTTTTAGGTGTATAGTAATATCCTTGTTCATAATCATTGTTGGTCCCAAGTGGCATACGAAAGGGTCTAGAAGGGGGGGGGGGGGGGGTTGAATAGACCCTGAAGTCTTTTTCGACTTCAAAAGATTTCGTACTAAAATGGTTTTTGGACTCTTGAAATAGTAGACGCTTGAAGTGTCTAACGCTTGTCTTAAGCGTTCACTTAAAATATAGGCGCTTTGGCGAAGCGTCTAACGAAGATTGTTTTTATAAAGTTAACTTAGATTTCAAGACTTGAATACTACAACCAAATAAGTTTGAGCGTTCAGTTCTTTGATCAGTGTTAGCACAGCGGAATGATTTATGTAGTCTTCTTTTGAAAGCTTTTAACGTTAAAAGAAGTTTCTTTGTTGCTTAGTGTTTGATTATGTTTTACTTAATCAGTTTATGCAATGATATGATAGATAAGAGAATTGACTGAAAAGTAAATGACACAATATTTGTAAGGTTCGTTGGGTGGTGTAATCCCAACTACGTCCTTCTTCTCCTCGAACACTTGGAGGCAATCCACTAAATGATTCTCAAAGAATCACACAGAATCTTCTACAAATTAGGGAGAGATGGATGTCGATGACTTGAGCTCCTTGATCACACAGATTTCTGCTCCAAATCACTTCAATCCCCTTGCTTCTTTCACCCAGAAATATGGCAAGTATCCAACTTCGACTTCACACAGATTGCGAGGCTTGGATAAGGGTTTTTCTAAAAGGTTTGTTTGATTTTGATAAAGTTCAAACAACTAAGAATATCTTAGTAGTAATGTGAGTTTCTCTGAAAAGAATGTTTGAGATATTTGGGTTGACTGTCTCAGGAATTGAAGAAAAGCAAAGAGAATGTTTTCTTGAAAGTTTTGGCTTTTCTGAGATTGTAAGGAATGAGACTTCAATGCAATAGCAATTCGACTTGATAATTGTTCTGTGTTTGGCTTGTTGTTGAAGTACTATTTATAGGCATTCTTGGAAAAAGTGTCCGTTTGACACATGCAAGGGCGCGTGTCTCTCACTTCCGCGAGTGAAGAGCTTTTGTCCTTTTTCCTGAAAATCTGCTTCACAAAAGTTGGTGTTGTAGTCTTTGAATAGTTGACAGTCCAATAGGGTGGCTTCTCCGTACGTCTGAAAGTGCTTATCACATTTAATGCTTTTATCAGCATTTAATGCATTTGAATTAAATGCCCATTGGTATTTAATGCTTTGAGAATATTTGCATTAAACTCCTTTTGGTCTTAGAAATAAATTCAGGTGAAATCAGTCATTGATAGATGCTTATTCAATCCTTGAATTACTTCGATCCATAAGGTAACGCTTGGAATAGCTGGTCATTCTAGACACTTGGAATCTTCATCTTTATTCAGACTTCAGGCGCTTGAGTCTTCAAACTATACTTCTGATAAACTCACTCAGAAATTATCAGACGCTCAGCCTAAGACTACTTAGCCTAACAATCTAGAATAAAAATAAAACAAAGCCTATTACAAATCTAACGCTTCAAAGCTGAAAAACAAACTTACATATTTTTGGGGTCTAACAGAGGTCCTAATTGTCATCATCAAAACATCTAACATGAAATTCCTAACAATCATAATCATAATCATAATCATAATCGTAATCGTAATCGTAATCATAATCATCATAGTATCGATAATATGACCTTTATCTTTGTGGATATTGACGCTGGTATGTCCTTGGTGTTTGCTTAGGGTGCACCTTGAGTGCTTGACTTTTAGCGTTTGATTCACATTTGCAAGGTTTCTCCTTAGCCTTTTGAGCGTTTGGATAAACCTTCTTTTGTGAGTCATTCACCTTCTTCTTCCCTTACCTGAGTTAGCTTTGACTTTCTCATTTGGCTTCGTACCACTGTCCTTTGGTTCGTTTAGTGTTTGACTGTTTGAACTCTTCTCAACAAAGGTTACACCTTTTCCTTTGTTGGTTGCCGTAACCTTAGACTCTTTTGATTACCCAATTTGTCACAACTTAAATCGGTCTTTTCACTAAAAAGTCTGGTTACCTCAGTCACATTATCTAATTTTCTTAAAGCTTTTGATAATGATGAGACGAGCTGCTTTGATTTGGCCAGTTTAGTGATCAGCTCAGCTTCTCTCTTGACTACCATATCAAGATCACTTTTCAACTGAGCGATCTTTTCCTTAAGCAATTAGTTCTTCTTAATGCACTGTGACACGCTAAAAGCTAACGTGCTATGATAGCAAGTGCACTAGTCGTGTGTAGTAATAAGTGTGGACGAAAAGTCCGGGTTGTCGAACCACAGAGACTTGAATTCTAGTTTATGATTTTATAACGATAAAGAACAAATACAATTAAAGTAAATTGAATGTAAAATCCGTACAATAAGAACGAGATTGCACAAATGATTTTAAACAAATATGTAAAGAGAGACTAAGGCACATGCTAGGTCCAAATTGATCAAATATACTTATAGAGGTTCTCGTTGGAGAGTTACGCTTATATTGTTATGGTGAGAGCTCCGAGGGTAGAGAATAACCGATGTCTCGCGTATAAACTCCTATGCTTAGATCGTGATTTCCCAAATATTCCTATCCGGAAATCTAACCACTAAACATGCATTAACGTACTAGAGTTCACTCGATTTGAATCGAACAACTTCACCCGGGAATCTTTACCTATGTCTAGGGCAATTCCTCATTAGTTGCGGGTCATGATGTGAATTTCTTGCACCCTAAGTCAATTTTCTCCCAAAATATCAACCTAGGCATAAGATTCTAACATATAGTGATCAAGTATATGCAGGATAGGTAAAAACACAAATTCACATCACATAACAATATAAGTATAACCTCAACAATCATCTATTATAAGCATATATTTCAATTTGACCTTACATGGCCTTAGTCTTATGAAATTAGTTCATAATAGATAATATGAAAAACAATAATGAGTAAATACACATATTCATAGACATGAATGAAAATGAAAAGGCTATAAAAACTCCCTCTAATTGAATAAAGATGGAACTCCAAGTGAATATTCTTTCTCCAATGATGATAATGAATCCAAGAATCCTTCTCCCTCTCCTTTCTCTCTAATGGATCGGTCACTTCCTCCCCTCTTTCATTGATGATGAATGAATGCAAGAGATGATTAGCTTTATAGGTGTAGATTCTTCTTCCTCCCATGTGTTGTTCCTCTCTTGTGTCCTCCATTATCTCTAAAGTGTGTAGTATAAAATTTCATAAAGTAAATCTACCAAGAAACACACTTATGACACCCCCTCAACACATGTGCTGAATTATGGCTAAAATTGATTCCTTCCCATCATAAAGAGCTGGAATTTAGGCTGAAAAGGAGTAAGATTCGGACCGTCCACGCCTAGGCGTGACTAGGAAGGCGCTGGGGCGTGTCCTGGCGCATATACTTCTCTGTTCGGCGCAACAATCGTATTTCCTTCATAATTATCTGTATAGACCTCCGATTTGGATGATTCAAGTTCCCATTTGAAGATAAGACATAGATCTACAACTTTGTAGAAGGAAATTTTGTCCAATTCGGTCTCGAAATGTACAGAATTATCGCTCGAATGTGGTAGGAGATGCATAAACCGCCTAAGTGTTGAAAAACATGTTTGAACTTGTTTTGTACATCGTTTTTCTTCCCTTTTCTTCATGTATTCTCATTTATTACCTGTATTCACTTAACACACTTATTAAATGCAAATGTGACATGATTTAAGCAATAAGTGAATCCAAATCATAAGAATTACGGTTTTAAAAACACGTAAAAACACTTCTTATCACACTGTTACTGAACTAGAAACTCGGCTTTGAGTGTCACGTTATCACTTTTAATCGTTGAGATCTTATCAGTGTGTTCTTGATATAGTCTGGCGGCACCTCGACAATCTTTGGAATATTCATTGATTTTGTCAAGTAATTCTTCATAAGAAAGAGGATAAGATAGTTCAGTGGATACCTCAGGTAGTGAGTCATCAGACGTTTCTTCATCTCTCGCCATGGGATAAATTAGTGTTGAATCACTAGAAGGCTCATCGTCGCTGCTTTCATTAGAAGATTCCAAATCCTCTTCAGGTGCAGAGAATGGTTCAGATTCCGCTAGCAAACCTTGTTGACGAAGGCTGCTCCTGAATTGGTTTCTATTTGCATGATCTTGCCTTGTGGGCTTAGATACATTTGGATAAGGGCAATTTACCTGGTACTGCCCTGGTTCCGTGCAATTGTAACAAAGATTAGTTCTCATTTTTTGTTCAGTTGTTAACCTTTTGGAAACCACTGGCACTGAGAGATTCTAATTCTGACTCTGATTCGGAGACGTATGTGCTTGATATTGAACTGGCGCTGGAGGCTAAGGCGCAGAATACACTGGCGCTTGATACTGAGGTGCTTGTGCAGGGAGGGGTTTGAAATGAGGTCTGTCCATTCGAATTTTTCTTTTCATATCTCTGAAATTTCTTAAATCTCTTGACCAATAAAGCCATTTTCTTTTTCTCATTTGATTCTGATGATTTTGCCTCACTTGGTTCTTTACCCTTACTCTTGATACTTGCAATTAAAGCTCCAGATTCAATCACTGAAGTTGACGTATCGCTGAATTCTCCCAACTTAAATTCAAAAGCCTTTAGCTCTGAAAACACATATTCTGGAGTTATAAGATCCAACATTTGAGATTATCTCATCGCTACAGTCTTTATCAAATATTTGCTTAGAAGACTTCTAAAAATCTTATTGACCATTTCCTTATTGGTTAATTCCTTGTCCAATGATGCTAACTCTGTTATAAGCAAAGTAAACCTCATATCCAATTGATTTAGCGACTCACTGGGTTGCATCTTGAAATGCTCAAATTTCTGCATAGCCATGGAGAGCTTGTTCTCCCTCATTTGTGCAGATCCTTCACACACAGAGGCCAACTTATCCCAAATTTCCTTTGTAGTTTTGCAAAGCTTGATTTTGTTGAACAATCCCTCATTATCTATCAACGCTGAGTAGAGAGCGCTTCATCCAACATTATCTAGATTCGCACTTCTTCGATCATCTGGCGTCCATTCTGCCTTTGGCTTCTCGATATATCCATCCGGAGTCGTTTCATCCGCTCCAGGGGGCTCGAGTTATGACTTTCATGATCTAAATGGGGCCTTCTGTAATAACATCACACATTTCATTATCACATGAGCATAAGTATGTAAATGCTATATGAGATTTTGTTAAGAGCAATGATATGAGCATAAGTTTCCATGAGTCATAGTTTGACTCAATCAACTTCGGCATTTTGTTAAAAGCAATGATATGAGATTTTTCAAAAGTAAGCAACTAAGTTTTGAAAAATGGATCTAAACAAGTAGTTAAGCTCGAAAACGCTTAGGTTTCTACTTCAACCGCTTTAATACCACTTGGTGGTCCCAAGTGGCATACGAAAGGGTCTAAAAGGGGGGGGGGGGTTGAATAGACCTTGAAGTCTTTTTCGACTTAAAAAAATTTCATATCACTTTTAAGAATTTGAACGCTTAGAAGCAAAGCGCTAAGTCAAGCACTGAAGGATAGTTAACTTAGACTTAGTAATTGTGGCAGTTACCAAAGTAAGGTAATGTTTAGATCGCTTAATCAAGGTTAGTACAGTGGAATTAATTTTATTGCTTAGCGTTCTTTTAGTCAAATAGTCGCTTAACCTTTTTAAAGCCTTTTTAAAGATATGATGCAAATAATAAAGTAAAGCAATAAAATAGTAAATGACACAAGATATGAAAGGTTCACTGGGTGATGTAATCCCAGTTACATCCTTCTTCTCCTTTACACTCGGAGGAAATCCACTAGAATGATAAATCGAAGGATCACACAGAGGCTTCTACAAAATAAAGGATAGGAAGATGATCTTGAGCTCCTTGATCACACAGACTTCAGCTTCAGTAGAGATCTTCTTCAACAAGCTTCTCTCACACAGAAATGCGGTTTGTAAATCAACTACTTTGTCACGCAGATGAAAGAGGTTGAGGGTTTTCGTCACAGGGTTTGT
This sequence comes from Buddleja alternifolia, assembly GCA_019426215.1. Taxonomy (NCBI): domain Eukaryota; kingdom Viridiplantae; phylum Streptophyta; class Magnoliopsida; order Lamiales; family Scrophulariaceae; genus Buddleja; species Buddleja alternifolia. Next base: position 27,718,483 of record CM033391.1, read on the forward strand.
TTGATTTTGAGAAGTTCAAACAACTTGAGATATTTCAATAATAGTTTAGGGTTCTTCTCTGAAGAGGTTTGCGATATCGGTGACTTTCTTTAGAATATATATGAAAAGCTTGAAGGATTTTGGATATGGAGTTTTCTAAGCTTTTCTTGAACTGATTTCAGCAAAGTTTTGACCTAATTTTTGTTTGAACGCGTGTGTTTTAGGGTTTGATGGAAGGGCACTATTTATAGGCATTTCTTGGGATTTGTCCGTTGGACACATGCAGGCGCGTGACTTTCACGTAGTGAGTGAATAGTACCTTATTCTGACATTCCTGAAATCCTGCTGCACTGATTGGATGTGGCAGGTTTGAACTCTGAAACTCTGATAGTCTTAGCCAATAGGGTGGCTTGCTCCGTACGCATTTCGTCTTTATCACATTTAATGCTCTCATCAAGCATTTAATGCATTTGAATTTATTTCCCGTTGGAAATAAATGCCCGTTGAATGATTGGATTTAAGTTCTTAATGACATTGGAATTTATTTCAGGTGAATCTGATCATTTGATCTCTAAGTAGCTTTGAGCGCTTGATTCAGAACTCCTAAAATGTCCTTAGCGATTGGCAATCGCTTAAGATAGAATCTTCATCTTCACTTGACTTTAGACGCTGATCTTCAACTTCATCTCTAACAGACTCACCTAGAATTCTATCAGCGACTTGGTATCTAATACTTAGTCTAAAATCTATAAAGATAAAAATTACAAGCCTAACAAATTAATAAACTTTCAAACGCTTATATAAGTATTCTATGAAAGCATAAACTTACATTCTTTTGGGGTCTAACATAAAGTCCTATTCTTGTCATCATAAAAACATCTAACATGAAATTCCCTAACAGAATGGAAAGGCTTCCAAGGTTCAAAAGTACAAAGGGCATGGACCAAAGAAGACAGACACCTGCCTTAATTGCAAAGAGGCTGGTCACTGGAAACGTGGCTGCCCAAAGCTAAAAGGCCAATACTGTTATAGCTATGGAACTTAATGTTTTAGAAACTAATTGTTCTATGACTATATTCTCCCCTTCATAGATTATAGACTCTTGATCTAGTGCTCATGTCTTTGTTTTGAAACATGATCTGGAAAGAAGTAGGATGCTCAAGGAGCAAGAAGTGATGATCAATGTCAGCAGTGAGACTTAGTATGGAAGCTACTTGCATAGGATCCACTTCTTTAGTTTTTTCTTCTTGAAATTTAATTACTTTAGATGATTGCCTGGTTTTGCCCAACGGGCTTAAAAACATTTGTTCAATTCCTGTTCTAGTTAGAATTGGATATGATTTTCGTTTTGTGAACAATATTTGCAATATTTATTTTAGAAATAAATTTGTTGGCTCTGCATCTTTATTAAATGGTTTATACTACTTTAATGTCCAAAATAGATGTATTGTGAATACAATCAACAAGAAACGAGGTATGTCTGGGACAGAACAAAGACTCATCTAGCATTTGAGGCTAGGTCACGCCGAAGAGTACAAAATTCACTAGCTTGAGAAAGATGGGCTAATAAGTACATTAGGTTCGGACCCATTTCCCACTTTCAAATCTTGTGTCAAAGGTAAAATGACTAGGTCACCTTTCACGGGGCATTTTGAATGAGCTAGTGAAGTCCTTGGTTTAATATATACTGAGGTTTGCGGACCTTTTAGTGAAATAGCTCGTGAAGGTTTTCAATACTTCATAACATTTACTGATGACCACTCTAGGTATGGTCTCGTATACTTAATGAAGTATAAGTATGAATCTATTGAATGGCTCAAAGAGTTTAAGGCCTTGGTTGAAAACCAAACTAGCAAACGTATCAAAACACTACGGTCTGATCGAGGTGGAGAATACATGTGTGCCAAATTTGGTGAGTTCGTAATTGAATATGGAATTGTATTACAATAAACTCCTCCTGCAACTCCATAACTTAATGGGGGTAGCCGAGAAACAAAATAGAACACTGTTGGATATGGTTCTATCGATGCTCAGCTACACGGACCTTCCTCTATTGTTGTGGCTTGCTTACAGCAGCCCACATCTTAAACAATTGTCCATCTGGGTCTGTTCCTAAAACACCTTATCTGATATATAGAGTTGAAAAATTCCAAGTCTTAAACACATAATGTTGGTCCCAAGTGGCATACGAAAGGGTCTAGAAGGGGGGGGGGTTGAATAGACCCTGAAGTCTTTTTCGACTTCAAAAAGTTTCGTACTAAAAGATTTTTGGACGCTTGAAAGGTAGACGCTTGAAGTGTCTAACGCTTGACTTAAGTGTTCACTAAAAAATAGGCGCTTTGGCAAAGCGTCTGATGAAGACTATTTTTAGGAAGTTAACTTAGACTTCAAGATTTGAATACTTTGACCGAGTAGGTTAAGTGTTCAGTTCTTTAATCAGTGTTAGCACAACGGAATAATTTTTGAGTCTTCTCCTTGAAAGCTTTAGCGTCACAAGAGGTTTCTTAGTTGCTTAGTGTTTGATTGTGTTTTACTTGATCAGTTTATGCAATGATATGATAAGTAAGAGAATTGACAGTAAAGTAAATGACACAATATTTGTAAGGTTCGTTGGGTGGTGTAATCCCAACTACGTCCTTCTTCTCCTCGAACACTTGGAGGCAATCCACTAAAATGATTCTCAAAGAATCACACAGAATCTTCTACAAATTAGGGAGAGATGGATGTCGATGACTTGAGCTCCTTGATCACACAGATTTCTGCTCCAAATCACTTCAATCCCCTTGCTTCTTTCACCCAGAAATATGGCAAGTATCCAACTTCGACTTCACACAGATCACGAGGCTTGGATAGGGGTTTTTCTAAAAAGGATTTGTGTGATTTTGATGAAGTTCAAACAACTGGAATATCTCAGTAGTAGTGTAGTTTCTTCAAAAAGAATGTTTGAGATATTGGGTTGACTGTCTCAGGATTTGATGAAAAGCAAAGAGAATGTTTTCGTGAGTATTCTGGCTTTTTTGAAAGTTTAAGGAATGAGACTTCAATGCAACAACAATTTTGCTTGATAATTGTTTTGTGTTTAGCTTGTTGTTGAAGTTCTATTTATAGGCATTTTTGGAAAAAGTGTTTGTTTGACACATGCAAGGGCGCGTGTCTCTCACTTCCGCGAGTGAACAACTTTTGTCCTCTTTTTCTTGAAAATCTGCTGCACAAAAGTAGGTGCTGCAGTCTTTGAATTGTTGACAGTCCAATAGGGTGACTTCTCCGTACGTCTGAAAGTGCTTATCACATTTAATGCACTTATCAGCATTTAATGCATTTGAATTAAATGCCCGTTGGCATTTAATGCACTGAGAATATTTGCATTAAACTCCTTTCGATCTGACGCTTTAGGAGAATGTTTGTCATTTGATAGACGCTTCATTCATGAGCTGAAAGTTCCATTTAATCTGGAGGACTATTTAATGTTTGGATGCTTGGAAAAGTCTTCAGACTTTATTTAGAAGAGTAGAAGCTTGAGACTTCAGTCTTTATTACTTGACACCTCACTCAGAACATGTGAGGCGCTTAGAGTGAATTTCTTCAAACTTCATTCACTATTGATTTCTTGGACGCTTGGAGTCTTCAGATTTCGCAGTCTTGATAAGCTCATTCAGAAAGTATCAAACGCTTAATCTAACCGACTTATTGATCTAAGAATGTCAAAAGTAAAAAAGTAAAGCCTATACATTTCTAATGTTGAAATGCTTATACACGTATCTATGAAATTTAAGCGTACATAACTTTGGGGTCTAACAAGATTCCTAATTGTCATCATCAAAATCTTAACATGAAATTTCCTATCACATAAGGATATGGGGTTGTCCAGCCTATGTGAAAAAGACAAAGATGGAGAAATTGGAAGATAGGTCTTTAAAAGGTCGATTCGTTGGTTTTTCAGAAGATTCTATGGGATACCTCTTCTACCTGCATGATGATCAAAGAGTCATTGTGGCACTACATGCGTATTTTCTCGAAGACAAGTTCGTTCGAGAAGGCGGTGCAGGAAGAAAGATTATTCTGGAAGAACAAAACAAAATCCCTTTAGATACCATTGTTCAAGAGACTCAAAATGAACCTATCCAAATGCAACCGCCATCGCATAGATCGAATGGAGTATTTCAACCGCCTAAGAGATATGGCTATCTTCTACAGGGAGAGAATAATTTGTATGTCATAGTGGATGGAAACTATGGAGATGATCCCTGTACTTTTGAACATGCAATGGTGGATATAGATTCTGTGAAATGGCTTGAGGCTATAAGACAGAGATAGATTTGATGTATTCGAACCAAGTCTGGACTCTGGTAGACCGCCCTTGGGGGGTATTGCACCAATAGGTTGCAAGTAGATTTACAAGAGAAAAATTTGTCCGGATGGCAAAGTCGATACCTATAAAGCTAGGTTTGTGGCAAAGGGATATAGTCAAAAAGAGGTCATTAACTATGAGAAAACCTTCTCTACCATAGCCATGATCAAATCCATCAAAATTCTACTTGCAATAGCCACACACCTAGACTATGAAATCTGACAAATGGATGTGAAGACCGCGTTCTTGAATGGATTCCTCGAGGAGGTCATCTATAGAGAATAGCCCAAAGGTTTCGTGTCCAATGAAGATTCTCATAAGGTGTGTAAATTGAATAGATCAATTTATGGACTTAAACAAGCATTGCAGAGTTGGAATCTTCGTTTCGATGAGAAAGTTCAAAACTATGGCTTCATCGAGAATGAAGATGAACCATGTGTTTACACGAAAACCAGTGGGAGTAAAATATTGTTTCTAGTCTTATATGTAGATTACATTCTTCTGATAGGAAATGATATAGGCCTATTAACTTCAGTCAAAGTACGGCTCTCAAGCACGTTCTCCATGAAAGACTTAGGAGAAGCAACCTATATCCTTGGAATTCGCATCTATAGGGATAGAGCGAATAGAAAGATGGGCCTCTCCCAAGCCCTCTATTTAGAAAAGGTTCTGAAAAGATTCGGAATGGAAGATTCTAAAAGAGGCCTCTTGCCCACAAAACTTGGACTCCTTCTCTTTAAATCGATGAGTCCTCAAAGTGAGGATGATCGAAAGAGAATGAATGGAGTCCTTTATGCATCTGCTGTAGGAAGTCTTATGTATTCTATGTTGTGCACGAGACTGGACATTGCCTATGTTGTGAGCGTGGTAAGTAGGTTTCAAGGTAACCCAAGGGAAAAGCATTGGATCACTGTAAAGTGTATCCTTATGTACTTGAGAAGAACTAAGGATATGTGTTTGACATATGGAGATGGGGAACAAAAGGTGAAAAGTTTACTGACTCCGACTTTCAGTCAGACGCCGATGACCGCAAATCTACCCGGGGTTTGAATTTTCTTTAAATGGTGGAGCAGTAACTTGGAAAATTTCTAAGCAAAGTGTTGGTCCCAAGTGGCATACGAAAAGAGTCTAGAAGGGGGGTTGAATAGACGTTGAAGTTTTCTTCGACTTAAAATTTTTTCGTGCCTCTTAAATATTTTGAATGCTTGGAAAGCAAATCACTAGGTTAAGTGCTAGGATAAAGATAAGTTAGACTCAGTGACTTTAGCAATTACCAAAGTAGGGTAAAGCTTAGATCGCTTAATCAGGCTTAGCATAGCGGAAATGATTTTGATGCTTAGTGTTCGGTTTTCCAATTAGTCGCTTATTGATTTTAATGCATTTGAACAATAATATGCAAATGTTATGGAAAGCAATAAAACAGTAAAGTAAATGACACAAGATATGAAAGGTTCACTGAGTGGTGTAATCCCAACTACATTATTCTTGTACTATGTACTCGGAGGAAATTCACTAGATGAAAATCAAAGTCTTCACACAGAGGACTTCTACAAATGATGAATAAACACGAAGACGATCTTGAGCTCCTTGATTACACAGACTTCAGTGCCACTTAGATCTCTTCAACAAGCTTCTCTCTCTCGAAAATACCGCTTGAACACAACTTCTTCTTCACACAGATGTAAGAGGTTGGAGGGTTTTGTCCTTAGGGTTTGTTTGATTTTTGGAAGTTCAAACAACTCGGAATATCTCAATAATAGTAAGGGTATCTTCCATGTCTGATATATTTGTGACAATCTTTAGAATGTATGAAAAGCATAAAGGATTTGGATATGGAGATTCAAAAGCTTTTCGTGGAAGGATTTTAGCAAAGTTTGGACATATTTTATTGTGTATGTACGTGTGTATAGGGTTTGCTGAAAGGTACTATTTATAAACTTTTCTTGGAATTTGTCCGTTAGACACATGCTGGCACGTGTCTATCATTCAGCGAGTGGGTAGCTCCTTTTTCTAACATTCCTGAATTTCTGCTGCACCGATTGGATGTGGTAGACTTTGAACTCTGACAGTCTAGTCAACAGTGACTTGTCCGTATGTAAAAGTCCTCATCACATTTAATGCTCTTGTCACGCATTTAATGCATTTGAATTTATTTCCCGTTGGAAATAAATGCCCATTATTGATTGCATTTAAGACCTTAATGAATTCGAAATTTATTTCAGGTGAATCTGATCTCTTGATATCTTAGACGCTGATTCATAACTCCTGAAATGTCTATAGCGTTTGACAGACGCTTAAGACAATCTTCATCTTCATTGACTTTAGACGCTGATCTTCAACTTCATCTTTGACAGACTCACCTAGAATTCTATCAACGACTTGGTATCCAATACTTAGTTTAAAATCTATAAAGATAAAGATTCAGGCCTAATAAAATAATAAAGTTTCAAATGCTTATACAGATTTTCTATGTGTTGGTCCCAAGTGGCATACGAAAGGGTCTAGAAGGGGGAGGGGTTGAATAGACCCTGAAGTCTTTTTCGACTTCAAAAGATTTCGTACTGAAATTGTTTTTGGACGCTTGAAGAGTCTAACGCTTGACTTAAGCGTTCACTTAAAATATAGGCGCTTTGGTGAAGCGTCTAATGAAGACTGTTTTTATAAAGTTAACTTAGATTTCAAGAATTGAATACTTTAACCGAGTAGGTTTGAGAGATCACTTCTTTGATCAGTGTTAGCACAACGGAATGATTTTTGTAGCCTTTTTTTAAAAGTTGTAGCGTCACAGAAAGTTTCTTAGTGCTTAGCGTTCGATTGTGTTTTACTTAATCAGTTTATGCAATGATATGATAGATAAAATAATTGACTGAAAAGTAAATGACACAATATTTGTAAGGTTCGTTGGGTGGTGTAATCCCAACTACGTCCTTCTTCTCCTCGAACACTTGGAGGTAATCCACTAAAATGATTCTCAAAGAATCACACAGAATCTTCTACAAATTAGGGAGAGATGGATGTCGATGACTTGAGCTCCTTGATCACACAGATTTCTACTCCAAATCACTTCAATCCCCTTGCTTCTTTCACCCAGAAATATGGCAAGTATCCAACTTCGACTTCACACAGATCGCGAGGCTTAGATATTGGTTTTTCTAAAAGGGTTTGTTTGATTTTGATGAAGTTCAAACAACTGGGAATATCTCAGTAGTAGTGTAGTTTCTTCGAAAAGAATGTTTGAGATATTGAGTTGACTGTCTCAGGATTTGATGAAAAGCAAAGAGAATAATTTCTTGAAAGTTTGGCTTTTCTGAGATTGTAAGGAATGAGACTTCAATGCAACAGTAATTCGACTTGATAATTGTTCTCTCTGTATTTGGCTTGTTGTTGAAGTTCTATTTATAGGCATTCTTGGAAAAAGTGTCTGTTTGACACATGCAAGGGTACGTGTCTCTCACTTCCGCGAGTGAACAATTTTTGTCCTTTTTCTTGAAAATCTGCTGCACAAAAGTTGGTGCTGTATTCTTTGAATAGTTGACAGTCCAATAGGGTGGCTTCTCCATACGTCTAAAGGTGCTTATCACATTAATGCTCTTATCAGCTTTTAATGCATTTGAAATAAATGCCCGTTGGTATTTAATGCTTTGAGAATATTTGCATTAAACTCCTTCCGATCTGACGCTTCAGGAGAATGTTTGTCATTTGATAGACGCTTCATTCATGAGCTGAAAGTTCCATTTAATCTGGAGGACTTTTTAATGTTTAGACGCTTGGAAAAGTCTTCAGACTTCATTTAGAAGTGTAGACGCTTGAGACTTCAGTCTTCGTAACTTGACACCTCACTCAGAACATGTCAGGCGCTTAGAGTAAACTTCTTCAAACTTCATTCACTATTGATTTCTTGGACGCTTGAAGTCTTCAGATTTCGCCGTCTTGATAAGCTCATTCAGAAAGTATCAAACGCTTAACCTAACCGACTTCTTGATCTAAGAATGTCAAGAGTAAAAGATAAAATAGAGCCTATACATTTCTAATGTTCAAACGCTTATACAAGTATCTATGAAATTTAAGCGTACATAACTTTGGGGTCTAACAAAATTCCTAATTGTCATCATCAAAATCTTAACATGAAATTTCCTATCACTATGAAAGAGTAAACTTACATTCTTTTGGGTTCTAACATAAAATCCTATCTTGACATCATCAAAACATCTAACATGAAACTTCTTAACACAAAGCACAACTGCCGATTCAACCACCGAAGCTGAGTACGTGGCTACCTTAGAGGCCGCCAAGGAGGTTGTTTGGATAAAGAAGTTTGTACCTGAATTTCGAGTACTTCCTAGCACGGAGCTCCCTTTGCCACTTTAATGTGACAACAATGGAGTCATCGCACAGGCCAAGGAACCCAGGTCTCACAATAAATCCAAACACACTGAGAGAAGATATCACATCATTAGAGAGATTGTTAGAAGAGGCGACATCCCCGTGTAGACAATAGATTCAGCAAATAACGTTGCTGACCCACTGACCAAGCCACTATCATAGGCGGTGCTAGAACACCATCTTGAGAAGATGGGTATTAGATATCATAGTGATTGACATTGAGTGCAAGTGAGAGATAGTTAGGATTATGCCCTCCATGACATAGAGGAATTAGATTATTAGGGCATTTAGTTTTATATTGTATAAACTTTCATTAAATCAATAAAAGCATTTGTTTTGTTCATGTCAATCTTGATGATATTAATATAAGTATTGAACAAATAAGTCCCAACTAATCAAGATCGAGCTTCTACTCCTCATGGTTCGAGGAGATCGACACTGGAAATGTCGGTTTCTTGATTACTTAAACTAGAGTTCGCAAGTCGAAGAGTCTTGATAAGTTCACATTTTAAGATTATTTACCCCTTTTATATAGGTGTATTCGTCTAAGTTTAGTCATAATAATCCCACAATTTTCTTTGATTAGTTGTCATTTCATGTGTACAGGGATTCAAGTTGAAAAAATTGATAATCGAGTGAAAAGACCAAAAAAAAGATGCAAAACTAAGAGATTTGGGATTCTGCATTTTTAGATCGGGGTCTTGCAAGACTTTTGGACTGCGGTCTGCCATGTGTCAGACCGCCGTCCATTTTCCAGTATCCTAGTTTTTAGTCCGCCATTTTTGCTCTTTTGGGTCACTTTTCACCTACCAAAAGGACTATGCTTGTACTCCAAGACCCAAGGAAGCCATGACAAGTCCCAAGGAAGCTTGAAGAGTTATCATCACCATAAAAACTTGGAATCACACTTTGTAATAGGGAGTAATTCAATTCTTCCTCTTAGATTAGTATTTCAACTATGTCTTTTAGAAATTTTGGATCACCTTTTGTTGCAAGTATGAGCTAAGCACCTTTTTGATTGGGTTATGTGAATACTTTGTTATATTTTGTGTTTAATGAATTCTTAGTTTTCGGATTAATTACACTCTTATTACATGTTTTTATGCTTAATGCTTGCATATGCTTGATCACCATGTGTTTGATATAATGCTCTATCTTGAAACCGAGAGGAGATAGATAAAGGTAGATAGTGAAGTCAAACATCATAACGTAACAATTGACTAGAGATAGATTCAATTGCGTTGTGTGGCTTTTTGTGACAAGATGACCCGATTGCACGTAGGATCTTCGTAAGCAAAGAACCCCTTTGGACCTTAATGCATGTTAGTCAATTCAATCTTCGCTATAGAGATATAGGAAGTTGTAAAATAGTATAGGATCGTTATTTCAAGAGATTAAGTAATGAATACGTTAGAGGGTTTCGCCATAAAAGAGTGTTCTAATAATCCTGGTAATTTAGAGTTTATGAGCACAAGATAGAACATAGTAGGATCATAGCCTAATCATCTTTATTTTCATAGTATAATCATCTCTCATCTTATAATTTGATTTAGCTTAGAGTTGGGTAACATAGCAATTACGAGCATTGAATCCCAATGGAGACGATACACACCGGGGCTCATTGTCCTCTCTATTACATTGCACGACCTAGTACACTTTGTAGAAAAATTAGGCGTGTCAAGTTTTTAGCGCCGTTGCCAGGGAAAATTGTGTTATTTGATATTGTAATTCACTTGTCTTCTCTAAGATTAAGTCTTTTTTTTTATTAATATTGTTCTTTTGATATTATTGTTATAATTATGCCCTCAGATACCATAGTGGATAGAATGATAGGACATCTATCTTGTAATTAACTTATATGGATATTATTAATAAAGACATTATTTAGTTTTCACTTAAATCTTATCTACATCTATAAGTAGTGTAAAACGTTTTGTCCACGTTTTCAGTGCGATCCCTCTACTTCCTATGGGATAGGAAGAGTGGAACTAGAGAGATCGATCTTGATTACTAAAATAAGTTCGCAAGTAAAATTGAAGTCTTTAATGGACAAATAAGGACTTAGAACACTTGTACAAGTCTTATCTTTGACATGGGAGTGTCTGACTAGTGTTATGGGATGGTAGGAGATTAAGATTTTAGGCACATCAGTGGAATTAGTATGCTCGAACACGACTCACATCGGTTCTGTCACATGGGTTTTTCACTCTGTGACTGTCAATGATGGAACTGATTATGCGTAATAGGTGTAAGTGAACCTTTGACCTGAAACATCATGCTGAAGATGCATTTGTGACGTCAAGTATTTTATTAGAGTAGTTAGACCCAATTCACCCGTTGGTGGGGTCGACCTTAAAATGCTGCTTGATGGGCAAATGGTAGTCTTAGCTGACATCTAAATGGGATTTGTTCTCTCATAAGGGAGTGAGAAAGTACCCTATGTGATTATAGATAAATAGAGATCAAAGTTTTTGGCCAAAGGAAAAAGAGACGATTGTGCTAGGCACTAAATCGATCTCAATGATCTCGTATTATTATAATTAATACATATGGTCAACTCCAGTGAGTTTGAATAGCCATGACTCTCACTTAACTGGGGTACACGAACAAAGGGTTTATACTTATACGGTATTTACGATTGGAAGGTTGAGGAATAATGCTATTCATTTGTTTTTGTTTGGGCTACGAAGTGACTGGTTAGGTTTTACCCACTTCCTTTGGTTTTCTCTCATTGCGAAACGAAACTAACCTAAAGAGTCGCGCTAAAGGATTGATAAAGAAAAATGAAAAGGAATTTTTATTTTTCTTCTAGGAGTTTTAATTTATTAGATGGAATAATTAATTATAAGGATAAGATTAATTATTAATTAATTTCTTAGGGAAATATATTAATGAATTAATTTATCTAATTAGTTAGATTATTTAATTAATTAATTAATTTATTGGATATAATAAATTATTAATTAAATAAAGAATTAATTAAAAACAAAACAAATCCAAGGGCTAAAAAAGCGTCCAAGTGGACTCAAATTAGGCCTAAAAGTGGCATCCAAGTGATGCCCTAATTTAGGGCTCTTTTGTTTTGACTTGTTCAATAAGTCATGAGGTATATAAGGACTCTTTGACTTTGAACAAGAATACACAACTCTCATAACTCTCCTAGAAAGAAATAAGAAAAGATTCTTCCCCTCTCTAATAACCCTCGTTGTCGCCCCATTTAGAGAAGAAGTGGGAATTTTTTGTTTGTTGATCCGTGCGTGAAAATTTAGAGACGACGTATTTTCGTTGTTCGGATCAAGTTCAAGTTTTGAAGATCAAATCAAAGGATTGAAGATCTGGAAGCTTCAAAGTTTCGAACTGGAGGAAGAAGAAAGATTTTCCAATGACTTCGTTCTAACGAGTAAGTTTTATTCGTTAAGTTTATCGTGCAATTTGAATATGCGATCATTGAATTCAACTTTGGTTTTTAAAATAAAAATTTTTGAAATCCTTCCGCTGCGTTTATGTTATTTTTCGCGAAACCCAACAGTGGTATCAGAGCCAATCTCTAATTCGCACATTTAATTGAGTTTATATGATTTATGATATGCATAATATGTGTCTTTGAAGCATGCGATTATGTGTTAATTAAATCTGCGTTTTTATGGTTTAAAGCAGGGATTTTGATTTTTCATATTTGTTGTATATCTGGGTATATTTTTATGCATGTGAAAAATCAAAAACGAGGAAAAACAGGGCTCAAAGAGCCCCGAGAATCTGCGCGTAGCAGCTGAGCCCGTGCACAGCACGCGCACGAGCTGTGCGTGCGCAGTGCCGCACTGCCAGGCCATGTGGCCTGGCCACTTGCCACTACCTGTCGGGTCGTGTGCACAGACCGATGGGTCATGTGTTTCATGTGTTTCGACACCCGATCTGCTTATTTGGGTCTGGGATCCAGGTCGGTAAATGGGCTATGTGTTAGGTCGAAATTGAAATTTGGGTTTGGGTAAATTTAATTATTCGGTTGGGTCAAAATGATGATGACCCGATATAATTTAATTAAGCCTAACAAGAAATTTAATCAATCTCGACTTATTAATTAGTTTGGACTTAATTTAATTAGTTCCAAATGGGCCATTGGATAGGTGATTTGGATTTTAATTAAAACTAGCCCAATAGAAATTAATAAAGTGTGCATATTTTTGCGAATCAATTAATTTGAGCCAAATTGAATTAAATTCAAGTAGACCAAAAGGATGGTAACTTGGGTTTGATGAAATCGAGCCCAATAAGATTGATTGGAATTAAATATTTAATTAGAATAATTAATTATTTTTCTTGGAGATTAATAATTAATTTATGGATTAAATATTATTAGTTTTTCCTCAACTTGTAAGAATATAAATTATTTTTCTTGGATGATTAATAATTACTTCTTTAATCAAATAAAAGTTCTTCCATTTAATGGTTGCTTTAAATCATAATAAAATAGAATTCCATATTTTATGTATTTATTTAGTTGGACTAATATTATTTTAATTAAAGGTAGATATACTTAATTTTGAATTTTGTATATCTAAGTCATCTAGTATGACTAGAATGATTTTAATTGAAATAAATAATATATAAAAGTTGGGAATTTATTAAAGGACTTTTTAGTTGGACTAAAATTTTAATATCAACATAAGTGTTTTAATAATGCGAGCATGTATTAAATGTTGCGAGCATGTATTAATTGATGCGAGCATGTCTTATGTGATAGAAACACCGATCATGGACTTGGGTTATGTTCGATTTACTTATCTTTGCATGGGTTGTTGTAGTTACATATTTCAGAATTATTTAAGCCCGTAAAGTTTTGTTTTTCCGCTTTACCTTTATATGTGATGGCCTATTGGCTCGGGCCCTCTAGAAAAGTCCATGATAGAGTGTATATGGATTTATTTATTTAATTCCATGATAATATTGATAGGCATATTTATTAGTAGTACAATTTATGCATGTTCAATATGTGATAGTTGCGCTATATAAATTGACTAATGTGCAAAGTGAGACCAAACATTTGACAATTTAAATTCTCCTAAATAAATAATACCGAGTTAGAAAAGGATGTGTGTCATCCTCGCCCTCCACTAAGCTTTCTAAAATTAAAATTACTATAAATGTGTAATGCTTCCACGTTATGGGGTTATGCATTTATAAATAATTTGAAATTTTATTAAGCACATGGAATGCCTTAATCGAAACATATTTCACCCCAGAAACCTGTTCGGTTGCAAGGTGAAATTCAAATGTTAGATTATAGGAGTTAGTGGGAATGAACTCGGGTAGTTCACAAGCTTAGAAACCTGTTCGGTTGCGGTTTGGTGAACTGCGGGGAAAGATATTGAAATATTTATTGGATAAATTGATGTTGGACATTACTTCAATTAATTGATGGGCCAGAAATTGGTTAGGTTGCAATCCATGTAATTAATTGAGGACCTCAATACCCGATGTGGAATCAATGCCAATGATGATTCCCGATTTTCACATGGGAGTGTGGGATTCGAAAAATGCAGTGGGAGGCAAGATAAATTTTAAGTCCTTAATTTTTCTTGGTTAAGTCAAATACAAGTAAACTAATGTAATCTGGTTTATTTCTGCAGTTATTTTTCTCGTTAAATCTCTCTCAAAATGACAAACCCACTTTCAATACTACTCGAAAAGAATACTCTTACTGGACCCAATTATGTGGACTGGCTTAGAAATTTGACAGTTGTCCTCAATATGGAATCTCTGGAATACGTCTTCGAGGCTGATATCTTATGTATATGCCCTAGATGCCAATGAGGACAAATAGTTAGATTAGGGTATCTTATTATGTTGTACAAACTATTGACAAGAAATTAATAAAGGCATTTATATTTTGTTCATATAAATCTTTGCGGCATCTAAATAAGTATTGAACATATAGTCCATGTGAATAAAGGTTTGACTCTTTGCCCTTTATGGAATAAAGACGTGGCATGGGAAGAGTCTTACACCTTATCACTTAAAAGGGTTCGCAAGTCAAAGAATCTTGATTGGGCATTAAGATTTGACTTGTATAACACATGCTCTGTCGATGAGTGCCAGTCGAACACTATAGGGATAGTGGGAGCAAGTATCATAAATCTGTCAATGGAATTGACATATTCGAACACGACTCGTAGTAATCCGATCACATGGCTATTTACTCAGTGACTGTCAATGATTGGATTACTGATCATAATAGTATGCGTGAGCCTTAGACCTGAGGGTTCATGATCAATGTACTTGTATTATTGGATCTGTTACCAGAGTAGTTAGGCCCATATCACCTTTCGGTGGGGTCGACCTCGAAGTGCGATATCAATGAGACAAGTAGCAGTTGATCAGTGATCGCCAAGATGGGATTCACTGTCTCGATAATAAACGAGAAAGTATCCTGTGCGATTATAGGCTAATGAAATTATAAATCTTTGGCCAAAGCATAAACAACTAACTCATGTGGGACATTGAGGGTAGTTTAGTAATTTCATTATGCTATAATCTAATGCACAGTATCAAGTTTAGTGAGTTTGACATTTTCCATGACTCTCACTTGATCGGGATACGTCAGTGAAGGGCTTATACTCATACGGTATTTATGATCAAGAGGTTCGTAAAATGATTCATTCATTTTGTACTCAATTGGGTTACGATGTGAGTCCACGGGTCTGGCTAGGTGACACTCACATCCTTAGGTAATTCCTCCTTTTGCCAATTGAGACGAACCTAAAAAGTCGCGCTATAAGAAACGAACGGGATGTACCTTTTGTGGAAATCTTTTAGAAAGAGTTAAATGGACTAATAGATTTAATTAGATTAAATAAATTAATTAAACAGTTAATTTAATTAGATTAAATTAAATTATTTAATTAATATATTAATTAATTGGAATTAATTAATAGTATATATTATATTTAAATTAGATTTAAATTAAATATATACAGGTGGGCTAGAAATTAGACAAGCCAATTAAAAGCCCACCCAGTCCATGGAAGCCCTAAAGGGGGCGGCCACTCTAGGGTTTGGAGTGGCCTCCAACTTGTTCCACAAGCTAGTTGAGTTTAAAAAGACTCCTACATGGAACAAACCCTAAGAGAGAAGTAACAAGCTAATTACACAACACAAAAGAAAAGAACTCTCTCCCCTCTCTCCTCTCTAGCCGTCCACTCTAGCAAGAAAAGGAGGAGTTTTGGGATCTTTGGAAGGCTCGTTTCGCGTGAAGCTTTAGAGACAGGAGCCCTTGGAGGATTGTTGTTCTGCAGAATCAATAAACAAATCAAAAGGGTATGTTTATTTATTCTAAATTTCGCGAAACCCATGAAAAAATCATCAGATCTATTTTTGTGATTTACCGGTAGGAATCCTCGAATCTTCCGCTGCAATTCTCTGTTTTTACTGTACGGGATTCCTAACATGATATCCCGGAGGCTCCAGCCAGAACACGAGCTAGTGAGGAAGAAGTCCAAGCCCATGAAAAATGGGTCAAAGACAACATCTGGGTGAGAGGATACATGCTGGGATCTTTGACCAATGAACTTCAATGGTCACATGATAAGATGCCCACTACAAGAGCTATCCTAGCTCACCTGGTAGAGCTCTATGGTGAGCATAGTCGAACTACACGATATGAGATATCGAAAGAGCTCTTCGGAGCCAAGATGAAAGAAAGTGAGAAGGTTGGTGATCATGTACTCAAAATGATTTCGAGGATTGAGAAATTAGAAGATCTCGACTTCACCATGAACACCACCTTCAAACTGACTTAATCTTGCAGTCTCTTCCTGATTCCTTCTCCTAATTTGTGGTTAACTTTAACTGCAATGAGATAGAGTGCAATTTAGCTGGGCTAATGAACAGGTTGGTTACCGTACAATCTCAAATGAAACCAAAGGGAAAGGAAACTACCTTGGTCATTTCTTCTAAACCTAAAAAGTCTGAGCCTAAGAAGAATAAGAACAAGAAGTAGTCTAGCAAGCTTGGAGCTGGAGGAGGTGTCCAAAAGGGTAAGGGAAAGGCTCAAGTGTTTTATAAGAGCAAAGGACCTAAGAAAACGGACAGATGTCTCGAGTGCGGTTAGCTTGGCCACTAGAAGAGGAACTGTCCTAAATTAGGCAAAGGCGCAAAAGGTATGGAACTTTTTGTTTTTGAAACTAATTGTTCTATGACCATTTTTTCTACATCATGGATTCTGGACTCAGGGGCTAGTGCCCATGTGTGTTGTTTGGAACAGGATCTGTAGAGAAGTAGAAAGCTTGGCCATGAAGAAGTGATGATCAAAGAAGGCAGCGGGGAAAGTGTCGCAACTACTAGAATAGGATCCACTTCTTTATATTTGAATTCTTGACATTTACTACTTTTAGATGATGTTTTAGTTTTGCCCAAGGGGCTTAAGAACATTGTATCTATTCCCATCTTGGTTAAGATTGGGTATACATTCTGTTTTTCTAAGTTAAATTGATACATTTATTATGGAAATAAATTAGTTGGCAATGCTTCTTTAGTTAATGGTTTGTATTATTTAAATGTTTGTAATTCATCTGATGTGAATGTTGTAACTAAGAAACGTGGTAGGCAAGAAGCTAATTTAAGACTCAAGTGGCATCTAAGATTAGGCCATGCCGTAGAGCACAAGATTCACAAAATAGAAAAAGATGGGCTTTTAAACGCACTGAGATCGGATCCCCATCCAACATGTGAATCATATCTCTTAGGCAAGATTGCTAGATCACCCTTCACCGGGACTTTTGAAAGGGCCACTCAAATCTTAGGATTAGTGCACACTGACGTTTGTGGATCATTTGGAGAAATGGCTCATGGGGGTTTCTACTACTTCATCACTTTCACATACTATCATTCAAGATATGGTCTGGTGTATCTGATGAAGCAAAAGTCTAAATTCTTCGAAAGGTTCAAAGAATTGAAAGCTTTGGTAGAAAATCAAACTGGGCAGAATATAAAAAATATGTGATCGGATCATGGAGAAGAATATATGAGTGCCGAGTTTGATGAATTCCTTAGAGAAAAAGGAATAATGTTACAACTAACACCGCCAGCAACCCCTCAACTAAATGGAGTAGCCGAGCGAAGGAACTGAACTCTGTTGGACATGGTTCGTTCCATGCTTAGTTACACTGATTTACCCATTTCATTATAGGGACACGCTCTCCTTACTACTGCTTATATATTGAACAGATGTCCCTCCAAATCCATTCCTAAGACTCCGCATGAGATGTGGAATAATAGGAAACCGAGTCTTAATCATATTAAGATTTGGGGATGTCCCGCTTATGTCAAGAAGACTAAAGTGGAGAAATTGGAGACAAGATCCCTCATGGGACGTTTCATTGGTTACTCTGAAGATTCCATGGGATTCTTCTTTTACCCACATGATGATCAGAGAATCATTAGGGCCCTATAAGCCCATTTCCTCGAAGATGAATTCATCTTGGAAGGGGGCAAAGATAGAAAGATTGTTCTAGAAGAACAAAATGAAAATCCCCCTGAGACATCTATCCAAGAACCGAGGCCTAACCCAATAGTAGCACAACCACCACGTAGATCTGGTAGAATACCGCATGAACATGAGAGGTATGTGTTAGGTATATGCCCTCAATGCCAATGGATGAATTAGATTAAGGAGGGCATATTAGTTATATTGTACGAATTATTATATTATATAAGGCACTGGGTTTTGTTCATATAAATCTAACGGCATCTAATTGTGTTGAACGAATAAGTCCAAGAGATTTCAAGATAGACTTTCCACCTCTTATGGACAAGAGGAGGCACTGGAATAGTCGAGTACTTAATCTCTTAAACTGGGAGTTCTTGAGTTAACGAATATTAATTGGGCATTAATATTCAACTCATATGACACCTTCTTTGACAAGGAAGTGCCAGTCGTACACTGATTAGATAGTGGGAGTTGGTGTCAAGAATATGATTAATGGAATTAACATATTTGAACTCGACTCGCATTAATCCAATCACATGGGTATTTACTCTTTGACAGTCAATGATTGGGATTAAGATTGTTATAATGTATGTGCGAACTTTAGACCTGAGGAGTCATTTATAACATGCTTGTAGTATTGGATATGTTATCAGAGTAGTTAGACCCATATCACCTGATATGTGGGGTCGATCTTGAAGTACGGTCCAATAGTGCATTCGATGTTATAAGATAACTTGCCAAAATGGGATTCATCATCTCTATAGTAAACGAGTATGTGACCTGTACGATGCTAAGTAATTGAAATTATAAGTCTTTAGCCAAATCATATAAACAGTCCCGTGATTGTCACTGAGGGTAGTTTGGTAATTTCACATTATTATGATTCTAAGTACAGTATCAAGTTCTATAAGTTTGACTAAACCATGGCTCTTACTTGATCAGGTCACGTCGGTGAAGAGTTTATACGCATACGGTATTCGTAGCAAGGTTCGTGATGACATGATCATCTCATTTTCAATTGGATTATGATTTGGTTCTACGGTGCTGGCTAGGTGACAACCTTATCCTTTATAAACCTCCCATTGCCAATTGAATCGAGCCTAGAGAGTCGCGCTATGTGAAGAAAAGGAATGCTTTTCTATGCTAAGGATATTTTGGTAAAATCACATTTGATGTGATTGACTGACACAATGGATGACATGATTTAATTAAATATATTTAATTAGATTAAATAAATTAATTAAATCATATTAACTCATAACTTAAATTAATTGAAAATTAATTTATAAGTTGAATTAAATTAATTGGATTAAAGTAATTAATTAATTTTCAATTGGATTGGATTTGGATTTAATTAATTACACATGGGCTAAGATGGAACGAAGCCCGAAAGCCCATTCCACAGGCCTAGTGGCCGCCCCTCACTTATTGAATTAGGGGTTTTATTACTTGGTATAAATTGTTAGTTAGTGTCAGAATTATATACAAGACACAATTTTGAATCTTACTTTGAGCTAGAAAACCTATAGCAAAAGAAAAGAAAAATTCCCTCCATCTTTTCCAACCAGCCGCCCCCGCCATAGTTTTCGGGGAGGAGATCGGAGCTTTCTTAGAGATTTTTCATCCCCGTGATATCTAGAGGTAGGATTCCCGGGTACTGCTACTACAGTCAAATCGATACGAATCGATTCACGCTTCAAGAGGTAATTTGTTTATCTGCTTTTCCTGTCAAGAAATCAACAATGAATCGGATTGATTCATGGTTTGGGAATCATTTTTATCCGCTGCATTTTTACTCGTACGATTCCCAACAGTATGGGTATCTACTGCAGGGGGAGCTAGAGCTTCACACTGTAGTACAAGAAGGTCATGAAGATGATCCTTGTACCTATGATCAAGCGATGGTGGATGTCGACGCTTCAAGATGGTGAAAAGCGATGGAAACAGAGATGGACTCTATGCAATCGAACCAAGTCTGGACTTTGGTAGATCGTCCTAAAGGTATCAAACCTATAGGATGTAAGTGGATCTACAAAAGAAAGATAGGTAGCGATGGCAAGGTTTACACCATTAAAGCCAGGCTCGTAGTGAAAGGGTATAGTTAAAGAGAAGGAATTAACTATCAAGAAACCTTTTCGCCCGTGGCCATGATAAAGTCCATCTGAATACTGTTATCTATAGCTGCATACTTAGACTATGAGATATGGCAGATGGATGTCAAAATGGCTTTCCTAAATGGATTCCTCAAGGAAGATATTTATATGGAACAGCCAAAGGGTTTTGTATCCGTGACCAATATCCATAAAGTATGTAAACTTGACAGATCCATATACAGTCTCAAGCAAGCATCTAGAAGCTGGAATCTCCGTTTTGATGAAGTAGTAAAGGGATATGGCTTCATCAAGAACAAAGATGAACCCTGTGTCTACAAGAAGACTAGTGGGATCAAAATCTCGTTCTCAGTACTATATGTGGATGACATTCTACTTATAAGAAATGATGTAGGAATGCTCACCACAGTCAAGAAATGGATTTTGAGTACGTTTTCCATGAAAGACTTGAGAGAAGCAACTTACATTCTAGGAATTCATATCTATAGAGATAGAACAAATAAAATGATAGGTCTCTCCCAAGCCCTTTACTTAGAAAAGGTCCTAAAGAGGTTTAGGATGGAGAATTCTAAGAAATGGTTCCTTTCCATGAGACATGGAGTACACTTGTCCAAATCTATGTGTCCTCAAAGTGAGGAAGATAGAGAGAAGATGAGTAAAGTACCCTATGCCTTTGCAGTTGGTAGCCTAATGTATGCAATGTTGTGTACAAGACCCGACATTGCCTATGCTGTGAGCATGGTGAGTCGATTTCAGACAAACCCGGGAAAGGAAAATTGGATAGTTGTGAAGAATATCCTAAAGTATCTTAAAAGAACTATGGATATGATTCTCATCTATGGAGGTGGAGACCTGAAGATGGAAGGTTACACTGACTCAGATTTCCAGTCTGATGTCGATGACTGTAAATCCACTTCAGGGTTTGTTTTCACGTTTAATGGTGGGGCGGTGTCTTGGAAAAGTTCTAAGCAAAGCACAACCGTAGATTTCACCACTGAAGCTAAATATGTGGCAGCCTTGGAGGCAGCCAAAGAAGCTGTTTGGAAGAGAAAGTTCCTTGGAGAACTTGAAGTGGTTCCTAGCTCACAGCTCCCGTTACCACTTTATTGTGATAACAATGGGGCAATAGCGCAAGCTAAGGAACCAAGGTCTCATGATAAGTCTAAACGCATTGAGAGAAGATTTCATATCATTAGAGAGATCGTTGGCAGAGGAAAGATAGTAGTACAGAAAATAGCTTTCAGCTGACAATATAGCTGACCCGTTCACCAAACCACTACCTCAAGCTGTTCTGGACCGACACCTGGAAAGGATGAGTATAAGATACCACAATGAGTGGCATTGAGTGCAAGTGGGAGATTGTTAGGATTATGCCCTCAGATGTCATAGAGGATAGAATGATAAGGCATCTATCTTGTAATTAACATATTTGAATATTATTAATAAAGGCATCAATTAGTCTTCACTTAAATCTTATCTGCATCTATAAGTAGTGTAAAACATTTTGTCTATATTTTCAGTGCGATCCCTCGACTTCCTATGGGATAGGAAGAGTGACGCTAGAGAGATCGATCTTGATTACTAAAACAAGCTCGCAAGTAAAAGTGAAGTCTTTAATGGATGGATAAGAACTTAGAACACTTGTACAAATCTTATCTTTGACATGGGAGTGTCTGTCTAGTATCATGGGATGGTAGGAGATTAAGATTGTAGGCACATCAATGGAGCTGATATGCACGAACACGACTCGCATTGGTTCTATCACATGGGTTTTCACTCTGTAACTGTCACTAACGGAACTGATTATGCGTAACAGGTGTAAGTGAACATTTGACCTGAAACATCATGCTGAAGATGCATTTGTGACGTCAAGTATTTCATTAGTGTAATTAGACCCAATTCACCCGTTGGTGGGGTCGACCTCGAAATGCGGTTTGATGGGCAAATGGTAGTCTTAGCTGATATCTAAATGGGATTTGTTCTCTCATAAGTGAGTGAGAAAATACCATATGTGACTATAGATAAATAGAGATCAAAGTCTTCGGCCAAAGCAAAAAGAGACGATTGTGCTAGGCACTAAATCGATCTCAATGATCTCGTATTATTATAATTAATACATATGGTCAAGTTCAGTGAGTTTGACATAGCCATGACTCTCACTTGACTAGGGTACACGAACAAAGGGTTTATACTTATACGGTATTTACGATTGGAAGGTTGCGGAATGATCCTATTCATTCATTTTCGTTTGGGCTACAAAGTGGGCCACGTGAGTGGCTAGGTGTTAGCCACTTCCTTTGGTTTCCTCTCGTTGCGAAACGAAACGAACCTAAAAAGTCGCTCTAAAGGATTGATAAAGAAAAATGAAAAAGGAATTTCTATTTTTCTTTTAAGAGTTTTAATTTATTGGATAAATTAAATAATTAATTATTCATTAGACGAAATAATTAATTATAAGGATAAGATTAATTATTAATTAATTTCCTAGGGAAATATATTAATGAATGAATTTATCTAATTAATTTGATTATTTAATGAATTTATTTATTTATTGGATATAATAAATTATTAGTCAAATAAATAATTAATTAAAAACAAAACAAATCCTGGGGGCTAAATAAGCGTCCAAGTGGACACAAATTAGGCTTAAAAGTGGCGTCCAAGTGATGCCCTAATTTAGGGCTCTTTTGTTGTGACTTGTTCAATAAGTCATGAGGTATATAAGGACTCTTTGACTTTGAACAAGAATACACAACTCTCATAACTCTCCTAGAAAGAAAGAAGAAAAGATTCCTCCCCTCTCTAATAACCCTCGTTGTCGCCCCATTTAGAGAAGAAGTGGGAATTTTTCGTTTGTTGATCCGTGCGTGACAATTTAGAGACGACATATTTTCGTTGTTCGGATCAAGTTCAAGTTTTGAAGATCAAATCAAAGGATTGAAGATTAGGAAGCTTCAAGGTTTCTAATTGGAGGAAGAAGAAAGATTTTCCAACGAATTCGTTCTAACGAGTAGGTTTTATTCGTTAAATTTATCGTGCAATTTGAATATGCGATCATTGAATTCAACTTTAGGTTTTTAAAATAAAAATTTTTGAAATCCTTCTGCTGCGTTTATGTTATTTTTCACGATACCCAACACCTATTGATAAGTTGGCCTCTTTGAGTAGACTTTCAATAGACGAAGAAGAGCATAAAAACAAAAAGAGAATCATTTGAGGAAAGAGAACAATCAGAACAATCCTTTACATGCCCCACCGGGCATCAATATGGTGGACCCGAGAATTCAAGATGTCATTCAAGCTGCGATTGCTGCTACTTTAGAACAGAGGCATGAACATGCTCCTTGGCCATTGCGTGACTATATGTAACCCAACATTTATGGAGCCACCGGTGTTATTGTGCTACCCACCGTTGAAGTGAATACTTTTCAGATTTCACTGGCGATACTTCAGTTAATTCCAAAGATCAGTAGCGGGGTCCAGTGGATGAGATGCCACATGCTCATATTGCCCAGTTCCGCAGCTATTTGAGCACATTTCGACAGAACGGTGTTACTAATGAGACAATTAGGACGACTCTTTCCTTTCTCGTTGAAAGATAAAGCAAGAGCATAGCTTGACTCTTTGCCAACTGCATCCATCGATACTTGAGATCAGTTGGTGGAGAAGTATTTGAGTAAGTACTTTCCAATGGGGAAAAACAGTCGCTATCAAAGCTGAGATACAGGGTTTTCGATAGATTGAGGGGGAATCATTATATGAAGCATGGGAAAGATTCAAAGAACTTCTCCGAAAATGCCCTTACCATGGTTTTCCATTATGGGCCTCAAGTACCCATCTTCTACCATGGTCTTAGCCCCAGAATTCGAACAAATCTTGATGCAGCTGCGGGTAGATCCCTCATGAATTTACCGCCACAGTTGGCTTGGGATATGATAGACAACATGACTAAAAATAACTACCAATAGCCCACCGAAAGAATGATGCTTCTAAAGAAGGTAGGTGTAGTTTATGAAGTAGATTCTTCAACTATACTATCTACACAAGTGGAATTATTAAATAGGAGGCTTGATGCAATGAATTTCCCGGTCAATCAAGTGCAAGGTAGCTCACCCTTCCAATATAATTCTATTGAGAATGCCAATTATGTGCACAACCCGAACATGAGTCAAAACGACCCTTTCTCTAAATGGTACAACTCGGGATGGAGCAACCACCCAAATTTCTTTTTGAACTACAATGTGGTTAAGCCACCCTCGGGATTTAGTCACACCATGATAGACCACCCTTTCACTAAATGCTTATGAAAAACAAGAGGGTTACCACCAACAAGAAAAGAAGAGTTTCGAGGAGTTGATGCTACAATACATAAAGCAAAATGATGAGCGGAGTCATAACCTCGAGATTAATATGGGAAACATACAGACTCAGTTGGAACAGTTGGCTAGTCAACTTTTAGGTAGAGCACTGGGTTCATTGCCTAACGACACTGAAAAGAACCTGAAGGCGCAAGTCCATGCCATTTCGTTGCGAAGCGGGAAGGAAATAGGTGCTGAAAATTCACAGAAAATGGAAGTAGAATTCAGAATCGATTTTGGCTGAGGAAGACCGTGGTCCTAGTGCGAACCTTGTTTTTCAAAGGGAGACCGCGGTCTAAGATTGTCGTCCAACACTAGACCATGGTCTAAGACCGCGGTCCAAACCACTGCTTCTAGAAATTCCGGATTTGCACCTCCCGAACCCTGTCTCCCGATGCAACCACGCCCACCCTTTCCTCTTGCACTAAAAAGGGAAAAACTCGATGCTCAATTTTTTAAATTTATTGAGATGTTTAAACAATTGCGCATTAAAATTCCTTTTGCAGATGCTATCCTTCAAATGCCAAGTTATGCTAAGTTTTTTAAGGAAATCCTTTCGAACAAACGCAAGCTTGAGGACATGCAACCGTTTCACTCATCGAGGAATGTTCAACGATACTTCAAAATAAGCTTCCCCCTATGCTTAAGGACTTAGGGATTTTCTTGATCCCATGCACAATTGGCTCTCTTACTTTCTCCAAAGTTCTATGTGATTTAGGAACAAGTATTAATCTACTTATTTTCTCGCTTTTTAGGAAATTGGGGCTCGGAGAACCAAAGCCAACTACCATTTCCCTCCAATTGGCGGACCGATCTATTAAGTACCCACGGGGGGTGGTAGAGGATGTCCTCTTCAAAGTTTATAAGTTCATCTTCCCGGTCGATTTCATAGTCTTAGACATGGAGAAAGACGTGGAGATGCCTATTATACTAGGTCGACCTTTCCTAGCTACAACAGAAGCCATTACCGATGTCAAGCGTGGTTGGCTCACATTTACGGTTGGGGAAGAAATGGTAACCTTTAATGTTTTCGATGACTTTAAACCATCTTCTTCAACTAATGTTGTTTCTCAATCCAATTCTATAGGAGGTGTTCAAAGATCGATCAAGGAAAGTCGTGGAAAGATGACCTGGTCAACAATGCCCATGAAGGAAAATCAGTATTGGTTATGCACATCAAAAGAGTCGAGCTACCAACTTTAAGCTAGCGCTTCGTAGGAGGTAACCTACGCTTCTTCTCGTTTTCTTTTTCAGTTTAGATTTTCATTTTTTGTTCGTTGTTTGTTTCATTGCTTTTGTTTTTAGCCTTTTCGGTTAGTCTTGTGTGCTCTTAGCTTGTTGATGATCTAATTGTCTCTTTCTCGCTTTTCTTTTTCCAGATGCTTGTTATCGTCGTATATCTTCTCCATCTTTGCACCAATCGCCTTTTAGATGATTCATGCGCCTTCATTTCTCAGGAAAATATTTCTACCCTCTTATTTTATGTTTGTTTCCTCACCCATTGAGGACAATTTGCTAGATAAGTTGGGAGGCGGGTCACTCTTCGATTTAATATTATTTTATGGCGATTTGGCATGGCGTATGTTCATTTGTTTAGATTTCTACTTGATTTGGGAAAAAAAATCAGTAGTAAATTTTTTGGCATTAGCAAGTAAAGTCATATTTTGTTATATCTTTGCTTGGATCATGATTTATTTGAGTGTCTCTACTTTATCTAAGATGAAATCCCTTGTCTGTGATCAACATATCGTATTTATGCCTTGAAATCCTTTTTATCCATGCGTATGCGAATTTTTGAGGATTTGAAGCGTTGAACTTTCAATTTTGTTGACTTTGAAGTGTGTATTGATTTTCCGAAGTCATGAAATGATTTAGGCCATCTTTCATTGTCTCTAGCCTTACATTTGGCCTTCAATATATTACATAATCTCTAGACCTTGCTTTGAGCCGTATTGATAATAATGGAGTGTACCAAGCACACTAGAAACCACCATTCGCCTTTCTTTCATAACCCACTCCAACCACCCTCTAGCCTAAAAGTAAAGCAAATCTATTTCCTAATTAAGAGAGCATAGAACTTCATATCATTTTCTTTTTATTTGGCTATACACTTTGTTTTGGGTATCGAAGCTCATTGATTAGTGGTTTAAAACGTGTCGTTGTTCTTGCTTATGTTGAGAAACTTGGAGGTTTGGATTTTTATGTGAAATAAGGGGATGAAATGAAGAATTGAAAGTTGGCTAAATAGTTGTGAGATTTAAAAAAAAAATTGTGCTCTTGACTAGGCTATGAACTAGACTTCAATGTGAATTGATTGGCTTTGGAATCATTATACGCCCCCGGTATCAAAAGAAACAAATTTGAGGGTTGTGAGTTTGGAAGGAAAAAGAAATTTAAAAGTGATAAGTGATGAAATGTAGAGAATTGTTCGGTTGATAAGTGAGTGTTTAGCTCGATGATATTGAGTTGTATGCTCTCTTGAGTTTAGTCCCTTTATCCATATATCCCCGTCCAAGCCATTACCTAGTCTTACGCTACAAGACGAAAAGACCTTTTGATAGTGACTTTCACATATTGTGCACACCGATCAGTTAACGAGTTTTGGAGTGTTTAATGCCTTTATTATCCAATAAGTTTGCATAATCTTGTTTAAAGTGTGCTTTTGGCAAGAAAATGGATATGGGAGTTCATGATTTACGGATGAAGTTGAAGATGTTTGGAGGCTTTCAAATTTTATAGTGTTCATAATCATTTTTCGAGGGTATAATCCTTGCTTTTGCGTGTATAAAGTTGCAAAAGGAAAATTTGAGCCTTCATGTGCGTGCTTGATTATTGAGACATGAAACTTTTAAGTAGGGGTGAGCATTGGTTTTGAAAAACTGCTCAGACCAACTGCACCGCACCGAACCGCACCATTTTTGTCAATTTTCTAAATAAACCGCGGCTTAAAATTTAAACGAAAACCGCACCGCACCGCCACCACCTACATACATATATTTATACATATATATATATATATATAAATACTACTTATTATTCTATTAGTTTGAACTTTTAATAGGTCTTACTCGTAATCCTGTTTATATTTGTAGTTTAATTTAATATTTGTTATTGAATTGACATGATTTATCTTTACATGATTAATAATATGTTCAATCAACATTTGTACTTGAGACTTTTAAAGTAATAACATTTTATGATATTTTATTTATATAATACACTTGAAGAGTTTTGACCAGAGAAAGTATTATATATTATATTTATGACATTTGTTCTGTTTAACACTCACAAATAATTGTAATAGCAATGTTGCGTTAGATCATCTATTGTTTTATAACTTTATAATAATTTCTACAACATAGTTTTGTAGATTTTAGTGCACAAATTTTAATAAACTAACAATTAAATGTCATTTTTGTACTACTTGTTATATAGTAATTTCTCGTCCTACTTCTCATACAAGATAGATTAAGACATTTTCTTATATATGATATATTTATTTGATATATATATATATATATATATATATACATATTGTAAAATATGTACATGTTATATTTATACTCAATGTAAAAAAAAAAATTAAGTGATATACTAGTACTTTTTCATGTTCAAAACATATGATACTCTTATATAATAATATGTAATGACGCTAGCGTTCTTTTTAATAATTCATAAAGTTTAATCTTGATAAATATTTCATAGACAAGTATTTTCTTAATTATGAAATATCATTATCTTTTTATTAATTAGTTTAACAAAAAAAGATGTTTGCATATTTAGTTTTAAAAATGTAAATAATTTGAAAAACCGCCAAATCGCACCGAACCGCATCGAAACTGCATAAAACCGCGTAATCGGTTTTGATTTACTAAACCGTAATTTCAAATTTTATTTCTCCAAACCGCACTTAGCAATTCGGTTTGAAATTAATTAAAAAAAGCGCAAAACCGAACCGCGATCACTCATACTTTTAAGGATCCCATCCCAAGTTGTAATGAATTTATGAATACTTGGTCGTCTTTTATTGATCGAGACTATCTAAGCCTAGTTGGGGGTAGTTGATAAGTTCATATTTTAAGATTATTTACCCCTTTTATATAGGTGTATTTGTCTAAGTTTAGTCATGATAATCCCTCATTTTGCTTTGATTAGTTGTATTTCATGTGTACAAGGATTCGAGTTGAAAAGATCTATAATCGAATGAAAAAGCCGAAGAAAAGATGCAAAACTAAGAGATTTGGGATTCTACATTTTTTAACCATGGTCTAGGCGGTCCTGTCGGACAGGGGGTCCAAAACAGCGGTCTTGCAAGACTTTTGGACCGCGGTCCGTTTTCCCTTACTCTAGTTTTTAGTCCGCCTTTTTTGATCTTTTTGGGTCACTTTTCACCTACCAAAAGGACTATGCTTGTACTCCAAGACCCAAGGAAGCCATGACAATTCTCAAGGAAGTTTGAAGAGTCATCATCATCATAAAAGCTTGGAATCACACTTTGTAATAGGGAATAATTCAATTCTTCCTCTTAGATTAGTATTTCAACTATGTCTTTTAGGAATTTTGGATCACCTTTGTTGCAAATATGAGCTAAGCACCTTTTTTATTAGGTTTTGTGAATACTTTGTTGTATTTTGTGTTTAATGAATTATTATTTTCCGAATTAATTACATTATTGTTACATGTTTGATTTTTATGCTTAATGCTTGCATATGCTTGATCACCATATGTTTGATATAATGTTTTGTCTAGAAATCGAGAGGAGATAGATAAAGGTAGATCGTAAAATCAAACATCATAACTTAAAAATTGACTAGAGATAGATTCAATTGCGTTGCGTGGCTTTTTGTGACAAGATGACCTAATTGAATGTAGGATCTTCGTAAGCAAGGAATCCCTTTGGACTTTAATGCATGTTAGTCAATTCAATCTTCGCTATAGAGATATAGGAAGTTGTTAACTAGTAAACTAGTATAGACTTGTTATTTCAAGAGACTGAGTGATGAATGCCTTTGGGAGTTTCGCCATAACAAGAGTGTTATAATAATCCGGGTAATTTAGAGTTTATGAGCACATGATAGAACATAGTAGGATCATAGCCTAATCATATCTTTCCATTTGATATATTACTTTGTTTTTCATATAATTTTCCCTAGTTTATTTTCATAGTATAATCATCTCTCATCTTATAATTTGATTTAGCTTAGAGTTGGGTAACATAGCAATTACGAGCATCGAATCCAATTGTCCCTATGGAGACAATACATACCCGGGCTCATTGTCGTCTTTATTACATTGCATGACCAAGTACACTTGCTAGGATAAATACATGTCAAGTCTTAACTGGGCATTATGACCAAACTTGTATGACACAAGCTTTGAAAAAGAGTGTAAGTATGTCACTTTGGAATGATGGGAGCTTGTGCCATAGATATATCAATGGAATTGATATATTCGAACAAGACTCGCCGTAATTCAATCCATGGGTAATTACTCTGTGACTGTCAATGATTGAGTTACTGGTCACGATAGTGTGCGTGAGCCTTAGACCTGAGGATTCATGAAGATTGTTCGGTGATTGTCAATATGGGATTCAATGTCTTGAGTAGTAAACAAGTTAACGTCATGTGCAATCGTAGGTAAATAAAATTATAATTTTTTGGCCAAAGTAGGAAAACTAACTTGTGTATTATACACAAGGGTAGTTTAGTATGCATTGAGTCCTGTGAGTTTGACACAAACCATGACTCTCACTCGACCGAGATGTTACAGAGAAGGGCTTATACTCACAGGGTGTCTGTGACCTAAAGGTTCGTATATGATCTATTAGATTTGATCTCAATTGGGTTTTGATGTGAGTCCACGAGACTGACTAGGTGACACTCGCATCCATGATTGCCAACCAATGTCAATTGAAACGAACCCAGAGAGTCGCGCTTTAAAGGAATTAAGCGAAGAAAATTCTTTTGTTGTCAAAAACATAAATTAGCTAATTTGTCATTTAATGAACAAATTAATTTATTTGATTAATTAGATTAATGAAAATAAATTAATAATAAATAATTAGATGTATTTATTATAGGCATCCTATCCTAAAGTAATTATTGGATTATTTAATTTAGAAGACCGTTAATTAATATTATATTTTAATTAGATTAAAATATATTGGACTTAATTAATAATTGCACTAAGTTGAAAGTCAACTTAGCCCATATGGATGATGATAGGCGTGTGTGAGAGAAGTTTGATGGGCTCATGGAATTAATTAATTCCAAACCCATCACTCCTTATATATACCTAACTACCTAGTTCAAAAACCTAAGACTCTCACAAGTGACTTAACAGTAAAGTAAGAAGAAGAGAAAAAATGAGTAAAATCCCATTTAACCCCCCCTGTGATAAGTCTTATTCTTCAACAGGCCCCCCCATGATATAAAAATTCACAGAACACCCCCCTATGAAAAAAATAAATATACTCACTGCCTCCCTCGACTAATTTTGCCTGCAAATTTTAATGTGAAGACAAAAATACTCTTATACTTTGTCATTATTTACACCATATTTATTTTATTTTATTTTATAATTACTTTAATTTTAATTTTTTGTTTTCTTTTATTTTTTTCTAATCTTCTTCCCCGATCAACTTCTTCTTCCCCAAAACTAAAACTCTAACCCTAATTTTTTTATCTCTACATCTCCACCACCACAAAAAATACATTGGTTGCGCCCCGCCCCCCAACCCAACCTCCGCCGCCGTACTGCCGCCGACTTCACTGTATAATTAGGCAATGCAGGAGGGGGGTAACTGAGAGAGAGACTAACCACTACCAGGCAGGGACAATCGCTTCTTTCCTTGTTTATCCGTGAGGGAGGAACTCTCTTTAGGATTACTGTGTGATCTTGAACCAACATTAGGCTTCGAAGTAGCTTCCTCAACCAAGTCTTCAAGAACTAGTTTAGACTTCATACTGGAAAAAAGGGCGCCCGATGTTTCCTGAACATTTACTGGTGAAGAACTGCAGCCATCAAAATTAGATGAGCCCTTTTCCCCGACTTCACTGTGGGGAGGCCGACGGAGCGTCGATGCAGAGTTTAGGCGGAGGTGGGCATGGTGAGCCAATGGTGAGGCGGAGTAAATGGTGTTCTGGTGGTGGCGAACGATGGTGGTGTGCTCAGGCTCGTGGTGATGGTGGGAACACCGCCTGAATAATGGTGGTGCAGCAGATGGTGGTGGTGGGCGGAGGCGGTGGGTGATGCTGTACAATTATATATATACACATTTATATATATATATATATATATATATATATTATTACTATATTGTGTATAGTATTATTATTAGTAATATTATATATATATATATATATATTTTTATTGAATAATAAATATATAGGTTTTAATCTTGACCGTCTTTTATCATATAAGATCCAATGGTGTTAGATTAGGTGCCAAAAAGTCCAATAAACTCAAAAAAATTATAAATATTTGCAATATTCGCACGTGCAGCGCGTAGGGGAGTTAGTTGCATATTTATTTTTTTCATAGGGGGGTAAGTTGATAATTGTTTTATCACAGGGGGGTTTTTGAAGAATAACATTTATCACAGGGGGTACAGATGATTTTACTCGAGAAAAAACTCTCCCCCTCTCCCCCTTAGTAGCCATCGACCTCTAGGAAGTCAAAGGAGGTGGATTTTTCTTCAAGCTTCTTCCGGCGTGATATCTAGAGGCAGGAGTTATTAAATTGCTGCTACCCAGTAGATCAAGAATTTGATTCTTCACAAAGGTTAGTAATTTGATGAAATTAGATTACATCTTTTTTGTCTTTTGTTAAAATCATTAAAACCCAAAAGTGATCCAATTGTGAATCCGGATATGCTTTTGTTTCCGCTGCACATGAACCAGGATTCACAACAAAATATTAGTTGTTGATCTCTATCAAGACCTGTGGATATGATTAATAGTATTTAATAAATATATAAGTACTTATATGCACCATCGATTTTAGCACATTTGATCCAATGGCCTTTAGATCAAGGGAAAAATTGTCCAAAAATATCAAAAATTTGATAACCACTCATACAAAGCACGAGTGGTGTGCGGCGAACGGTGGTGGTGTGCTCAGGCTCGTGGGGGTGGTGGGGACACCGCCTGAATAATGGTGGTGCAGCGGATGGTGGTGGTGGGCGGAGGCGGTGGGTGATGCTATACAATTATATATATATATATATATATATATATATATATATATATATATATATTATTACTATATTGTATATATTATTATTATTAATATATTTTATATATATATATATATGATTTTTATTGAATAATAAATACATAGGTTTTAATCTTGACCGTCTTTTATCATATAAGATCCAATGGTGTTAAATTAGGGGCAAAAAAGTCCAATAAACTCAAAAAAATTATAAATATTTGCAATATTCGCGCGTACAGCGCATAGGGGGGGTTAGTTACATATTTATTTTTTTCATAAGGGGTAAGTTGATAATTGTTTTATCATAGGGGGGTTTTTGAAGAATAACATTTATCACAGGGGGTTACGGATAATTTTATTCGAGAAAAAACTCTCCTCCCTCCCCCTTAGTAGCCATCGACCTCTAGGAAGTCAAAGGAGGTGGATTTTTCTTCAAGCTTCTTCCGGCATGATATCTATAGGCAGAAGTTATTAAATTGTTGCTACCCAGTAGATCAAGAATTTGATTCTTCACAAAGGTTAGTAATTTGATGAAATTAGATTTCATCTTTTTCGTCTTTTGTTAAAATCATTAAAACCCAAAAGTGATCCAATTGTGAATCCGGATATGCTTTTGTTTCCGCTGCACATGAACCAGGATTCACAACAAAATATTAGTTGTTGATCTCTATCAAGATCTGTGGATATGATTAATTGTATTTAATAAATATATAAGTACTTATATGCACCATCGATTTTTGCACATTTGATCCAATGGCCTTTAGATCAAGGGAAAAATTGTCCAAAAATATCAAAAATTTGATAACCACTCATACAAAGCATGAGTGGTGTGCGGCGAACGGTGGTGGTGTGCTCAGGTTCGTGGGGGTGGTGCGGACACCGCCTGAATAATGGTGGTGCAGCAGATGGTGGTGGTGGGCGGAGGCGGTGGGTGATGCTATACAATTATATATATATATATATATATATATATATATATATATATATATATTACTATATTGTATATATTATTATTATTAATATATTATATATATATATATGATTTTTATTGAATAATAAATACATAGGTTTTAATCTTGACCGTCTTTTATCATATAAGATCCAATGGTGTTAAATTAGGGGCAAAAAAGTCCAATAAACTCAAAAAAATTATAAATATTTGCAATATTCGCGCGTGCAGCGCATAGGGGGGGTTAGTTACATATTTATTTTTTTCATAAGGGGTAAGTTGATAATTGTTTTATCATAGGGGGGTTTTTGAAGAATAACATTTATCACAAGGGGTTACGGATAATTTTATTCGAGAAAAAACTCTCCTCCCTCCCCCTTAGTAGCCATCGACCTCTAGGAAGTCAAAGGAGGTGGATTTTTCTTCAAGCTTCTTCCGGCATGATATTTATAGGCAGAAGTTATTAAATTGTTGCTACCCAGTAGATCAAGAATTTGATTCTTCACAAAGGTTAGTAATTTGATGAAATTAGATTTCATCTTTTTCGTCTTTTGTTAAAATCATTAAAACCCAAAAGTGATCCAATTGTGAATCCGGATATGCTTTTGTTTCCGCTGCACATGAACCAGGATTCACAACAAAATATTAGTTGTTGATCTCTATCAAGATCTGTGGATATGATTAATTGTATTTAATAAATATATAAGTACTTATATGCACCATCGATTTTAGCACATTTGATCCAATGGCCTTTAGATCAAGGGAAAAATTGTCCAAAAATATCAAAAATTTGATAACCACTCATACAAAGCACGAGTGGTGTGCGGCGAACGGTGGTGGTGTGCTCAGGTTCGTGGGGGTGGTGCGGACACCGCCTGAATAATGGTGGTGCAGCGGATGGTGGTGGTGGGCGGAGGCGGTGGGTGATGCTATACAATTATATATATATATATATATATATATTATTACTATATTGTATATATTATTATTATTAATATATTATATATATATATATATATGATTTTTATTGAATAATAAATACATAGGTTTTAATCTTGACCGTCTTTTATCATATAAGATCCAATGGTGTTAAATTAGGGGCAAAAAAGTCCAATAAACTCAAAAAAATTATAAATATTTGCAATATTCGCGCGTGCAGCGCATAGGGGGGGTTAGTTACATATTTATTTTTTTCATAAGGGGTAAGTTGATAATTGTTTTATCATAGGGGGGTTTTTGAAGAATAACATTTATCACAAGGGGTTACGGATAATTTTATTCGAGAAAAAACTCTCCTCCCTCCCCCTTAGTAGCCATCGACCTCTAGGAAGTCAAAGGAGGTGGATTTTTCTTCAAGCTTCTTCCGGCATGATATCTATAGGCAGAAGTTATTAAATTGTTGCTACCCAGTAGATCAAGAATTTGATTCTTCACAAAGGTTAGTAATTTGATGAAATTAGATTTCATCTTTTTCGTCTTTTGTTAAAATCATTAAAACCCAAAAGTGATCCAATTGTGAATCCGGATATATTTTTGTTTCCGCTGCACATGAACCAGAATTCACACCAAAATATTAGTTGTTGATCTCTATCAAGATCTGTGGATATGATTAATTGTATTTTATAAATATATAAGTACTTATATGCACCATCGAGTTTAGCACATTTGATCCAATGGACTTTAGATCAAGGGAAAAATTGTCCAAAAATATCAAAAATTTGATAACCACTCATACAAAGCACGAGTGCGTGGGGAGCTAAATTGCTTCTTTATTTTTCTCTCAAGGAGATTTTTTGATAGTTTTTGTTTCATGAGGAGGCCTTTGTATAATTCGATATATCACATGTGAATAGAGTACAAGATGTATTTCTCAATGTTAGGTATAAGGATGAGACATGGTGGTAGGAATAATTTGGTTGGTTATGTTATAACAAACATAAGAGTTATGTTCAGAAGTAAAAGAAAGGAATTTCATGTGCATGTTAGTATCATGGATGTCACGCTTATTTTTCAAAGTAATGAAGTAAATGTCCAAGGGATAAATAGTGGTTGACCAGGGGATGAATCTGGGACTGAGGGTATATCTGATGGTGAGGGGTGTGTGACAGAGGGTAGTGAAGGGTTTGAGACAAATGGTGATTCTATAAAGATCTGGGTAGAGGGTGGTGTTGATCGAAAAGACTCTTTAACAAAGGGTGGTTTGATTTTGATTCCAATGAGGCTGATTTTGAAGATGTACCAAAGGATCCTATGAGTTCTTAACCTCAATAAAATTTGGATTTTTTAAAAAAATAATATAGTTTTTAATAATTTTTTAAAAAATAATACAGAAAAATTTTTTAATTCAAAAATAGCTGGATACGCCAATTGGATTGGCGTATCCACCTGGTTACGCCAATTGAAATGGCGTAACCTGAAATAATTTTTTTAAAAAAAAATTTCATATGTCTTCATACGCCATTCTTAATGGCGTATGCAGACATATGTCTCTGCATACGCCATTCTTAATGGCGTATGCAGACATATGTGTCTGCATACGCCATTAAGAATGGCGTATGCAGTCCGATCCGATCCCCTCCCCCTTTTCTTTTCTTTTCTTTTCTTCCTTCTCCCCCACTTCCCCTCTTCTTCTCTGCTAAAAAACTCCATACACTTCACCTCACCATTAACCTCTTCTCCTCTCCAACTCTTTCCAATTTCAGGTAAATCTTAGGCTCAACATTGTAGAATTTTAGGATTTATTTTCCTATATCTACTAATTTTAGAATTTATGTTTTAATATTGATGTATTTTGTTGTGTGTTTTGAATTTTATTATTGCTTAATTTAGTAATTATCCTTTATTTTTTTTCCTATTTTAGTAATCATTGGTTAATTGTAGTGTAGAAGGTGTAATGTTAGTATCCATAATTTTAGGGTTTATTTTAGTTTTTTGATGTGTTTAAATTCGAATTTTATGGTATTATTTTTTTATTTTAGTAGTAGAATTTGAATTTATTGTTTAAAATTTGTGATTGTTTCTTAATTTGATAACTATCCCTATTTTTATTTTTATTTTTATTTTGAATTTTAGGATTCATTGGTTAATTGTAGTGTAGAATGTGTAATTTTAGGGTTTATGTATCAATTTTGATGTGTTGAATTTCAAATTTTATGGTATTAATTTTGAGCTTTAGTAGTAGAATTTGATTTTATTGTTGAAAATTTGTGATAGTTGCTTAATTTGGTAATAATTATTATTTTTTATTTTTTTGAATTTGAGGATTCATTGGTTAATTGTAGTGTAGAAGGTGTAATATTAGGGTTTATGTTTCAATTTTGATGTGTTGAATTTCGAATTTTATGATATTATTTTTGAAGTTTAGTAAAAATTTTGACGTAATTGTTCAGTTTTTATAATAGAAGTTAGGATTTGTTACTAATTCATTGTATTCTAATTGTGCTTATTATATTTTATAAATGCAGGATGGCAAATTTGTACGATCGTAATATATATGGGCCTGCTGATCCTAGTGTTTTGTCGGATCAGGCAAGCCATAGGTC
Source organism: Buddleja alternifolia (assembly GCA_019426215.1). Taxonomy (NCBI): domain Eukaryota; kingdom Viridiplantae; phylum Streptophyta; class Magnoliopsida; order Lamiales; family Scrophulariaceae; genus Buddleja; species Buddleja alternifolia. Next base: position 27,755,851 of record CM033391.1, read on the forward strand.
TGAGTTGGTATTTTCTGCGAATGATGAAAGAGTACGATCCAGACGAGCAGATGGACATTATTTTAAAATGATCAAAGCTAACGGGTTTACGCCACCACATGATCGAGTTTTACGAAAACTCCATCAAATGGGGTTTTACCGCTTTTATCTGTTAACCCTGTGTGGCCAGCTTAGATTGGATATGGGACTTATAAATGCACTAATTGAGAGGTGGCGTCCGGAGACGAACACGTTTCACCTCAGAAGTGGAGAGGCTACTGTTACTCTCCAAGACATAGCAATATTATGGGGCGTTCCAATTGATGGTAGGGTGTTAGTTATTCATCATCCCTTTAATGGGTTTAGTGATTATACGGCGTTAGTGCATCAGCTTTTAGGTTTACAAATTACACGAGATGATTGTAAACCGGCGGGTATGCGCTTAAAAATGAAAAGTTTATGTGCATTCATAAAATTGAACGCAAGATCAATTGATGATGGGTCCCCTGAGCATATGGTTGATCAGATGGCACGATGTTGGGCTTTTGCACTGCTTGGCGTCATGCTACCTGACAGCACCGGGGAAGGGATGTCGATTTTGTGGTTGAAATTTTTTGAAAATATTGACGAGGTTTACTCCTACAGTTGGGGGAGTGGTGTGTTGGCGTATTTGTACCGTCAATTATATCATGCCTCCCTGAGGACTTCGAAAGGAGCATCTGGTCCTTTAATATTGTTACAGGTATAATGTATTATTTTTTTGTTGTTATATCTTTATGTAAATGAATGTTATAATAAATGTTTAATAAATGGATGTATTTTCATTTTTAACAGTTGTGGGCATGGTCACGAATATTGGTTGTGAGGCCAGCCCGTTTGCCACAGGAAATGGCAAACATTGATTCCTTAGGAATTGCACGAACGCCATATGGGAAACGGTAACTTATTTAATTAAGATTTTTAATTCAAAAATAACTATTTTTTTTAATTGTTTGCATTATTGATATTGTAGGTGGTGTCGTCCCGTGAGAAACGAAAGGACAACCACTGGTGTTGTAGTGACAGCTAGAGAAGCATTAGATCAGATGGCCTATCATCATGTGAGTAAAAAAATTTCTTCGGGTTGTTATGTTATAAAATTATAAAATCCTTGCGATTTAAAAATAGTGGTGTTCAATATTTTTATTTCAGTTTGTATGGGACTTATACAACTTTAATGAGCCTGATATTGCTGAGTTGCCACCTGAGTGTTTGGCCCCTAATGTGTGGAGAGCATCAGTTCCGATGGTATTCCTCAACATTGTGGAATATCATCGTCCTGAGCGTGTGCTTCAACAGCTTGGATTCCGACAAACGGTTCCACACTTATATACGCAGCCACAATTCAATAGGGTTGACCGATCTGGGAGGGACAATGAGGATTGGTCCACTTTTAATAGGACCTTCATCGATATATGGAATGAACGATTAAATCATATTGTGGGAGGTGACGAGGGTACAGGCGCAACAGAGGATTACGGCTCCTGGTATGATAGGACCACACGTCGTTATATTTCAAGGATGTTAGATAGGTCTAATGATGGCTTCCAAACAGGGTCGGCGCCTCTGTTGCATGATGTGGTTAGTATATATAATTGTTTGAGGTTAACATTACATTACATTACGCCTACATATATGTTTTGCTTTGCCTTATGTTTTTTGTTTATCTTGTACAGAATCGGCAAATTCAAGAATTGCAAACACTTGTCCAAGATTACCCTGAATCGTGCACTTCTGCCCGATTGAGTCAGGGTCTTAACCAGATTGCGGGCCAGGTCACATTTAGCCGCCGTGATGGTTCAGCATCGGGTGTTAATTTTGATCAGCGCGAAGCTGGACCTTCGAGTCAAGTACCTCTCACCTCCACTTTTGGACCATCCTCTGCGACTTTTACTGCTCCATATGCTACCGGGGATTACTTTCCCCAAATGGCTGCTACTACACCCGAGTATCAGGGACATTATTCAGTCCAAGATGAGGGGCCTTCATCATCAGCTTGGGCAACGCCCGAAAATTTGTGGGATCAATATATGGAGGACCCTCACACAGACCTCAGCCTAGACCTGTCGAACAATCCACCTCCCGTATACAGGAATCCGTCTCCAGCCTCTTTGCAATTTGACACGTCCGCAGTTCCGTTTAGCTTTGACATGAACAGAACAGAAAATGAAACGGAGCAACTTAGACGTTCAACTTAGACGATCAGAAATAAGGCACACACCTTCGTTCCTTCGAATAAAATGTTTGCTCACCAATTGCAGAAACCACAACCACGAGTCGTTTGACTCATTATCGACAATTGCAAATGCAAGAGGCAAAATTTGATTATTTCCATCAAGAGTCGTTGCGATCAATAATTTACCTTTGTACCGTGCATATAGATGTGTCCCATCAACGCAAATAACTCTTCGGCAATGTTGGAATCCATCTATACACGGCTTGAATGCCCAAAACACATACATAAACATTTTTGGATTTTGATAGATGTTTTTGTGTTTCCATTCAACAACCGTGCCCGGATTCCACTTTTGGATAGCTCCCAAGAACTTAGGTAACTGTGGAACGGAATTCTCCCAAGTCCCGTATACAATCTCATTTGCACGTTGCAAGCTGTGCCAAGCCTTGCCATACGAAATCTGGCATTTCCATTTTTCATTTACCATTTGAACTATTCGTGCAACCTTAATTGACGGACCAATTTGAACTTGTCCCAAAAGTTCGTTGGCAATCAGATTCATGTCCAAATTATGGTGGTTTTTGTCCACATTTTCGAACATACACTCATGTGGCCCTTTATACTTTGATATCATCCAAAAATGTGTTTTCTGGCTAAAATGAGCTCGAAGTCTAAACTTGCACCCTTCTCTTTCGTTTTTGTGTTTGCATACAATAACATAAGTGGTCGGGTTACTGATTTTCACCGTAAACTCTCGTTTTTCATGTGTTACGTGGTAGTCTTTCACCGCTCTTTGCAAACTTTCTTTGTTCTCAAATGTTAATCCCAAACCAAGATTGCCTATCTGATAATCATAAGTCATATCCCCAACTTCACGTGGCCGATTTAATGAGTCTCCTTGTAATTCTTCATATGATGTAGAGTAGAATGGGAGCACAGGATGAAGCCGTGGTTGATTCTCTGTTCGAGGAACATCTTCCTCAACATTTTCCTCATAATTCGGATCGTTGTTGATATGTGCCTCTAAGTCCGTGTCTGAAAGTCCATCAAGCGAATTTCGACAAGCACTGTCATTCTCATCCTCAAACTGATCGTTCTGAGGTGGTATGGAACTGCTCGCCCCTCCATGATGAGAAAAATGAGCACTATAGTTGCCTTCGTCAAAATGCCCAAACTCGTGATGACTATGAGTAGACATACCTACTTGTACAAAAAATTGAAATTAAATTCAAGTTTGTTATAATACATATTCATATAATGCAATGATAACGAATAAAATAAAATAGGACACTAAAATTATGCAAATGTATAGACGATTCATTATTACCTTCATCTTCATCATCCATTGCATAACTCCCTGAGTCATGAGCGGCCAAAGGGAAATTTGGCACATTTTCAACACCTCCAAAAGCATTACCCGATGTAGAACATCCTAAAAAGATAATCATAATAAAGAAAAACTATAAAAAAGGGATACAATTAAAACTTCTCATAAAAAAAAAAAATTAACACAGTTATAACATTTATTTAAAAGTATGATGATACAAAATAAATATAAAAATAAAAATTACCTCCATACATATCGTCATTTGGATAACTACTGATATTTAAATCTGGTAAAAGTGGTTGAGCACAAAATGGTGAGAATTGGTTTGGCTGATACGACGTCATCTGTGTTAATAGCGATGTGTATTGACCCTGAGATTGTATTGGCGCTTTTTCAATATAAAGATCCATTGTACTAACACCAGTATAAGGATCCAAGAAAAAACTTAAATCACCATCATTTTTGACCTCCATAGCTCTCTGCCTAAGCAAATTTCTATCTTCAAAGGAGTACTTCGAAAAAACTTTTAACAAGAATTCAGTCGGATTAATTCCTGTACTCTCATATACCTTATTTACCAATTCAACAAATGTGATCGAACGAGATATTCTCATGTATGTTGTTGCTGGAACACTATAACTCAACATATAATTCGCATCTTCAATTATTTGTCCATCCGCAAATATGCAAACATCAACTAAGTTCTGCCTAGACATTTCTGCAAAATATCCATTATTAATTTATAGTGCGAAGACATAAATTATACCTTGTAAAAAATCTTAAAATAACATTCATAAACACTAAATTCAACATTACGTCTCAAACTTATGCCTAAAAAATTATACATTTTATCTAAAATATTATATCAAAGTTCAAACCCTAAAAACAACTAAATATTATATCAACTAAATTGAAAATCTAAATACAAAATAAAAACTACATAATTAAATCAAAGTACATATCCTAAAAACAACTATATTTAAAATCTAAGTACAAGATAAAAATTATATAATTAAATCAAAATTTATATCCTAAAAACAACTATATTTAAAATCTAAGTACAAAATAAAAATTATATAATTAATCAAAACTTATATCCTAAAAACAGTTATATTCCAAAGCTAAATACAAAATATAATAATATAGAATTAAAAGACTTACCTTGTGATATAATGAAATTGAGAGAGAGAGGAGATATGAAATTAGAGAGAGGAAATGGAGGAATTCAGCTGCAGACGGAGAGAAAATGAGGGAAAGAAGAGGAGGAAGAAGAAAAATAGTGTCCTGGATACGTATTAATGGTGTCCTGGATTCTTAATGGCGTATCCAGACTCAACGGCTAAAAAAAAATGTATTAGAGGTTACGCCATTCCAATTGGCGTAACCATTTTTAATAAAAAAAAAAATGTATTAGAGGTTACGCCATTCCAATTGGCGTAACCATTCTAAATAATTTTTTTTTATTAAAATTGGTTACGCCAATTGGAATGGCGTAACAAGGTGGATACGCCATTCCAATTGGCGTAACCAGCCACAAATTTTATGGATTTTTTTAAAAAATAATATAGTTTTTAATAATTTTAAAAAAAATAATACAGAAAAAAAATTTAATTCAGAAATAGCTGGATACGCCATTCCAATTGGCGTATCCAGGTGGATACGCCAATTGGAATGGCGTATCCAGCTATTTCTGAATTAAAATTTTTTTCTGTATTATTTTTTTTAAAATTATTAAAAACTATATTATTTTTTAAAAAAATCCATAAAATTTGTGGTTGTTTGTTGATCTTGCATCTATATTTATTTTCTCTACTAGAAAGGTTGTCAACATTTGTTGACCATTGTAGAAAGATACTGATGAATTTTTCCATAGAAATAAGTTTTTGAGCTTGTGATTGATAGAAATGAGAAATATAGGGTGACTGCATATTGCACAATGAGGGACACAATGACACCAATGGATAGTATACATGAATCTTTAACAATTGAAGATCAGAATTTTATGTTCAAGAAATATTCCCCAACACATACGTGTGCCAGCGCTGACACAATCGTACAATTCAACATAGATAGCTAAAAAATTGGTTCATGTGTTGAGGGAGTACGTACAATAAGGCCCTGGGGTATGAAACGTGAGATGAAGAAGTATGGTATGATCCCACTCTATGTAGAACTGTGTAAAGCCAAGATTATGGCCTTGGAGATGATAGTAAGAAATAATGGTGGGTCATATGGTATGCTAACTAAATATGCAAAGATGGTTTGTAGAACCAATCCTGGTAGCATGCTTTAGCTATAATATGTTGAACAGTGTAAGGACATTCCACATACACCTACGTTCAGGAAGGGCTTTAAAGGCCCTGGGGGCCTTAAAAGATGGTTTTCTTATGGACTGTAGCCATTTATAGAGAGACGGATTTCATTTAAAAAGACATTATGGTGAAATCATATTAGTTATAGTTGCCTGGTGGTGGACGACGCGTAGAAGCTATGTCATGTATCAGTAAACTATTATCTTTGACATGTGATATAGTATATCATTCGAAGTAGTAGTATACATGATGTTCGCATGAAGGTGGTTTATGTTATCTTTAAAATGTAAAAATAGTTTGATGTAATGATGCAATTGGTGCAAGATGATAAATGTAAGATTTACGAATGCACATGCATTTTCACAAGGGAGTAAATTCAATATTCACATAAGCATATATAACTGTTAGGATTGTGCCCTCAATACAACGAGGAGTTAAAATGTGATACGACACTAGATTATACTATGCAAACTGATATTCATTAATAAAAGACATTTAGTTTTGTTCATATGAATCTTCATGGCATTTACAAGTATTGAACAAACACCTAGTTCATGTGTCATAAGTCAAGTCTTCCACTTCTTATGGGATAAGAAGATGGGTACTGGAAGGACTTGGTACTTAGACACTGAATGGGGTTCACAAGTCAGAGGATCTTAATTGGGCATTAGGATCCACATTGACTTGTAGGACACACGTTCTGACAAAGAATTCCAGTCAAACAGTATGGGATAGTGGGAGTGTGTGTCATAGATACATTGATGGGATTGATGTATTTGAACTTGGCTCGTAATAATCCGATCATATGGGTTTTACTTTGTGACTGTCAATGATTGGATTATTAATTATAATAGTATGCGTGAGCCTTTCACATGAGGAGTCACGGTCACGATGTGCTTGTAACATTGGATTAGTTACTAGAGTAGTTAGGTCCAATTCACCATTTGGTTGGACCAACCTCGAAGTGCAATCTCAATGAGCAAGTAGCAATTGTGAAGTAATTGCCAAGAAGGGATTCATTGTCTCACTAGTAAACAAGAAAATATCATATGCAATCATAGGTAACTAAAATGAAAAGTCTTTGGACAAAGCAAATGAACCAACTCGTGTGGGACACAAAAGGTAGTCCAGTCATTTTACATTACTATGATTTATAGCATAACATTGAGTTATGTGAGTTTGACATACTCCATGACTCTCATTCAATTGGGATATATCATTGAAGGGTTTGTACACATATGGAAATCATAACCGATAGGTTCATAATGACAGTCATTTTGTGCTTGATTGGGCAATGATGTGGGGCTACGGGGCTACCTAAGTGTCACCCACATCCTCTGGTATCCTCCCAGTGCCAATCGAGATGAATCTAGAGAGTTGTGCTTTAAAAGTATGATGTGGAAATTGACTTTTAATGATGGAAGGAAAAATTGGTAATTTGCACTGTAAGGAGAAAAGAATTAAATAAATAATTATATTAATTAAATTAAATTAAATATTTAATTTGATTAAACATGAGAAATTAAATTAATAATTTACTTGGTCAATAAGGAATTAATTACTTAGTAAAATAAATATTAATTTAATATAATTTTAATAAGACTAAAATATGTAATATTAAATTATTTAGACCAAGTTGGCTAGGTCAACTTAGCCCATAATTGGCTTCCCCTAAGCCCATAGTGAGCGTGTGGTGTATAGAGGAGGATTTTATTTATATCCCCCTACACCACTTAAACCTTATGACACGACAAAATCCTAGCAAGAGAACTAGGTCGTGTAATTAGTAAAGTGGACGATTAAGTCCGGGTTTATCATATCCGCAGGGACAACTACTATCTAAGTACTAAGACTACTATATTACCCATATTTCTAAGTTAAATCGGTTGATATGGAGGTTGATTAAACTAATTAATAAGAACAAGGTAAAATAACTAAGGCAATTTCATCCAAATAAGAGGACAAAGCGACGTGTAGAGGCGACTAAGGCACATGGTTGAACCAACTAAACTATTCGAATGTGATTTAGGCTTTATTGGACTATTAGATTGATTTAGCTAAGGCGGAACTCCCTAAATTATGCATTATCCAATCTCTTGGTATAGCAACCCTACCTTTTGTTAATGAATTCCTATATATCTCTATATGAAACACAATTAAAAAAGATGCATGAACAATCTTGGAGTTCCCCACGTCAATGGAAAGCCACCTAAAGAAACCTAGTCTATCTCTAGTCGGTTTAACTATAAGGTATTCAATGTTTCTATCTTCCCTAGGTCATTACCTCTCTATCTCAAACCTAGGCATTTCATCAAACACTTGGTGATCAAGCATTTGCAAGCATTGAGGTCAAACATTGAATACATAGCTAAATGCAAAACTAATCCAATAAACACTAATTGGCCTACCGATGACCTTAATCAAATAAGTTTAGCACATATTCATGTCAAAAAAAAAAACCAATTCATACAATTCATTGGGGATTTAAACAAATTCAAGAAACAAAGATGTAAAAACTCCCCAACTCTCGTATAGATGTGGATTTCTCGTTGAATTCTTTGTCTTCTCTCGAATTCGTTGCGTTCAATGAGTGATTTGACCTTCAAGTCTTCTTTTCAAGCACTCCCTCTCTCTTTTTGGGTAAAAACTGCTGGGTATATGGTAAAAGTCCTCAAAAATGACCTAAAAATGGGTATTTATATGCCTTGAGACGCGCCCAAACGCCCCAGCGTTTGTCCTTCTGCCATGGAATGTTGCGGCATTCGTAGATGCACACCGTGGCTTTCGCCTATTCTTTGGCTTCGCTGCTCTGGCCAATTTCGGTATTTTTCACATAACTTTCTCTACCGATGTCGAAATAAGAAGTCGTTGAATGAGAAAACTCCATTATAAGACGTCTCTTCCAATGACTTTTTTACCTTTCTTCCTACCTATTTGATCTTTGTTTCAACATAAGAAATGTAGCTTTACCTATTAGATTTCCATTGGTATACTAAGTGTGTAGTTTGGACATTGGTAGAGAAATCTACACAAAACACGCTAGCATTGTGTGACCATAACCCCTCAAACTATGTTGCGTTTTTTTTCTTGCGTTGCATCTTTATGCTTGATTCACCATTGATCCTTGTTCTTTTGCTCGAAAAATTAATTTATACTGAAAATAAGAAAAAACAAAATTCAAAGCATCATACGTGATTAAAATATCAAAGAAACTATCAAAGCAAAGTTGATAAACGGGGGAAAACTAGTGTAAATATAGCATCTATCACCTTAGATACACTTTTGTAAGCCTCCAATACAAGAAAGATAATAGAAGAAAACTCCTCTCCCTCCCTCTCATACTAGCCGCCACCTTCACTGAGAAAGGAGGAGATTTTCATCATCAATTTGGCATTGCAATCTTGAGGCAGGAGGCTATAAGTTTGCTAATGCGGATTTCAGAAAGCTTGGAAACAATCCATTCATCGGTGAAAGGTTTTAATTCTTGGCTTTCTTTATAACTTGAGAAAAATTCGAACTGACATTATATCCTATCATGAATCAATATTTTATATGTTTTATCTGCTGTGTATTTGCTCCACCGATTCCCAACAATTATTTCATCATCAGAGCATCGTCTTTTTGTTTCCTTCTATTATATGTTGCATGACTTGGTTGAGGCTATTATGGTCCCTCATGATGAACAGAAAATCTGCTAGGCATATTTATGCCAATATGATATGAAGATATTATGGAATATTTGTGAAAAAGTTGTTTTAAGTTGCATTAAAGTCCTTAATCACCTGGATTGAACTCAGCAACGCAAATTTTGAAGGACCACAACTTTGCTACCTATCGATGTTGTGGGGAAGGGATGTCAGTCTTTGAGAAAAATATGTCCTCAATACTGTTTTGGCAAATGATCACATAGCCAACAACATTTTTGAGTCTTTAGAACAAGTCCACTCTTCATTATCAGATGGTTTGAAAGCTAATATGATGAGAAGGGTGTAAGAAAAATAACTTGGAGTCCATAATTGTTCCAAATAGAGAGGCATAGAAAACGGTTCCAATTTGAGGCATCTAAGTACTCTCCTTGCACGTTGCTCGTCATAGTAGCCCTAAATCCATTCAGCGGTAAAAGAATGGCCCAGTCATAGAATTGAAAGACTTATAAATGTTTTTTGTCACATAATCATTTTCATCTCAATATTGACATCATGTCTTGCCCGAAGACTGACATCAATTTCCTTTGGCCATTGATAATAAACAGGTTTGTGGTCCTCCAAAGCTTGCATTGCTGAAGCCAGATATTTTGTAAGTTTTTGATGCAGCCCTAAACAACTGTCTCATCAGTGTTCCATAATACTTTTCTATTATAGTGGTGTAATTATGCCTAACTCATTTTTTGTTCACTTCATGAGGGACCAACTATCTTAAAGCATCAATCAGGCCCTGCAAACAAATAATAGAAAGAAACAAAGAACAATGTCACCCCTGATAGAATTATGTGTGTTTCTGTAAATCATACACTTCCACCCCCTAATAAAATGCATGTATTTCTTTAAACCTGACATTTATCCCCGATGGAAATGCATGTGTTTTTTATCTAAATATTATATCTAACCTTAATGAAAATGGATGTGTTTTACCCCTGAAGCAAATGCATCATTACCCTAAACTATCTTCATACATTTATAAATAAAATGAACCATAATGTGTACTACTCTCGGAATATAATTATAGAAAGGTAGACTCCTCATTGCTTATATATATAATATACCTTTTGCAATGTTCAATGCTTGTCCACCAAACATATATTCCAAGTAATTGAAGAAAAATTCTCACATTTTCATTCATTCTACTTCAACCACAACAAATGCTCCAATTGCAATTGCATCTAACAAGATTACATCATAGAGAGTTCATTTAAATGGAAGTGAATAACACTCTAATAGAGAAAGTGAACATCTCTGTAGGATCAACAGACAATACAAATTTTATATGCAGCCTCTCGTGAGATCCTCTAGTATATGCACCCCTATGAACACCGTTATCTATCATAGAATCTTCCCCATCTGTCTCAGACTTGTAACCATCATATCCACACTCCATCCCAGACCCCTCATCATCTAGACCACATGTTATCCTTGACTCATTTCCTGGTGAACCACCTTATATATATTCACCCAAAAAATGAAGCATGTCATCCATAATATATACTTACGTGCACATGAAATTCCTTCCTTTTACCTTTGAACACAACCTTCATATCCCTATCACATCATATGCCCACTGGATTACTCATATAACCTTGTAGTGAGATGCACTCTATCAATGCTCCATTCTATCATTGACCAAGTTCTTATATACACAAGTCTATAAATTAACTGCAAAACAAACACTTAATGACTCCATATAGTGTCCAACACGCGTGCAACATGGACACATGTGCAATAGGGCTCCAACAGGTGCCAGACAAGCCATAAGTGTGTGCTATTTAAGAGAAAAAATAAAAGAAAATAGACACACGTGTGTCGTGTCCGACATGTGCTCACAACGAGTAGAATATATTCTACATCAAAATCGCACTCCAATGTAGATAAATAAGTTAGGTGGTGCTTTGCTATCTCATATGGCTTTGAGAATGAAAACATGGTAAAGACGTCAGGAAAAATTAATAGTGGTAATAAAGAAAAAACAAAGAAGGGGAAGTCTAAAGAAAAAAAAGATTCATTAGAAAGGACAAAATCTTGAAAAGAAGAAGCAAAGAAACAGTTTGGGAAGAATACTTCACATAGAAAATGGCTTTAAAAAGAGGGTTTGCAGCGCTATTCTGTGAGAAAGAAGAGCATGGTTTCAAACTATTAGAGTTTAGTTAATTAGCTTCAATTCTTTATTTTATTTTTCTTTTTTCTATTTTGCTACATGGCATTAGAAAAATAGTGAGTGGGATTGGGCTATTATATTTAGTGGACTATAAACATTAGCGAAAACCTATAGTATAATGAGGCCACAAGTTTCATTTTAATTAAATAGAATCTTTTAAGAATACTAGAAACACAATATAAAAAAAGAAACTCTCTCTCTCTCTATCTGTGTGTCTGTGTGTATAATATAGACAGTAACCCATCCAAATTTTGCGCGGTTTTACAATTTTTTTATCCAAACTTTTTTTTGTTACACTTTTTTATCTTAACTCCATGAATTTTACACTTTTTTATCTTTTGACGTTTTCCGACGGAATATTCCGCCGTGATTCCGTCGTATGCGATGCATGTGAGCATTTTAAGGGTATTTTTGGACATTTGGATTTGCTATGGAGTCTTGGATACATGCATACTGGTTTACCCTTAAATTCCTCTTCATCCCTAAAGTCTTGGATTTGCTATGGACATTTGGTTTTTAGTCGAAAGTACCCTTAAAATTGTCACATGGATCGCATGTGACGGAATAAAAACGGAATATTCCGCCGGAAAATGTCAAAAGATAAAAAAGTGTAAAATCCGTGTAATTAAGATAAAAAAGTGTAACAAAAAAAAGTTTGGATAAAAAAGTATAAAAACGAGCAAAGTTCAGGTGGGTTATTGTCTTTACCCCATATATATATATATATATAACTACACTAACATCCATACGTATTAATTAATACTAAAGAACATATATCAACTAAACATTAAACACTAGTCTATGCACAGATAATACACACTATAAACTTAACAGAAGATTCATCACGATCACTACATTAAAACACTAAACTCTATGTATATACATGTACTCTAATAGAGAAAAATGCCAAAACATGTACGTTTAACACAAATACTTAAACACTAACCAACACTAGAAAATTAATCATTTAGAATAAAATTAATTGTATAATAGCAATATATTCATAAGAAAATAGAATATTGACGTAATCTTTTGTTTTGTAGATTTAGCTCACAAATTAGGGTTCTCCCCGAAAGTAGAACCGAGGAAATGAAATGCAAACATGTTTATGCAATATTTTTCAATTATCCTATATAGATCTTACATGCTCACAAGGATTGAAAAACATATCTCTGAACATCTTGAAAAACCCTAACCTAATCATATCCTTTTGTACCATACATAATGAGCAATAACATAGGTGAAGCAACATCAACAAGGAGTTTGAAGGATTTGGTTTTTGATATTCCTCAGCATGAGGACTTTCTAAACTCAAAATCTCCAAATATATGAAAGAATGGGAATACAAAGCAATGTCCGATCGCGAGTAGAATAGGGAGTCTCTAAAAAGTGAAAAAGTGGTTGCTTGGTGTGGGTTGTGTTGTGTGCGCTAAGGGATAGAAAAGGATCCAGAAGTATTCATGTCTTGCCATCTTTTTAATTTTGTTGTCTTTTACGAGATTTAAATAGCCAATTTACACTTTTTCATCACGTTTGAATGCGATTATATGGTTTCTTTATAAGAAAGTGACGTTAATTGTGAACCCAAAATAAATAACCAGATTGCATAGTAATTACACTAGATAAGTAATGTACGGTAATTAACTCATAATTAAAAGTTCTATTAATTCTCTCGTAATATTTTGACCACCTCACTGGTCTGCATAGATGTAAGATACCTATCTTGTATTCATACTAGGTGCACATTGAAGAAGTATTGACCTAACTTTCTCTCTTTAGTCATTCATCAAATCTACATATATATATATATATATATATATATATACTACTATAAAAGTATGGATCTTGAAAGTGTTTCTTCCAATTGTGATTTGACTACTTTACCCTTCTTAAAACTAAAAATAATAGTTACCTCGTGTTAACTCATATCTAGCTATATCTATATCTATACTACTATAAAAGTGTGGATCTTGAAAGTATTTTTTCCAATTGTGATTTGACTACTTTACCTTCTTAAAACTAAAAATAATAGTTACCTTATGTTAACTCATATAATAGCAATTATTCTATTAATTATTAGTGACGTGATAAATCACAACTCTTCAACTCTCCAAGCCTTTCGTATGCAAAGGTTGTCAACCAATCTATTATAAATGCTAAAACAAAAAATAATAGTTACATTCTGTTAACACATTTAATAGAAATTACTCAATTAATTGCAGTACTCTTTTATAACATCTCCCATAATACACTTAGAGGGTGTTTGGCTAACCTTATCCAAAACATCTTATAAGCTCCTACATCTTATAAGGTGTTTAGGAGCTTATAAGATGTAACATCTTATAAGATGTTTAAAAAAAGGTGGGGTTGGGTTACTTTTAAAAAAACAGCTTATAAGACCAAAACATTTTATTTTTTGGTCTTATAAGTTGTTTTTCTAAAAAAATTACCAAACAAATTTATAGAGCTTATAAGCTCTAAAATATCTTATAAGATGTTTAGAGAAACTTATAAGCTTAGCCAAACACCCTCTTAATACAAAAATTACATCTTTCAACTTCCAAAACTTTCCACCTTCTTTTAACTTATTCATGATATATTTCTTAACAAAATTGCATCTCTAACCAATAAAATGCATAATATACGTTTATTAATCAGACCACATATCAACTTTGTTTATTAAATTACGACTTCATTTACAAAACCCGTTTTACTATAAATTGGTGTCATTAGGCCTATGCAACCGCAACTACATATTTTTCTTGAAATATAAATCAGATATTAGTCATGAATTTATAATTAACAACACCTTCATCTTCTTCTTTTCCAGCAAGTTTTCGTGACGATGTGTAAACATTATTTAACATTAATTTTGAATAGCTTGATCATTTCTATTTCTTAAACTTTCTATATAAATAGAGCATAATCATTCTGCCTTACCAAAGGTGAGTGTGAATGGTGGCCTTACCCAAGATGACTTGGATTAGTATTCAATATTGTATAGAGTTAGTTGAATAAAGAGTTCAGCATTTCTGTCATGAATAGATCTAACAAGACCGTTCAGATTTGTTAAATTAAACATTTTCGGTTTGAGAAAGTTGGTATAGGGGTATTTCTGTTTGAGAAATTTTTTCATGACTTTTTGCATATAAAATATTATTTTGCCAAATTCTTAGTATATTTTCCTAGAATATAATATAAAGATAAATTCCTAAGTTATATTTTAACATCGCAAGATAGGTAATCCTATAATTTGTAAAAATACATTATAAAATTGAAAAGATTTAATGAATGAAAAAGAATTTTGAGCATAGATCTGCCCTTCATCCTATTGCATTCCTTAGCAAGTCTTTGGGTCCTAGAAGTCTTGGATTGTCCGTATATGATAATGAGTTCCTAGCTATACATAAAATAGGAAACTTAATGGGGGGGAAAAGAAGTCAACACAAAAAATAAAGGCATTTGAATATTTTTAATATAAACTCAATTTGGCCATATATAGGCAAATACAAATTAATGTGTCATATGAACAGAAAAGGGTTGGCCAAGCTCGATTTAAAAACTAAAATTTATATGTGTATTTTTTATTTGATCTAGAATACAAACGTTTTCGTAAAGTAACCCAAAAGAAAGAATAAATAATGGAATTTCAACTGCCAAATTAACGATGATGATAAATTAACTGAAAATTCTTAGAGAAAATAATCAACAAAAAATAAGAAGTGAATGATATCACAAAAAATTAGGAATATGTTGTTTTATGAAATATAGGTTATATTTCTTAATCATTTGCATATAAAAAAATGGGTATTTACGTGCAACGCTTATAGTTTTTACTAGCATCATAAAAAACAAAGAACAAAATGCATTGCACTCACACTAAATTCCACCTTTTAGCACTGAACTCCTTCAAATCTCAAAAAAGAGACGTACACCCCATAAAGAGATTTAAATGAGTAACATATCGTACTAATATTAATACAGATAATATTTTTGTCATAGTCTTATAAGAGTGCTAGTAGACATGCACTTAAAAAATCAAGAATATCATTTATCATCTCCAACACTGGGTCAAATATGTTTCGTTATGTAAAATGGCCCAACAAGTGATATAGTGAAGACATAAGTTCGTACAATTTCATTAATTCTTGAAAAACATAAACAACGAAACAACTGCTAAAAAAATTTGAGAAAAAAGATCATCAGACAAAAGTAATTTTGGCACAAAGATAAAATATGGGGCAGTGACTGGCGCGTAATTAAGATTTCAATCAAAGTTTCACCTGAATATGTTGACTATAAGGCAAAATACTAGACGTGTGAATTTTCCAGGAGCAAAATCTCTTTTTGAATTTTGAGGTGGTGAAATAAATTTTGCCTAAAAAACAAATGAAACATTGTGCGCGCGCGCGCATAATTTAATCAGCATAAAGTACCATAAGCTGTTGTAATAATCTGCAATTCAAATCCAGCTTGGTTAGCTTATCACAACCATGTGAAGATGCCTCTAAATACCATGCTAATAGTACAAGAAAATACATGAACCACGCAAACGAAATGCTCGATTCTCCTTGAACTTCACACCAAATATCGAGCATTAGTAAATGACACTGTCGACAAGAAGTCAAAAAGCTATAACTAGAAAACAAAACAACCTCATAATATACAATTCAGCTGCAATAGTGTGAAATGCTGACATAATCAGATGCCACCCGATGGTTCATAATCCCGCTCAGGTAGCACTAAGTGAGTAGCATGGCATGAGTCGTCGCACAACGTAACCCACGTTCCTCCCAATTCCATGTTTCCCTTTGCGGATGTTTGCTCATGTGAGGTATTTCACCATGTAAGGACCTTCAAGCTCATAACCCAACTTTCTATAGTAATGCCTTGTTCCCACACCGGAAATAACACCTATCTTTGTCGACCTATGCTCTCTTAGAGCAATTCGCTCTGCTTCCTCCATCAATAGTGTACCATAACCCTGGTGTTGTAGTTTATCAGCATCTCGTCCGTGAACAGGAACTGCAGTTCCATAAACATGTAACTCACGCACTATAGAACACTTCCCCGTCAGTTCTGGGCAAGTTACATTTCGCCCACACTTGCGCAACCGCAATAATCCAACAAGTATATCCTGGATAGACGCCAAATACACAACACATAAATGTGCATAATGATATAGTGAACAAAATCGGATATGACCGCATCAATAGGTCCTATATAGATTGCTAATAAACAAAGGGAGTAAAAGGAAAGATCAAACAATTAAATAAAAAAGGAATAATCACATGCACCCCAACACTTATTGGATAATTCACCACGAGCGCTTAGGTTTTGCAAATTACCAAGACACCCATCTGGACAACCCAAAAGACAGAGGGTGAAATTGTAATCAGCTTTTACTAACAAGGAGTGAAATTGTAATCAGCTTTTATCGATAGTGGAAGTTATTGTAATTTCTCAAATCTCGCGGTTTTTTTTGTAATTAGGGTTTCATGCATGGGTGCCTACTTAATTACCCCATAAAAAAACTCAATCCTTAAATTTTGGCATTTGAAGGGCATCAGGATTCCACCGCCCGGAAAGGAAAACAGCAATGACATCAATAAATCATAAGCAACAATTCAGATTGATTGAAAGCTATAATCTAATATGCAAACAAAGATATGGAGCTGCAAAGAGTATATTTGATGTTAGCCACAAAAATCAACTAAACTTGGAAGGATGACCTGAACTAAAATTCTTGAGATGAAACATGAGTAAAAATGGTATAAACAATATAATGATCGGTTTCTTCCACAGTTAAAAGAGACTTACTAAACGTGAATTGCGAATGCGGTAAAAGATAACTCCTATTTGAAATGTGTCTGAAAATAAGATTAAGCGTAATATTGCGTCTTGTCAAACTCTGAATGGATTAACACCAGCTAAAGGTCTTTGTTACACGCTCCGAAAGTAAGAAGTGATATATATAGTTCAATATTGTTCATTGTAACATTCTTTCTTAATATAAAATAGCCTTTATCACGAAGCCTTTCTACTCAACCAGGAACCAGCCAGAAAACAGCTGGCAAATAAATAATTAAGTCTAAATGGGAAACAGAGTATAATCTCCTATGGATACTAAGTCAGCGTCTTTCATCTTATCTCCAAGACCGTTCTCTTAGCCACCGCACATTCTCTATAATATTTTCATTTACGCTAAACAGCAGAGTTGATCACAAGAACAGGGGGTTTCCTAGTGCTGCAGAGCAGGCAAGGACCAGAAGTAGGTAGAAGGAAACAGGATGAGAATTGACGCACCTGGCGTGTATCTTCATATGAAAGAAATGTTTCCCAGCTCTCATTTGCAGTATAGTCTCGGCGAACGAGCTGAACTTCTTCTGGCTTTATATTGTGATGGATGTCCTGTTTTTGTTCAGCAGAAAATCAGTTTGCGAATAATATAGGAATATACCGGAGTACGCATGAAAATGGAAAAGAAACATGTGCACTTGCCTGGATTCCAGCTTCACGGGTTCGGACGTCTCGACATTTCAAGCCCAAATCATCCATCCGAGCAAGAGCTAGCTCCCGAAGATTCCCCTTCTCGACCCCAGAAGTAACTAAAGGCATGGGAATATCTCGCTGAACTCTATATACACGAGTCCAAGGGGGAACCATTGCCAGAATTCTAGCTACAATGTCCACAAGCTGTTCAGGTGGATAGTTCCTATACCTGTTCATGTTCATACACATAACTATTTTGGCGCTTACAGAAGGGAAAGTTTGGGCAGAAGCTGCAATGACCTCAAAACGACCATAATAAATTCGTAAATGTTAAAGCAGATACTATACCTGCCAGTTTTCCAAAGTTCATAAAGTCCAGTTCCACGAATCACTAAAGTGGGATAAATTTTAAGCCCGTCAGCCCTGAAGGAAGGGCTCTCAAAGAACTCTTTAAAACTTTCTATGTCTCGGTCAACTCCAACATTTGGAAGATCAGGCATCATATGAGCAACTACCTACAATGGGATGGACGAAAGAGCAACACAGATCACAAAAACAATATTGGACTTAAAATCAAAAGAAAGGGAAATTATGGTTGTGGAAACAATAAAGTCATAGACATGAGTGACATTACTTAAGTCAAAGAGCAGGGCGCTGGTGGGCTATTTTAGGTGAAAGACGAAAGACACTTCAAATTATGCTAGCTCATATAGTGTATGAGGCACCTTTACCCTGAGTTGATACCAAATCTTTCACAACTTATTTTGACTACACAGTTCCATAGATTGGTTAGCATTGATTTGATAATTGGCATCTATTCAGTTTTTTCGTCCAGATTCGTGGTGGCAATTAGGCAGTTGGGTTGTTACAGGGTGGTATCAATATTATGCCTCATTCATCGTCATTATATATATAGGGTGCAATACTATTAGTATAATGAAGCTGAGACATTGTTGTCATTTGAGCGATGCTGTAAACATATGCAATGGCAGGCTAGCTGCCAGCCCTGCAGAACAAGAAACAGGTAAATAGCGGGTTTGAAGGTGCATGCTTAAAACTCAATTTCAGGTTTCTATGTATGTGACTGGGCAGCATTCGCTGCCAAAAATGTTGTTTCATTGTCAAGTACAGTTGAATATTATCTGAGAAATTTGAAACTAGCACCATAAGATAGATATATTTCAACACACTGAAGCTCAAAGTAGGACATGTACAGGTGCCATCTGTGTGAATTTTTGTCTAGGGCAGGTTGAAAAACAGTATTGGAGGGGCAGGAGATATACAAGAAAGAGCATAGATTAGTTTTGTTCAGGTAGCTTAGGCAAGGAAGAAATAGGATTCCCCAAAAAAAAGGAGATTTACACATATAATATAGTTAGAAAACAGTCGAGGGAACACCTTAAAACCAGCATCCTTTGCCAAACAAAAGCAATCAGCCACAGCTGCTACTGTGTGGCCTCTATTGGTGTCACGAGCAACATCTTCATAAGTACTCTGCACTCCAATCTCTAGTCTTGTACAACCATAGGAAAGCATCTGCCTCAAATGAGGTCCTAGGCAGTAATCAGGCCGCCTAATATTTTAAAACAAAAGGCACTCAGTCACTCGTATAAAAAATTAGGGTACCAGTCTAATATCAAAATTCACGAAATAAGAGCATTAAAAGCAAATAGCTTTTGTTTCTCTTGTTTGAAAAAATATGCAAAGTTCTCTGGCTTATTCAGTAAGGTAAATATAATGAAATGAGACACAATCTGGTAAACACCAAAGGTCAAATCAACCAAACGGCCAGGTCAAAGAACAGAAAAGTTAGTCGACTTTTCTCCTCCTTTTCTCCAGGATCATATAACTCAATTACACTAAAATAGAACGGGACGGTTCAAGTGTTTAAGAATCACTGTCAACATTTTTCTGATGTTTTCACAAGGGCAAGGAAAGGCAATGGACAGAATAAGAAAATATTTTGCAACTTACGTTTCAATGGTCATCCCAATACACTTTGTTGCACTGTGCTCAGAGTAGGAAACTGCCTCTTCAACATTGGCAGAAGTGTGTCCTGACAAAGCATCATGAAGATTTCTTATAAAATAATCACGGTACTCTGATGGCAACGACATAAAAGTGCCACCCATCAAAATGAATTCGACCTGCATAGGTAGCATCCATAAAAATGAGAAACAAGGAATTAAAGTCAAGGTTTGTTAACTAAAGTGAAGAAACTTTAGACAGCGGTAACAAAGCAAACCTTATCAGCACTATGACCCAACCTCTTAAGCTGATCTATCCTGCTTCTTGCCTGGACGTAAGGGTTGTATCTAAAACACCAAAAAGAAAAAAACGATGAATGATCAAATTCTTGATATGCCTCTGTTTCTTTTCCAAGTTTGAAGATAAAAATACAAGTATCTGAACCTAATTAATTTAACAGACCAAAGAAGCGAAGGAAAATTCAAAACCGGACATGGAAATCAAAATTGACAAGTATCTTCAGAGTTAGTAAGAAGAACAAGTTCCTTATCCTGAGCTTTCCTTCATTAAATATCTCTGTCTAACTTATGTTAGATTCTATGTAATGTAACAATAAGCTTAAACAAGCAAGGTTTTTAGAGAAAAGTTTTGTTCCTAACACTCTAACCTCCATTTCACACCGCAGTCGAGCTCAACAAATTACACACACATATATATATATATATATATATATATATATTAAACAGAAATTACAAATCCGCATCACCCCTAGGGAAAGACGAAAAAAGGAATTACCTGGCCCTAATGGCACGCATGCTAGTAGGCTCATATCCAGTATAACTCTGCGTACTGTACTCAAAATCCGAATCCGGCCCTCCAGGACAATACACACATATATTCCCCGTCGTCGCAATATGCGGGCAGCGGTGCGGTTTCGACATAACGGCGACGACTGCAATCCCCGAAGCCGTTCGGACGGGTTTAGCCCTGAGTTTTGGCAATAGGGTTTCCTTCTCAGATTCCGGCAGGGCAGCTATCATCTCCACCAGCTTCGGAGCCTTCGAGAGGCCGTACTTCCGGCAAGCCGCGGATTTGACGGCGTTTAAGTCGACGTCTTCACCCCTGCGCGAGAGGTCAATCATCGTGGATACGATTTCGGCGATTGCTTTTACCCGAGCTTCTTCTTCCGACAGTCCATGGGATACAACTCCCCCGCGGCCAGGCCGCGGGAGCTTGCGGGGTTCGGCTACAGCCGCCGTCACCATGTTAGGAAAACGACGCCGTTCGTCGGGTCTACGTAATGCGCAACTAAAACCCTGGACTCTTGGAATTGTGGTACGGACGGAAGAGTGTTTGAGCAGGAGATGGGAAGGAGATGAGTGAGAGAAGTCATAAGATTTCCCCCAGGTCGTAACATCAGCAAATGCTTCAGTTTGGCCCATTATCACCCTACTGGGTTATAGTTCGGATACGGCCCAAAGGGCTTACTCCAATTATCAATTAGGCTTTTACTCAACTCGTACTGTACAATATTAGTGTCATGGTCTCAGCCCTAGAAGACAGATTTGACCAGCTTGGCCTAAACTAATTTACCTACATAAATCTCTACTAAAGCAAATCCTGCTTGGCTGCACAACTCCAAGCCATTCTCAAGGGATTAGAAATTGCGTGGGAAGTTCGCAAAACCAAGATCATTTTAGAGACATGATGTGTGTGGGTTTCACACTAATAATAATAATAATGCAATAAAATATATGATAATATAATATAAAGCATACGAATGAAAATATATGAACAAAAGATTTACGTGGTTCGGTCTAAACAAGACTTACGTCTACGGGTGTAAAGTGGTTGTCTTTTTTATTCATCCTCATAGGGGGTATTTATACAAGTAATTGATGGGTAAGAGTAGAATGGTAAGTCAACTATGCCTAAAATAAATAAGGTAATAAAAATAAATCATGATCCTTCCATTTTGGTCGAGATCGAATCACGTATAAATAGTAAAGAAAAGGTAATCTGCTGGCTTGACCTCCGCAGGTCCGTACATGGAAAGTATCTTGACTGATTGATTCTTGTCTAATCTTGCTCCCAGACTTGCCTTATATAGTATGCTCCACTTGTGCAGGTGAGGGCCGGGCGAACCTCCAGCTGAATGGATTTGAATAGAATGTCTTCTAGAATGATCCGAGTCCATAATGCCATTGGGATTAGGTCCATCAAGTATTAAATTAACCAGCTTGGCCCAAAGACCAATTTCAACCCACATCAAGACCGATTGTTGGGAAGCGATTAACAACATCGAAAATGCCACTCTTGCCCACCGATATTAGCCCACAATTACTTGCATTAGAGAGCTCCTCTAGCACATTTGGAGCGTAAAGCTTGTTCAAATTTGGAGAGAGGCGAACCAAGTGGCAGATGCGCTTGCAAAGTTAGGCCTCAACGGCGATGTGTGGACCAACCAAGTTCCAAACGAGGAAGTAGAAACTCTACTAGAGCTAGATAGAATGGCGACCATGTGGTCTCGTGATACGACTATAACCCCGGGTCTGTCGTGCGGAAATTCCCTCAAATGATCAAGAACGAAAATCTGTAATGAAGAAAAACGAAATGGGCTATGCGTATCACTTAAGATACTTTCTTAAGAACAACAATTTCCCCACTATGCAGGTGCTTCTTGGGAATAAAATTGTTCCCAGGATATAAGCCCAACACCAATTCTATTCAATAGACTGCATTCTATGAATAGATACACCTATCACCCATATGCATCGTGAACAAAAGAAGATAAAAAAAATTTAAAAAATAGCCAAGAGGGATTTTCTTCTTGTAATTGCTTTAGACAGTTCTCATTTCTGTCTATTTTCTCATAGAGCTAATTTTACTATCTCTCCTTCTTTTATCAATAGTCTACTGTAATTCATTTTCTTATATACATCTATTTACATATATATATATATAGAATGATCACAAATGAATTCAACGGTAAAAGGGACAATGGTGACTATTTGTGAATGGATGCTTCCAAGAATTGTAAAAACTCTTCAACATTCAAACCTCTTAACTTTAACGGCTAATTATATATAGTTTAAAATAAATTATGATTATTTATATATTAATATTAAATATATAATTGTAATGTATTTTGAAAATTTAAAAAGTTTCAACAATCCCTTAGTATTTTCAAAATAAACGAAGAAGAGGAAAAACACAAAAAACTTTAATCCATATTTGAAATATGATGTAATCAATAGGTGGAGTACCCTTGAACCTATAGATCGAACTAAATAAAATCAGGCTCTTTGACTAAGAGGATTAAACCTTGATCTTGTCATTGAGTTGTCTGAAATATATTAGTTCCACCATATTTGGGTGACGGTGACACAAAAGCCGCACATTAAAGGTCATGTGCTAATCCTGTGTTCGCGAGTGTTTAAAGATTTCACCAGGAAAAATCTAGTGGATGCGACCCTGACATCCTACACTCACATAGGCAAGCTTATAAAGAGTGTTTTCACTCACTCCAACTTGAATAAGTCTATAAGCATGTTAAGGACATATTGTCCAACCCTCCAAACTTTGTGAAAGATTAAAGTACATCACCTCATAGAAATAGGATTTATCATATAACATAACTGATGTACTCGAAAAGTATCCAAGTTACCTTTCCAATGGATTGGCCTAAAGTTAAAGTTCCCTTGAACTTTTAGAAAGATATTATACAAATATCTTAATTAAAGTAGGCTACAACTTTAGTTATCCCAACTTGCACTGGTATATATCCTATTTCCCTCGAGGTTTTATAAATTATTTTCTCCATAAAGAGCTTTAGTAGGTGTATCCACAATCCCCTTAATATCTCATCCAAATTAAACCCTTCCTTCTAGTGACATTGTCACATATTCAAATTCAAATTCCATTAAGGACATTACTACATAAATCCATTTCTTTGACAACCTAGCCACCACAATGCCACTGATAATAGTCAACCATCTATCAATAGACTTGAGCTCAATTTCTCAAGATACTGCATTACTATCACACACCAAATAAGAAGCTTAACCATTCTAGTCAAAATATAGATTTGAACATTCTATTTTACACAATTGTTATAAACATTTCTCTGAACCATCCTAAATCATATCATTTTACTTCCAATTATCATTTATTAAACATATATAAAAACACATGTCCTCTTCATTACTACTTAGGACAGTGCACATAATAATTGGATACATGCGTAGAAATTTCAATTACCATAATCTTATTTAAAAATCATATATGCAATTTGCTAATATGACCAATCTTAATTGCAGTTTGTTGGGGAAATTCCCTCAAATGATCAAGAACGAAAATCTGTAATGAAGAAAAACGAAATGAGCTATGCATATCACTTAAGATACTTTCATAAGAACAACAATTTCCCCACTATGCATGTGCTTCTCGGGAATTAAAATTGTTCCCAGGATACAAGCCCAACACCAATTCTATTCAATAGACTACATTCTATGAATAAATACACCTATCACCCATATGCATCGTGAACAAAAGAAGATAAAAAAATAGAAAAAATAGCCAAGAGGGATTTTCTTCTTGTAGTTGCTTTAGACGGTTCTCATTTCTGTCTATTTTCTCATAGAACAGATTTTACTATCTCTCCTTCTTTTATTAATAGTCTACTGTAATTCATTTTCTTATATACATCTATTTATATATATATATATAGTAAAATCTGCTCTATGAGAAAATAGACAGAAATGAGAACCGTCTAAAGCAACTACAAGAAGAAAATCCCTCTTGGCTAGTTTTTCTATTTTTTTTATCTTCTTTAGTTCACGATGCATATGGGTGATAGGTGTATCTATTTATAGAATGCAGTCTATTGAATAGAATTGGTGTTGGGCTTGTATCCTGGGAACAATCTTATTTTCTGAGAAGCACCTGCATAGTGGGGAAATTGTTGTTCTTATGAAAGTATCTTAATTGATACGCATAGCCCATTTTGTTTTTCTTCATTACAGATTTTCGTTCTTGATCATTTGAGGGAATTTTCCCAACAATTTTGAGAAGACCACTTATATATTGGTCAAGAAGTGTACACAATAAGTTGAACATGTGGACCATTTGATGACCGGATTTGAATCTTTGGCCTTCGAAGAAACTCTCCTTTCAGAAATAATGCACTGGTGGATCATCTCTTTTTTTAGTTTAGAAATGGTTTGCGTGATGTTCAGTTTATTCAATTTATCAAAGAAAATTGAGTAAAATCAGTTACCATGATGCGACATGGTAATCCGACAAGCAGTGTGGAAGATGTTAATCATGTCATCATTGGAAATTCTGGAAACAGTCAAATTACAAAGATAAGTATTACATTCTGTTAATCATGATCATAAACAGAATTTTTATCTCCTGATGTTAAGGTAAAGAACATAATGCAAATAAGAGGAAACTCGATGAGAAGCCAATCAGAAATAGGACTTTGAATCAAAGATAAGTTTTCTTCTCTATTTGATGATTAATTATTTTCAATTTCGACGTGATGGATGATGATGATGATATTTTATGTTGATTTTGTTTGTGTGATACTTGGTATTTGAATCAAATATCACGTATTCTAAATTCTTGTAATATCTATCTACTTTTCTGTCTACAAGTGTTTTAGATGCATAGCAGATTATCTTTAATTTTGAAAGGGTAGGTTTTACTTTTAAAAAATATGTTGTGTACAAGGGTTTTGCAACAATTCCATTTTCTAGAGGTAATATATGATTTATGATATTTGTTAGTCTATTAAATAATGATATTATCATCTGCCTATCTAAATAATTATTTGTTTTGAAATGTCATGAGATTTAATAATGGAAATCTAGTCTCTGTGTGTATTAGTTAGGAGAGCACAATTACTTTTTCCTTGCTCTCCTATTCGTTGATTAGAAGACGTTTTACTTGTAATCCTCTTACACCCGAGTTAAAGAGATGGCACTCATGACATCGGCTTCCGTATTAATTAACGAGTCTGTTGATGAATAGATGTGATGACAAATTTTCTGAATGGCCACATGCATTTTCTGAAGTTCTAACGGTTATAAATATTTGAATTTGAAAAATCATAACTCTATCTGCTTGCGTGGTGAAATTGTTCGTGATAAATTGGATATATATATATATATATATATATTTAAATAGTAAAAGTTTCATAGATTTAGAATGATTTAACATTAATTTCATTCAGCCGGTGGAGGCTGGATGTTTAATTATTTGTGATCTTTAGGAAGAGTTACATAGCTCTTGGAATCATAGCCATTCCCAACAGCCATCTTTATTCTTATTTATTTTTTTTTACTGTGAAAAGTGCCTATATACATAGACCCATACATTCTGATTTGAACTCCTTCAATCTATTTGCAAATGTAGCATTTGGGAAAGGTTGACATCCTTTTGATGCATTATACCGTTCCGAACCGGAACAACCCAGAATATATATTTGAGTATATATATTAGTCGTTGCATGAAATCGATTTTCGTCCCAATGTATGGATGGCAGAATGCAATTGTCAAAAGCTTATGTGAAAATATTTTGAATTGTTTATGTTTGTTAAATTCTTACTGTGAGAATTTGAATTGTTAAAATGTTTATCATGCTATATATACATATATGTATATAGCTAGACTAGACACATCAAAAAGTTGCATTTCATTAATTTTGGAAGATATGCATTTGATGAGACCTCTTTGAAGTGGATAAATATTGGAAACCTTAATGCATGTTTACGCCAAGGCGTTGATTTTAATTTAGCCTTGCGAGCAAGACATAAATACAAGTTTATGTGGAAATATGATTCATGAAATATAAAGAATGCATATTTACATACTGTTGAAAGGTGACAGAAATTAATGGTTCTATAACCATGTGATAGATTTGTCAAAGTGTATTTCTTGACTTGAGATGAAATGTGATGCAATATATGATGTACATGTAATTATACATCTGGTTAAGTAAATAACTTATGATAATCCAGTACTAATGGATGGTTGTTTACACTTAGTGGTGATGTGCTGGCTTGGTTATTGAGGAATCAGACATATACCGTTATGTCCTCAATGATTAGCATGGTAGTTTTTTTCTTATGAAAACAAAATGTGGGGGGTAATAAAGTATCTAATTATATATTCACTAAAGAGATGCAAATTTTTTTGTAGTTATTACCCCTTATGATGATGATTTCATGAAATCTTTTCATATCTGGAGTAGATATAGAATCAACAACTATATTGTTCATGATTTTATGTTAAATACATGAGACATGTTAAATGTGATTTGGGTGTCAACGTTATGAGAGAGAACGGAAAAATTATTATATCACAATTTCAAATTATGTCATGTTTTTACTTATCTTTGCATGAGGAATGTGTCTATTCGTGTAAAGAAATAGTGCGAAATAGTAAGACTCATAGTTTAAGAATTATATATCAGTACTGATACATCTCTTTGAGTAGACGTTGATATTGGCATGAGTTATCTTCACTGCTATTAAGATCGGTCATATTAGCAATTGCATATATGGTTTTTAAATGAGATTATGGCAATTGAAATTTCTACGCATGTATCCAATTATTATGTGCACTGTCCTAAGTAGTTATGAAGAGGACATGTGTTTTTATATATGTTTAATAAATGATAATTGGAAGTAAAATGATATGATTTAGGATGGTTCAGAGAATTATTTATAACAATTGGGTAAAATAGAATGTTCAAATCTATATTTTGACTAGAATTGTTAAGCTTCTTATTTGGTGTGTGATAGTAATGCAGTATCTTGAGAAATTGAGCTCAAGTCTATTGATAGATGGCTGACTATTATCAGTGGCAGTGTGGTGGCTTGGTTGTCAAAGAAATGGATTTATGTAGTAATGTCCTTGATGGAATTTGAATTTGAATATGTGACAATGTCACTAGGAGGAAGGGTTTAATTTGGATGAGAAAGATTCCCAAGGCATCCTATTCAACCAAATACCAAATATTGCGATAACAATGCAGTTATTCACTTGACGAAAAGTATGTGATTTACAAGTAAGTATTAAATTTATTTATAGAGAATATCGCTATATACCACAATTAGTAGAAAGTGGAAAGGTCGTAAAGACTAATGAGATGTTAAGTGGAAAATTCGTAAAAACTAATGAGATATTAAGGGGATTGTGGATCCACCTACTAAAGCGCTTTATGAAGAAAATAATTTATAAAATCTCGAGGGAAATAGGATATATACCAGTGCAAGTTGGGATAGCCAAAGTTGTAGCCTACTTTAATTAAGATATTTGTATAATATCTTTCTAAAAGTTCAAGGGAACTTTAACTTTAGGCGAATCCATTGGAAAGGTAACTTGAATACTTTCCGAGCACATCAATTATGTTATATGATAAATCCTATTTCTATGAGGTGATGTACTTTAATCTTTCACAAAGTTTGGAGGGTTGGACAATATGTTCTTAACATGCTTATAGACTTATTCAAGTTGGAGTGAGTGAAAACACTCTTTATAAGCTTGTCTATGTGAGTGTAGGATGTCAGGGTCGCATCCACTAGATTTTTCCTGGTGAAATCTTTAAACACTCATGAACACAGGATTAGCACATGACCTTTCATGTGCGGCTTTTGTGTCACCGTCACCCAAATATGGTGGAACTAATATATTTCAGACAACTCAATGACAAGATCAAGGTTTAATCCTCTTAGTCAAAGAGCCTGATTTTCTTCATTACACACACACATATATATATGTATAGAATGGTCACAAATGAATTCAACGGTAAAAGGGACAATGGTGACTATTTGTGAATGGATGCTTCCAAGAATTGTAAAAACTCTTCAGCATTCAAACCGCCTAACTCTAACGGCTAATTATATATAGTTTAAAATAATTTATGATTATTTATATTTTAATATTAAATATATAATTGTAATGTATTTTGAAAATTTAAAAAGTTCCAACATGTCGGGCTAGAAGTCTAGGGTATCCCCCTTTTCCCCAAAATAAAAAAAATAAAAACTCTTCACATCTTGTTTGGTTGAAGGATTTTGGGGTAGAAAAGAAAAGAAAGTAAAAGGAAAGTAATTTTTCTTGTTTGGTTACTAGGGGAAATTTGGGGGGGGGGGGGGGGGGGGGGGGGGGGGGGGGAATGTTATACTAAAAATTGGACGCTGCGCGACTTTCACTCCAGCTCCCCCTCTGGTCTCTTTCTCTCTTTCTCGCTCAAACCTAAAAATGATTTCTTGCTTCTCTTTCTTCTTCACTCAATAGAAATGCAAAAGCAGATAGATATGAGTAGTTTTTTTTTCTTTTACCCTTGGGATGTCTCAATATAGAGAAAATTTATCGGGTACTTTTCAAAAAAAATCGCAATCGAGCCTCAATCAACAGTTGCCTCCAACAGAACACCAAAAATGTCCTTTGAAAAACATTGTTAGGAGATCTTCCTCATCTATTCATCCTTCAATCGGTTCAATTGGTAGTGGGTCAGATCAATTTTTGAATAAATCTTTTGATTCATTTATGGATTTGGAGCCCCAGTATTCTCATGGTCTTGTTGATGAGGCAATTTTTGAGTATATGTAATCAATTGTAGAATATTTATATTTTTTAAAATATATGTATTTTGGAAATTTCTGGATATGGGTCAGATTATATAGCTGAAATTTTTCGTATAGCTTGTACAATATAGTATGTATTTTTCTGATGGGTTTGCCAAGATGATTGATATGAGAATGCTGACAAAGTGTTTGTAGAACTGCCTCCATTTAACTTATTGGTTATTCAGTGAAAAATTGTTTAGCTATTTGAAATGGTTTGAAATAATCTACACAGAAGATTATTAACTACAATAGAAAAATAGAGAAAAAGTAAGTAATTTTTTTTTTAAATAAGCTGCTTTAGGCCATAAAAAATTATACATATGATAAATCCTGTTGAGCGGTACATAGAAACTTCTACTTTGAGATATTCAAATATTTAATCTTTTTGTCTGTTTAAGCAAATGATAGATCATTACTATGTCTAATTTTCTACAACACTTTCATCTACTTTTTTCACAATCTAGATGGATGTGGATAGCGAGGATCAATGGGAAAAATTGAGAAAATGGGTTGCTGCTTGTGTTGTTGAGCAACTCATGTTATTTTTCCATGACAGGCAAAGCCAACTGCGTCGAACATCCTATATACTCCAATTCCAAACTATGAAAACTTGAATGAGATTTTTGGAAAAGACGTGCTACGGTGTGTCGAGCTATTGGTGTGAAACAGAGGTGAATGTGATGTGGTGCTATGATGCAATAAAATACATAATATTAACCTTCATAGGATTGTGCAAATTTTAAGATTCTCGTTTTGAGTGTTTTTAATATTTTTTTTGTCAATTTTTATCATTTTTATTTGTAAATATATTTAATCAATATAACATTATCTATTATTTTATTTATAATGTTCATATAATCATTATTTTTAATTAAGTCAATCATTTCACACATCATCAAATCGTCAATTCTAACCATTTTTAGAAGTAGAACCAAATATACCTACATTTTCACACGAAAATCAAGAAGCTAAATTTCCAATACGTTTTAAAAAATGATGCTTGAAATAAAATAAAAATAAATCCAAAAAGAGCCTAAGCGACGTGTGCAATTTACACTAATAAAAAGTTTAAGCTAGAATTTCTACCTATAATTAAAAGCATTTAAGGGTGAGGTGGTGAAATAAGAAACCTAATGACCACACAAGATCTTCTGTTGCAAAATAATGTTGCATTTTATATTGCATATCATGTCTGCCCGACAAGTATATATAATTCATATTAAATTTATATTGAAAAAAATATATTATACACATATCATTCGCATATAAAGTGTAATATTACGAGCAATAGAAGATTCCAACAACTAATGATGTAATAGAAAGATCCGTACTGATGATTTGACACATGTACATGCTGCTTCAAGCGTTTTTAGTTCTTGTAATTGAGTAGGTGAAATGCAATAACATTATTATAAGGAAGTTAGCAATTTTAGACCCCAATTGCATATGCCAAGTCAAATTTAGACCCTTTTGAAAAAGCAAGACATTTTTAATCCCCTGTGGGACCCATTCAATTGAAAGTTCTAAAATACCCGTACTAACCAAATTGTATTAAAAGGAAAGAATAATCCCTGTGGGAACCATTCACTTGAAAGTTCTAAAATACCCTTACTAACAAAATTATATTAAAAGAAAAGAATAAATTAGCCATTTATCAAATGTCTAAAATAACCTTACATTCAATTCAATAATAAAAAAAAGAGAAAACTAATATTAAATGCCAAGTCCCCCTTCTTCTTCCCCTTCCAGCAGCTGCTGAGGAATCTATTTCTGTTGAATAGAATTTTCCCCAATTCAGTCCAAATTTAGGGTTCTTCTTTCCCCAAAATTTTTCCCCCAATTGATTCGAAATTCTTTACAATTGATTGATATTTACCAAAGAAAACTTGTGCATTGTTTTCCTCAACTGCAGAAGACAGCAATTTGTTGCTTTGGTCATGTGTTTATAGTTGTTCGAGGTGCATTTGGAGTTTAATCGACCTGAATACTTGGTAACTTTGTACATTATTTCAATTTTGTTTTTTATGTAGTTTTTTGAACCAATTTTGGCTTCTTCTTCTTCATCATTGTGACTGTGTGTGTATTGTGATTTTGAGGTTGGTTTCCAAGATTAATTCTGTTGAATAGTTTCTAAGATTAATCATGTTGTTATGTTGTGCGGTAGGCAATGTAAATGTGGGCAATGTAGGAAGGTTGTAGAGTAATGGGTATACTCGTTAAATAGGAATGTCCTTCTGTATACTACTGTATAATTCAATCATAAATAGTTTCAATAGCAAAAACTATTTTTTGTTGTTCCTTTTAGGAAAATATCAGACTATCTGTTGTACTATAGATACGGTGGAGAATGGCGGAGGAAAGATGGAGAACTAGGAGCATATGAATGAATTTCAAGGAATAGTTATGAAATGCACAATACAGTAATTGGAGAAGAGGGAGATGATCTTAACGCGGTAACGGTTTCAAAGTTTCATGATTTTATATTTGAAAGGGCTCCTTTTAAACATGATGACTTTGACATTAAATTGAGTTATATGCTTTTCTCCTGTAAAGGTTCGAACCCTAAATATATTTTGACCGATTTTGATGTAAAGTGTTATCTTATGGACCAATGTCGTGTATCTAAATGTAGAAGCATTCTCCATGTTGAGCTTATTAAGAAGATGATTCTTGTTGAACATAATTGATTTTAAAATGGTAATGGTGTTGATATTCACGGTGTGGAATCTAATACTGAGGACTCACGTTCTTATGTGGATGTCAATTTGGTTGACGACTATACATCTGCCGCTAGTCGGCCCGGTGTTGTTTTAGATAAGCCGATGTCCCCGCCCATATCGATGGCCTCTGCCCCAACTCCTGTGAAACAAACTCCTTCAATTAATGAAAATTTAAAATCAACTCCCTTTTTTACTTCAAATGTTGAAAATATGCAATCAATTCCTGCGACTCCCTCAAGTCCAATACCTGCTTGCACTACACCTTTCTCAAGGGATGACTCAATTCCAATTCTTCGAGCTACCGTAAGTGAACCTATTCCTGATAAGGTTGTTGAAACCTTCAGTTTTGATGATGGTATAGATCTGCCTATTGGACATGAATTCAAAAGCAAAGATGAGGTGTTTGACGTGGTTTTGAAAGCTTCGATGAAACCACCTTTCAATTTTAAAAGATCCAAGTCAACAACAAAGATATTCTCTTTTAATTGTAGGGTCCCGAATTGTAAGTGGAGATTGCGTAGGGGAAAGACCGGAGGGTTAGATGTTTTCTCCTTGCGCATTCATAATAATATCCATACATGCTCACCTTCAGTGGGGTTTAGAGCAGAAAAAAGTAGCTCATCGCGGGTTTCTAAGATGTTGATAGAGACTTTCCCATCTCAGTATGATACACCGGCGCCAAAAACAATAGCTGACATGATATTAAACCAAGGCCTTCATATTTCTTACTCCAAAGCCCTGCGGGGCAAATATCTAGCGAGAAGTACTATCAGGGCTGACCCAGAGGAAAGTTACTCTTTTCTTCTGAGTTATTTGTATATGCTAATGAAGGTGAATCTCGGTACAGTTACTGACATATGTACAGATGTGGATGCGAAGTTTGTGTCTTTATTCTTTGCATTGGGAGCATGCATCGAAGGATTTAAGGTCATAAGGAAGGTAATTGTTATTGACGGTACGCATTTAAAGACCAAGTACAAGGGTATATTATTAGTTTGCACTGCACAAGACGGCAACAAACATCAATATCCTCTTTATTTTGGTGTAGTAAAAAGTGAATGCAATGCATCATGGTCTTGGTTCTTGGACAAGCTTAGCAAGGTCATACCCGATTCTGAAGATTTGGTCATCATTTCAGATAGAAACGGAAGCATCATAAATACAGTTCCGGTAGTGTATCCCAAGGCTTCACATGGATTCTGTGCGTATCATATCTCTCAAAATATTAGGACTCGTGTTAATACTGGCAGGGGCATTAAACAGAAAAATGAAGCTCGCGAAAGCGTGTTTTCGAAGTTCATGGCTTGCGCCAAGCATACACTATTCAAGAGTTCGAAAAATGTTTTGATGACCTAACAAGAAGGCAACCTCGTACATGTGTCAAGTTTCATGAGTATATTCAAGATCTACTCCTTATAAAGGAGCGTTGGGCCAGGTGCTACTTTGAATGTTCACGATACAATATTTTGACTTCCAACGGAGTTGAATCCATTAATGTTGTCTTGGTTGGTGCTCGATCATTTCCATTGATTCTTATGTTGGATGAGATAGTGAACTTGATATGTCGGTGGTTCAATAAGTACCGCAATGAATCTTGTGAGGATGGATTGTCACAACTCCTAACTCCAGAAGCTGAAAGCACATTTCAAGCAAGGAAACACGAGTGCAATTTCTATAAAGCTAAAGAACTTAATAAGTTCTCAGGTGAGTATATGGTCAAAAGCACGGGGGCTTTGGAGCACAAAGAAGCTTTCTCTATTGACCTCCAGAAGAAAAAATGTAGTTGCCAAGTTTTCGACATTGACCATATCCCTTGTGAGCACGTGCTTGCTGCATTTTCCGGTGATGATGAAGAATTGATTTCTCTATGCTCGAAATACTACTTGAAAGAATTATGGGCGTTGGCGTATTTCCAAACCATATACCCTGTTCCTAGTCAATCCACTTGGATCATACCTGATGAAGTAAAGGCCATTCGGGTGGTAGCTCTGGACTAGAAGAGAAGGACTGGAGTGTCTCAGTCTTTTAGAATGGAGGCAGGTGGACAGAAGGTTCGCAAGAAGTCAAAGAGACAAAAAGATCCAAGAAAGTTCTAAACTAAACTATGGAGATGTATGATTTTTTAATTCTTTATCTTTTGATAATTTGATTAATAGTTGATATAAAACTATGATGGATTAGTGAATGATTGTTTCTCCAATCTGGTGGGTACTATAATGTTGTATTTTTTTAACCATGTAAATTGTTCTAATTGATTTAAAGTATGTACTATCCTATATGTATTTGTATGGGGAAATGAAATTGAAAGACTGTGTAGTGAATAAAGTGGCAAGCTTGCTTTAAATTCCCAAGAATCAATTTATGCACTGTGTAATTTCTAGCCTTTCCAGTGGAAAACTCTCATACACACTTCCACTCTGTGTTTATACTGAGTCATATCTCGGCAGTCTACAGAAAATACTCCTGAGATTGACATGTGGTATATACAGTATAATTATTAGATAGATTGGACCCATTCACTTGGAAACTGAGCCAAACAACCAATTTAATGCCCTAATTCATTAAATTCCACCTTAAATTTACCAGTGGAAAACTCTCATACACACTCCCACTTTGTGTTTATACTGATTCATATCTCGGCGGTCTACAGAAAATACTTCTGAGATTGACATGTGGTATATACAATATAATTATTAGATAGATTGGACCCATTGACTTGGAAACTGAGCCAAGCAACCAATTTAATGCCCTAATTCATTAAATTCCACCTTAAATTGTCACCAACCACAAACAACTTGCCATAATTCGATTGATCTTCCAACATAGATAGCCGAGAAGACCAAGAAGTTGATCAGTCTCATCTCAATTCACGAGAAGGTGAGAAGTTACATAAAGTGTTTCTATTTATACCCAACTTATTTATTTATCCTCCTAATTTAACTTTACTATCTATCTGCCTCTCTCTCTCTCTCTTTTGTCTCTCTCTTTCAAGAGCTAATCTGCAAGGACTGATCGATGGCAACTTCCCTTTCTTCCACCGCTTGCAGAAGAATAATACAGAGACAAATGAGGGAATTGCAAAATCAGTCCTTTGTCGTTGGTATGGAGTTTCAGCCAATTTTTCTTGTATCTTTCTTGTAAAAGTTACTGTGAATTTGAATGAATGGTTCTTATGATTACGTTTGGAGGAGTGGGACTGATTTAAGCCTAATTTACAAAGCAATCTGTGATGTAATATTATTTTTTTGCATGGTTTATTCGAAATTGCAATGATTGTTGGTAGTGAGTATCTATTATACTTTATGTGCATGCTTTTAGATGGCAATGTGAGGTTAACATGTCTTCATTACTTCATGCAGAAGTAGGCCCCATTTTAGAAGACATATATCATTGGCACACTACAATTTTGGGTCCTCCAAACAGCCCCTTTTCCGGAGGAAAATTTGTTCTAAATATTAATTTTCAACCCGAGCATCCACTTAAGGCACCCATGGTAATTTGTTGTTACCTTTTACTTTGACTGCCAGTGGTGTTACACATAAGTTGATACCCTTCAATTAAGTTTTGCACTGATCAGGTACGTTTCCAAACCAAGATTTTTCATCCAAATATCAGCAGCAGAAGTGGTGGTATTAGCATGCGTATCCTCAGAGAATATTGGACAAGCAGCATTACTATGTTGAATGTATTGTGACAGTCAAATATTCTTTCCTAATTTAACATCTAAATCTATTTTTGTGATGATGGATTTTCTTTAGGTGCTTGACTCTATTCGCTCCATGTAGATTGAGCCGATTCTGGATGAAGCTCATCCCGATGTTGCTGACACTGCTGAAATGTACAAAAATGATAGAGCAATGTATGACTCCACTGCACAATCCTGGACTGAGTTGTATGCGATGGAGAGAAATTTTCAGTAGGGGGTTTCTGTTTCAATAATGTTAAGTATGTACTTTTTTGAAGAAGAAATGATGTTATGAATGTTAAGTATGTTAAATATATGATATTGTAGGGGTATTCTATGTTAAATATGTAAAATGTTTTAAATAGGTTCAATTTTAAGGGGTATTCTTTTTTAATTATGTTAAATAATTTTTTTTCTTTAAGTAAATAGATAAATTTGTTCTCCCTATCAAAACAAGGAATTTGTTCACCACAATACGAATCATGCAAAGTCGACCAGCAAAGCAAAAGCACAGTTTAACTAACATTTCTAACCACAATCCTCAAATGTTTCATTGCATTACATCTACTCAACGCTTAGTAGAAGAAGCCAATAACTATACCACCAACATTTTTCCTTCGAGCTTCTTCCTGGTCCATTATTCTGACAGAAGTTGTCAGCTCAATATAACCGAGGGTCACTCAAGTTGCAAATTTATTTTGAGAAAAGTTCAAATTCAGGCGAATATTCCGCCGGAATATGCTGTTATATAAGAATTTGCAAATCCCGTGAAGTTCAGGAGACAAAGTGAAAAAAATAAAAGTTTATAAAAAAAATAATAAAAACGGCCAAAGTTCAGGGAGTTTAATGTTTGGCACAATGTTTGTTATACTGTGTAGCAATCTGGCCAGTATACGAAATATACTGGTTATACTGAATACCAATCTAGCCTGTATATTTCATACCATATTCTATGTAAAATATTTAGTACAACCAGGCAAGAGAGCCGACATCAGGGTTAAAAAACTTAGTACCATATTTCAAATTGGGGATTCTTTGGAAGTTATGGTTATATGCCAAAAGTAGGCAAGAGAGCCGACATCAGGGTTCCTAAATCTTGGCACAATGGTGTCGAGCCCCCTGCCAATACTTTTGGCTCAATGCTTGTTATACTGGGTAGCAATCTATCCAGTATACAAACAATACCGGTTATACTGGGTACAAATCTTGTCAGTATATTATTGGCACACGTGGGTGAAATTTTCCCGCCCAAATTTGTGAAGATAGTGTTTATCAAATCAGAGATCAACCTTTTACAAAATAAGTACATAGATTTACAAAATATCCTTTTACAAACTAATTACATATATTTATAAGACAATCATGCCACATACGTGAAACGAAGTTGGACATTTTACGATAATCTTGGAAACATCCTTATCGACAACCTTTTGCTTACTCTCTCAGGGTCAGTACCAAACGCGGCGTTGCACACAATATTTATTCTCTCCAACTGAAATGCGTGCGCCAACACGTACATAATGTAGCTCATCTCGCATTCAGTGCTCGTGAAATTTGTTATACTAACCACCTCCAAATTTTTCAATCCCAACTCACCCAAATTTCACTCTTGTACATATTGACCAACATTTGTGGGATTGTTTACCAAGATGTCACTCGCTTACAAAACAAGTGAAAAACAGAAACCATTTTATTTTTGCAATTTTAGAATTGAAAGTGTTAATTAACCATGTTATAATCAATAAATCATAAAATGTAAAATATTACCACCAAATTAATTGAAAATGTTTCCAAGTTCGGACATCTGGTAATCATCACCAGTGTCATTGCGAGATGTTCGATCTTGTTCAAACATGTAATATTCAAGCTGGACATATCGACAAAATAGTACGAGGACACACGACGATGTAAACCATCAACGTTGGCCAAAATCTACCAAAGTACCAAAAATATAAATTCAAAAACAACTTCATAGATTTGATGCACACACAATAAACCCTTATTGAAAAAAATGATAGGTATATATGTCCCAAAACCATCGACACATGAGCTTCATCAGTGATGAATAATTCTTTCACCATTTTAACAACCTCTCAATCGAAAAGGTTATCAGTGCAATTTTTTTCAAAGTTAATGACACCACCATGTAATATCCATTGCAACGTACAAGCTCTAGACACATGTGTATACCCCGACAGCCCCTGATTTTATGTCGTTAAAATAACCAACACCTCTAGATTGGGGATACGTAGGTTTACTTTGACATTACTCTGGCCATGGTTGAACGCCATTTTGAATATTTTCAAACCAGGCAAATAACCCGCAAATTCACTAAGATTTTGAAAATCACAACTACATAATTGCAACTCCTCTAACATGGGAAACCATTTTCCAATCTTACTGCCAAAATGATTGTCAATCATAACAACATGCTTCAATACTAAT
Source organism: Buddleja alternifolia (assembly GCA_019426215.1). Taxonomy (NCBI): domain Eukaryota; kingdom Viridiplantae; phylum Streptophyta; class Magnoliopsida; order Lamiales; family Scrophulariaceae; genus Buddleja; species Buddleja alternifolia. The sequence goes on from CM033391.1 coordinate 27,794,503, forward strand.
TTTTTCAAATTTGGGAACTTAATTCCATTCTCTCACATAACAATATAGTTAGGTAGTGATAATTTCAAATCAACAACCGTATGGGAGAAAAATAGGCTGCTAGGGGGAGAGTTCAATAATTGACCGGCTACTTTTAGTTTTTGAACCTGGTGATCAACACCAAATAAAACCCACTCTTCCCTAATCCCGTCCCCACCTCCCTCCCCCCTACCAAAATCAAATAACAAAGTATGCACAACACTATTGTTATGTTGATCAAGAGTATGATTAACAAAATTAGTAAAATCTATGCCTCTGTACAAATAATTATTATGAAGTAGAAAAGCCCCATGAGAGAAGTGAAGTTTAGGGATGCAGTACCAAAGATGTTGGAAATGCTTGGATACAAAACCCAACCTGGATGCCTCCACCACTGATAGCTTTAATAATCTATCCATAATGTGAAATATCACATCGGGAGGAAGCGTGCTTAATCGATCTTCAATATCCATGTCAGAGTGTTATAGAGGTGAAAGATTAGTAGATTGAAAGATGATGGGTAAAAGGCCGGGTTTGGATGTAAAATTTTCAAACTCCAATATTTTCCTCTCTTCTTGTTAGTCCTGCTTTGCTATTGAAAGTGTTTGGGAAATTCGAATTTTATACACTCGGAGGAAAAACAGAGTCACAGGTGAAAGAAGGAACGAAGAAAGTGAGAGTGAAGAAGGTGAAAGCTTTCTGTAGAGGATAAGAAGGAAAGGGAAATGGGCAGGTGATTAATTAACTTCCTCTTAACAACTGTCAAAATGTAAACTTACCCACTAAATTGGTGGTGGGTGAACGTATGGTGATGAGTCTTTCAAACTTCCTCTCACCCCAATCGAGGTGCTAACTTCCCCACATTTATTATACTGTTTTGAATGACTTCTAGTATATGTAGTATAACTATTATACTGGAGTATAAGTCCTATATTGAATAAATAGATTGGATAAATGGAATTGAGAACCAACCACTTTAATGCATTAAATTCCATCTTAATTTTTTACCAACCACAAAAACCTTTCCACTAATGGCCACTATGTTTTCAAATACTAAACCCTAATATTTTACAGTATTGTATCTGACATAATTCTAATTGTGAATTACAAGTTAAAAAATTTAGTAGAAAGCAATAAATTTTAAGGAATATACTAGTTAACTGGGTACCAATCTGGACAGTATACAGATAATACTTGTTATACCGCGTACCACTATACACAGTATATTTCATACCATATTCTGTGGGTGGTGTGTAAATATTAAAGTCCTAATGTTTACAAAATGAATGTAAGATACGTATTTAATGCCTTTAGTATTTGTTAGTAACTGTAAAACTTGACTCTTTAAATATTTGTCAGACAAAAATATTTACAAGTTGAGCAATTTCATTGTTCATCAATCAACTCTCATTTTCAAAATCTCCTTAACTACCCTCTGCCGAAAATACGACATGTGAGCCTATCTAAAACAAAGACCAATGTTAGCCGAACTACTACAAAAGTCGGCGTACTTGATCATGAACATTCCACAGTCGTAGTTATTTTCCTGTCGAGGAAGGTTCGTGGTGTACTCGTGATTCCACAAACTCAAATCAATTAATTCTCCGCTGTTGTGCTTCACCTCATCAACAAAATACATAGCTACAAATTTCATAACTTCTTCATCTTGTCCACCATCAGAATCAAGATACTGCAGCTTTTGTTCCTTTTTGTTGATAATAGGCGGGTTTGTGAATAGGCACAAAAATTTTGTCACAATCAAGGAGGTGATATCCCAGTTTGTTCAGGGTCGTGACAGTCGTCCATTCCTTGACCGAATTGAAATCATATACACGATTACGAACCAAAATTGGATAAAAGAAAGTACTAAAATAATGGCACCGTAAAAATTTGGTTGGCTCCCTCCTCTCTCTTGCTTTCAACAATTGAAAAATACATATTAATCACATCAGAGTTAAGCCAACTTCTTGCCCGCAAACACCGTAACTATTTGCCGGTTATCTAAATATTCGAGGGAGTGTGAGTCATCAACACTTTTTCAGAACTGGAAAAGTTCAAGGCTTCGGAAACAGCCTCTTTTTCTTTTGGAGTAAGAGGTAGAAACAAATCCCGAGCTATATCATTGTTCACCGGTTCTATAACAGTATTTGGGCCCGACTCCTCTTGGGGTTCATAAAAACACGTTAAGCAAAAAGATAAATTCACACAGTACAATATTATGAAATATTGTATGCAAATACAAGAACTAATACAAATACTAATACTAACAAAAATACTAATACTGAATAAAATTGGGAAAATTGCATATAACCCCCCTGTGTTATCACTTTTTTGCTGAATACCCCCTTATGTTAATTTTTTTGCACGAAACCCCCTTTTATTAGCCTAAACCCTACACGAAACCCCCAACCCTACATTAAATACACTGCGCGTGTATGCTACTTTCCTCGGATTTAACACGAATTGGGGGTTTTTTGCAGGGTTTAGGCTAACACAAGGGGGTTTCGTGCAAAAAAATTAACACAATGGGGTTTTCAGCAAAAAATTGATAACACAGGGGGGTTATATGCAATTTTCCCAATAAAAGTACTAATACTAATATTGTATACAAACACAGTACCCATAATACTACATACAAACACAGTCATCAAACCAAACCAGCTAATAAAAACATTACACATAATGCCATATTACGTCTTGCGTACTTTCTTGTTCTTCTTCTTTGCATCCGGATTGGTGAATGGAGATTTTTTATACTTGGATTTCTTAGGCATCCTCTTCAAATAAAACTCAAATTCTTCTTGTACAACTGCATCTACCATGGGATCAGGACCTACATCCACTCCAACATCATTATAAAGGACCATAGCTAAACCATCAACATTATCCCCACCATATCCTTCACCCGCATCCCCACCAAGTCCTTCATCCTCATCCTCACCAACAAATTCATGCTTATCACCACCAACTCCTTCATCCTCACCAAGAACCTCATCATCATCATCATCCTCATCACCTCCAAACTTTGTTGAAAGGTGTTTTAACACACTTTCAACCTTTTCTAACCTTCCACTCATAGCAAGATTGTTTTGTGATAACGAATCGATCTTTGGTGATAACAAATCACCCTTTGCTATTAACTCACCAAAGACTTTCAAAACCGTATACTTGGTATTCATGGGAATTGATGAAACACCAGGAACACTGTCTTGTGCAGGTTTAGATGTACCACATTCAACACTTTCCTTTTGAGGTCTTCTACCATCATCGATTATGGCTGTAATTTTAGTCACTGGAAGAAGGGACCGTCGAGATTCTAAATCTATTCAGAAAGTATCATCAAATACAATTCTACCTCCTTTCTCCAGTATTTTAGTCCATAATTTGGTGGTGGTGTCAGTGAACGTGCTGTTGGTTTCATCAAAAGGAGCAAAGCTTTGCATGTGGTCTGTTGCCAGTTCCTCCGGCGTGGCCTGAAGTATGCTTTTAATATCTAGTAAACAAATAAACAAACAAATATAATAGAATTAATAAAATTCATTATAAAAGTAGAAGATTGATACACAAATAACAAAATTTATAAGGTTTGATGTTTTAACATTTAAAATTGCCAATGAAATACTAACCTGGGTGTTTCCAACCAACATAAAAATTTGAGACAAGGTGGGATATTGTTTCTTGTGAAGAAGTTTAGTGGTCCACTTGCACATTCTTGGCAATTGTACGGGCATATTCTCCCTCAAACACCCAATCATTGGTGAGAGTGTAGATATACACTCGAAAGAAAGTAGCACATAGGAAAAAAAAAGTTATTCTCAAATATTCAAATAACAGTAAGTCAACAATTAACAATGAAAGATAAAAACCAAATTCACCATAAGTGGGAGAACGAAACAACGAAAGTTGCACTGTGGATTTGCCGCAGTCAATTTCTTCTTCAGGTCCAAAGATTTCAATTGCTCCATCATAACAGAATAAGAAAGCCTACCCCATGGATAGGTTTTTGCAAACTCAAGGTCATCAACAATTGCAAGAAGACGGGAGTCTATTGGTGAATCATCATATGGCGGGATAAGAAAAACAGAAACCAACAAATATATAACGCAAGCTTCAACTTGTCAGATGGAAGGATCTCTAATGCTTTGTCACTAGAACTAATCGCAGCCTTCTTCGAAGACTTTCGACGAGTACTAGAACGGACTACTTCTCCACAGATCACACGCTGCTTAAGTTGTTCCCTAAGAATTTTAACTATGGCTTTAGGGTTAAGGTATCTACGACTAAAATCATCATCCTCCACAACCTTTGAATCTGCCTGATACGGAGAGCAATCCGACCAGCTCACCAGTGCATGCTCCAACAAAGAGTAATGAATAGGTATGCCATTTAGAACAAACTAAATTTCAGATTGGTCTGGAGACTCTACTATTCGGGTTAGAAGCATCCATAGAGGAGTTAAGACCATGTCCATGTCCGAAGAAACGTCGAATAATGGGGCAAACTGAGAAGTCTTAAACCACATTATACCATCGGGATGGTCACTTAAACAATCTTCAATATGTTTAAGATCCTCTTTCAATTTGCATTTGCTGCCAACTTTACACTTCAAGTTAAATTTATCGGGACTCAGTGTAAAAGTGGGCCGAGGGATGTCGTATGTGTCGGATACCTAAGACAAAATTCAATTAAACTACTTATAAATACAAACTGATATAACCCTCTAAAATTATATACTTCCTAATTGGCCTCAAACAACAAGCTTCAACAAAAACATTTGTCAAATTTAACGACTAAACTTTTATACCATACAAAAAATCAGGTTTTCAGAGTGTTAACCAACAAAAATTACCAACCATAAAACCTAAAACACAGTAAATAAATGCATCACACACAAACCGAAACAACTAAAAAAATTACCAACCATGAAACCTAAAACACAGTAAATAAATACATCACACACAAACCGAAACAACTAAATGTATAAATTTTGCTAAAAATATTAAATACTTTGAAGCTAGTTCACTCACCGGGGGCATGGAGGAAGTTTTAGGGCCAGCTGAGGCCACTTCACGGCGGCGTTTGGTACCCGACGAAGGGGAAGCAACCATTGATCGATAATGGGGCTAAACAAGAATGGTTTAACAATCAAAATTAGAAAATTAAAATAATTTCCTAAAAACCCTAAATTTGCGAATAGGACTTCAAAATTCAAATTACCTTGGGGGAATGAAGAAGAGGTCGGAGGAGGATGTTTATGAACAATTATACCAGATTTACTTCGCTTCTTTCCTCGGGTATACTATATAAATATTGGTCCGGTATGGTGCTGTTCTTATGCTCTCGTCCGCTGCTCTCTCTTGATTCTGCCCATTGGAGATTTTCAATTTTCATCTAAGTGTTAAATTGAAGAATTTTTAGGAGTTGTCAACACGTTTTTTGTAGTTGTTGAGTTGTTCACTTATTTTGGCTCAAAGGGCTAAATTGTAATTACAAAATACATTAAATCAAAAAAAAATTAAAAAAAAAACACAAGAAACGCTGAAACGTTTCTTCCTTTAGGTGGGGCTTTTATTGAGGCGTATTTTGGGCAGTACACATCCAAATGGCCCCCAGAATTTAAAAAAAAAAGGAAAAGAAATACCCTAGAGACATAAGGAGTCTAAATTTGCAACACCCCTGCAAAATGGGGTCTAAAATTGCTAATTTCCCCATTATTATATGCCAGTAGGGAAGTTTGCAATTTTAGACCCCACTTGCATATGGCAAAGCAAAAATAGACCCCATTGAAAAAGCAAGTCAATTTTAGACCCCTGTGGGACCCATTCAATTGAAAGTTCCAAAATACCCTTACTAACCAAATTGTATTAAAAGAAAAGAATAATCCTTGTGGGACCCATTCACTTGAAAGTTCTAAATTACCCTTACTAACAAAATTGTATTAAAAGAAAAGAATAAATCATCCATTTGGTAATATCTAAAATAACCCTACATTCAATTCAATAATTAAAAGAAAAAGAAAAAGAAAAATAATCTGCAATAATAACCCTCGAGAGGGGCGGGAGGGAGGAATACGTTTTCCCCCAATTCTGTCCAATCTAGGGTTCATACTTGCCCCAATTTTTTTCCCCTATTGAATTGAAATTCTTCTCAATTGATTGATATTTACCAAAGAAGAGTTGCGCATTGTTGTCCTCTGCATCGGAAGACTGCAATTTGTTGCTTTGGCCGTGTATCTATAGTTGTTGGAGGTGCAAAAAGGAGTTTAATCGAACTGAATAATTGGTAAATTTGTACATTATTTCATCACATTCTTTGTTTAAATAACGTAATAAGGTGTTTGAATGGATGGGTTTTCTCTATTTTCCCTAAATTTCACCAAATTTTGTATTTTATGCAGTTTTTTGGACCTTTCAGCTCCTTCTTCTTCATTGTGACTGTGTGTGTACTATCCAAGATTAATTCTGTTGTTTAATCCTCTTAGCTTCTTCAGTGTAATCTCCCGTTAGTTTAGGTATCTTGATGGGTTCTGTTGTGGTAATATGTAAATGTAGGTAATGTATGCAGGGGAAGTTGCAGTAATATGTAAACATAGGCAATGTATGCAGGCACTTCCCCAGGCAATGTAGGCAGGTTGAATAATAGTAGGTATACTCTTTAAATAGTTTCAATAGCAACAATTGATTTTTGTTTGTTTCTTTATTAGGAAAATGTCAGACTATCTATTGTACTATTGATACAATGGAGAGTGGCAGAAGAAAGATACAGAATTAGGAGCATATGAATGGATTTCAAGGAATAATTATGAAATGCACAATACAATAATTGGAGAAGAGGGAAATGATCTAAAAGCGATAACGGTTTCAAAGTTCATGATTTTATATTTGAAATGGCTCCTTTTAAACGGGAGGACTTTGAAATTAAAGTGAGTTATATGCCTTTGTCCGGTAAAGGTTTGAACCCTAAATATATTTCGACCGATTCTGATGTAAGGTGTTATCTTATGGACCAATGTTGTATATCTAAATGTAGAAGCATTCTCCATGTTGAGCTTATTAAGAAGACGGTTCCTGTAGAACATAGTTGGTTTGAAAATGGTAATGGTGTTGATATTGATGGTGCGGAATTTGATACTGAGGACTCAGGTTCTTTTGTGGATGTGAATTCGGTTGAAGACTATACATCTACCCCTGGTAGGCCGGGTGTTGTTTTAGATAAACCGATGTCCCCGCCCATATCGATGGCCTCTGCCCCAACTCCTGTGAAACAAACTCCTCCAATTGATGGAAATTTAGAATCAACTCCCTTGTCGACTCCAAATGTTGAAAATCTGCAATCAACTCCTGCGACTCCCTCAAGTCCAATACCTGGTTACATTACACCTTTCTCAAGGGATGACTCAATTCCAATTCTTCGAGCTACTTTAAGTGAACCTCTTCCTGATGAGGTTGTTCAAACTTTTAGTTTTGTTGATGGTATAGATCTGCCTATTGGACATGAATTCAGTAGCAAAGATGAGGTGCTCGACGTGGTTTTGGATGCTTCGTTGAAAGCAACTTTTAATTTTAAAAGATCTAAGTCGACAACAAAGACATTCTCTTTTAAGTGTAGGGTCCCAAATTGCAAGTGGAGTTTGCGTGCGGGAAAGAGAGGAGGGTTCGATGTTTTCTCCTTCTGCGTTCATAATAATATCCATACATGCTCACCTTCAGTGCGATTTAGAGCAGAAAAAATTAACGCATCACAGGTTTCTAGGATGTTGTTAAAGACTTTCCCATCTCAGTATGATACACCGGCTCCAAAGACAATACCTGACATGATGTTATCCCAAGGCCTTCTTGTTTCTTACTATAAAGCCCTGCGGGGCAAACATCTAGCGAGAAGTACTATCAGGGGTGATCCCGAGGAAAGTTATGCTTTTCTTCCGAGTTGTTTGTATATGTTGAAGCAGGTGAATCCCGGTACAGTTTCTGACATATGTACAGATGTGGATGGAAAGTTTGTGTCTTTATTCTTTCCATTGGGAGCATGCATTGAAGGTTTTAAGGCCATAAGAAAGGTAATTGTTATTGACAACACACATTTAAAGACCAAGTACAAAGGTGTATTATTAGTTTGCACTGCACAAGACGGCAACAAACATCAATATCCTCTTGCTTTTGGTGTAGTAAAAAGTCAATGCGATGCATCATGGTCTTGGTTCTTGGACAAGCTTAGCGAGGTCATACCCGATTCTGAAGATTTGGTCATCATTTCAGATAGAAACGGAAGCATCATAAATACAGTTCTGATAGTGTATCCCAAGGCTTCACATGGATTCTGTGCTTATCATATCTCTCAAAATATTAGGACTCGCGTTAATACCGGCAGAGGCATTAAACAGAAAATTGTCCCCAATTGATTTTGGAGGGTGGAAAGAATTTGCTCAAAAAGGCATCGACCAATTGTTCCCATGTTGTGATGGATTGGGGTGGTAGAGATTTGTACCACATGGTCGCCCTTTCCTTTAATGAGAAGTGGAAGACTCTTAGACGAATTGCATCGAGATCCCGTGGATGAAATTGGGTAGTCATGAGAGTATCGTCTAAAGTCTCCAAATGCTCATGAGGTGATTCATGGGGCTCTCCATAGAAAGGTTCGCTTTGCACCATGCTAAAGATGTGTGACGGAATGTGATAATTTGGTGCAAAGAAATTTGGAAAGACTACGGGCCCTGGTATAGTGTGGACCCTTGGAGGTAGACTTTCCCGGACCGATGGAAGTCTTTGAGGAGGTGCCGGTTGCATAGCTTGGAATAGATTTTGTAACCATTCCCTGTTTTCCGGGAGATTTATGTCGGGAAAATTCCCATTTGGATTTAGATTGTCGGCCATTTCTCGAGTGCGTCTACTAGATCGAAGAACACGCTCTATCTCCGGCTCAAAATTGTATAGAGGCTCGTTAGAAGAGCGGGTCATGCACCACAAATTACACCTAACAATTAAACACAAAAAATAAAATTAGAATAATAAAATAAAAGAAAGGTTAGAAATAAACGAAGAACTAAGAATTATGAAAATTTAAACGAAAAATCAAAAACTAAAATGAACAAGTCCCCGGCAACGGCGCCAAAAAATTGACACGCTAAAAGCTAACGTGCTATGATAGCAAGTGCACTAGTCGTGTGTAGTAATAAATGGACGGTAAGTCCGGATTGTCGAACCACAAGGACTTGAATTCTAGTTTAAGATTTGTAATGAAGTGAATAAACAAAGTAAGAATAAATTCAAATAAAATTTGTAAAGAACAAGAACAAAGATGAGCAAGTGATTTAAAACCAATTATAAAGGGAGACTAAGGCACATGCAAGGTTCAAATTGATCAAATATACTTATAAAGGTTCTTGTTGAAGGATTACACTTATATTGTTATGGTGAAAACTCCTAAGGTAGAGAATAACCGATGTCTCGCGTATAAACTCCTATACTTAGATCGTGATTTCCCAAATATCCCTATCCGGAAATCTAACCACTAAACATGCATTAATGTACTAGAGTTCACTCGATTTGAATCGAACGACTTCACCCGGGAATCTTTACCTATGTCTAGGGCAATTCCTCATTAGTTGCGGGTCATGATGTGAATTTCTTGCACCCTAAGTCAATTTTCTCCCGAAATATTAACCTAGGCATAAGATTCTAACATATAGTGATCAAGTATATGCAAGATAGACAAAAACACAATTCACATCACATAACAATATAAGAACAACCTCAACAATCATCTATTGTAAGCATATATCACAATTTGGCCTTACATGGCCCTAGTCTTACGAATTTAGTTCATAATTGAAAGCATAAAAGACATAAGAGGAATATTCATAGACATAAATGAAATGAAAAGCTCTTAAAAGCTCCCTAAATGGTGAATGATGATGGATCTTGAAGTTGAGCCTTCAATCCCCAAGCTCTTTTCCTTCCTCTAGTTTTCCCCTCCAAGAGTGATGAAGAATGGTGATGAATGGTGGAGAAATCAGATTAGGGGCTGCCCCCCTCTCCTCCAAGAATCTGAAATTGATAGTGAATGATGAAGAGTATGGGTTCCCCCTCCTTTTATAGCCAAAATTCCACTAAAGTATGCATTAAAAATTCTCATTAAAGTTCCCCAATGAGAATTCCACCTAAGGTGATGCTTAAAGTATGACTTTTAAGATTCCAACCAGCTAAAAAAATGCTGAACTTTCGGCCCTTAAGAATTCGACCAAGCATAACCATGTGAAAACTTCAACAAAACACATGCATGCTGCCATTTTCTTGCTTTCCAGCGCAGTCTTAGTATTTGCCTCATAAACTTCTTCAAAGATCTCCAAATTGGATGATTCAAGTCCCCATGTTCAGATAAAACATAGATCTACAACTTTCCAGAAGGACATTTTGTCCAATTTGGTCGCTAAGTATACCTAAATTACGTTTCAACATGGAGGTTGTTTCTGATTTGGCGCCCATAAAGTAAATCTACCAAGAAACACACTTATGACAACCCCTCAACACATGTGCTGAATTATGGCCAAAAGTGATTCTTACCCATCATATAATGCTGGAATTTAGGCTGAAAAGGAGTAACATTAGGACTATCCATGCCTATGCATGACTAGGAGGGCGCTGGGGCGTATCCTGGCACATGTACTTCTCTGTTCGGCGCAACAATCGTATTTCCTTCACAATTTTCTCTATAGACCTCCGATTTGGATGTTTCAAGTTCCCATTTGAAGCTAAGACATATATATAAAACTTTGTAGAAGGAACTTTGTATAAGTCGGTCTCGAAATGTACGGAATTATCGCTCGAATGTGGTAGGAGATGCATAAACCGCCTAGGTGTTGAAAAACATGCTTGAACTTGTTTTGTACATCGTTTTTCTTCCCTTTTCTTCATGTATTCTCATTTATTACCTGTATTCACTTAACACACCTATTAAATGCAAATGTGACATGATTTAAGCAATAAGTGAATCCAAATCATAAGAATTACGGTCTTAAAAACACGTAAAAACACCTCTTATCAACCTAACAAAAAAGCAACCTCGTACATGTGTCAAGTTTCATGAGTATATTTAAGATCTACTCCTTATAAAGGAGTGTTAGGCCAGGTGCTACTTTGAATGTTCACGATACTACATCTTAACTTCCAACAGAGTTGAATCCATTAATGCTGTCCTGGTTAGTGCTCGATCATTTCCTGATTGTTATGTTGGATGAGATCGTGAACTTAATATGTCGGTGGTTCAGTAAGCACCGGAATGAATCTTGTGAGGGTGGATTGTCACTACTACTAACTCCACAAGATGAAAGCACATTGCATGCAAGAATACGCGAGTCCAATTTCTATAGAGCTAAAGAACATAATAAGTTCACAGGTGAGTATATAGTCAAACCCACAAGGGCTCTGGAGCACAAAGAAACTTTCTTTGTTGACCTCCAGAGGAAAAAATGTAGTTGCCGAGTTTTCGACATTGACCATATCCCTTGTGAGCACGCGGTTGTTGCATTTTCTAGTGATGACGCAGAATTGACTTCTCGATGCTCGAAGTACTACTTGATAGAATTATGGGCATTGGCGTATTTCCGAACCATATACCCCGTTCCTTGTCAGTCCACTTGGATCATTCCTGATGAAATAAAGGCCATTAAGGTGGTAGCTCCGGACTACAAGAAAAGGACTGCAGTGCCTCAGTCTGTTAGAATGGAGGCAGGTGGATAGAAGGTTCGTAAAAAGTCAAGGAGACCAAAAAATCCAAGAAAGTTCTAAACTGAACTATGGAGATGTTTGATTTTTTTAATTCTTTTTTAAACTACTAAGATTTTGTAATATTGTATTTTTCAATCATATAAACAGTTCAGTTGATTCAAACTATGTACTGTATGTATTTGTACTATATTGCAAAATTAATTGAATGAGTGAAGGTGAATCTTTTATTGTACAAGTCAATTACTTTAGGGTGTAAATGCCCTTCAACTGTCAGCATTTTATGTTTGCTATGTAGCAAAGTGTCTAAGATAAACGATGCATTTCTATATTCTAGTTAACGAATTATCTAGTATTGACGTAATTCTCGAGAATGTTTGTAGTTGAGAATACTGGTCTATGTTTTCTTTTTAAGACTATCGCTTGTGAGTTGTGACTTACTGTTGATACTTGGCGGAATTTAACTGCACAAGAAAATTTATTTTCTTAAGTTTGAGTTTGACTCATGGTTTCTTGAGTTTGTAAATTTATTGCTGTCCTCCACAAGAAAAGTAAGATAATTGCAAATGCTAAGTATATTTCATAGTTCAAGGAATATACTTGTTACACATATGCAAAGTAGCAATCTGTCCACTATACAGAAAATACTGGTTATACCGTGTACCAATCTGGACAGTATATTTCAGACCATATTTTGTGTAATAAATTTAGTACAAAATAATTATCATTTTGAAGGTAAACAAATTAACTGTTAAAGTAATGCATAGTACAACATGAAAGAAAGATTTGTATTTAATGTCTTTAGTACTTGGTAGTAAATGTAAAGCTTGATAATTTAAAATTTACTTGTTATACTGAGCAGCAATCTCGGCAATCTAAAGAAAATACTCAAGAGATTGACACTAGTATATTCAGTATAATTATTACATAGATTGGATAGATGGGTTGGAAACTGAGGCAAGCAACCACCATCTTAAATTGGCACCAACCACAAATAACTTTCCATAATTCGATTAAGACCAAGAGTTGATCAGGCGCATCTTATTTTTTTAGCCTGATTCTATTATTTAATTGATTGTAGATTAATTAAGGATGTAAGAGGGCTCATACCAAGGAGATGAGGAGTTACATAAAGTGTAGTGATGAGTCTTTCAAACTTTCTCTCACCCCAACCGAGGTGCTAACTTCCCCACATTTATTATACTGTTTTGCATGACCTCTAGTGTATGTAGTATAACTATTATACTACATATATTGAATAAATAGACTAGATAGACGGGATTGAGAACCAACCACTTTAATGCATTAAATTCCACCTTAACTTTTTACCAACCACAAAAAATTTTACACTAATGGATGAGGAGTTACATAATTCGATTAAGACTAAGAAGATGAGGAGTTACATAAAGTGTTTCTATTTATACCCAACTTCATTTATTTATTCTCCTCATCTGACTTTCCTCTCTCTCTCTCTCTCTCTCTCTCTCTCTCTCCTTCTCTACCTCTCCCTCTCTCTTCTGTGTCTCTCTTTCAAGAGGTAATCGATGGAACCTTTCCTTTCCATTCCCGCCATCTACAGAAGAATTATTCAGAAACAAATGGCCGAGTTGCAAAAGCAGTCCTTCGTCGATGGTATGGAGTTTCATCCATTTTCTCTTTATCTTTCTTCTAAAAGTGACTGAATCTGAATTAATGGTTCTTATGATCATGTCTTCATTACTTCATGCATCAGTAGGCAGCATTTCAGGCAACATATATCATTGGCACGCTACTTTATTGGGGCCTCCAAACAGCCCCTTTGCCGGTGGAAAATTTATTTTAAATATTCATTTTCATCCCGAGCATCCACTTAAACCACCCATGGTAATTTGATGTTACCTTTTACTTTGACTGCCGTCGTGTTACACATAATTTGATACCCTCTAATTAAATTTTGCACTGATCAGGTACGGTTCCAACCAAATATTTTCCATCCAAATATCAGCCTTAGTAATGGCGGTATTAGCATGCGTATATTGAGACAATACTGGGTACCCCGCATATCTATGTTGAAGGTACCGTGACACTGAAATGTTCTTACCTAATTTACAATCTAAACCTATTTTTCTGATGATGGATTTCCTGCAGCTCCTTGACTCCATTCGGTTGACGTTGATTGAGCCGAATCTGGAAGAAGCTCATCCGGATGTTGCCTACACTACCGAAATGTACAAAAATGACAGGCCAATGTATGAGTCAACTGCCCAATCATGGACTCAGTTGTATGCGATGGAGGAAAATGCTCAATAGGGGGATTCTGTTTCACTCATGTGACTGTAACTTTTTGAAGAAGAAATGATGTTGTGAATTTAAAGTATGTTAAATATATGATATTGTAGGGTTATTCTATTTCTATGTTAAATATGTAAAATATTTTAAATATGTTCAATTTTTAGGGGAAGTTAGCAGGGTGTTCTTTTTTAATTATGTTAAATATTAGTTTGCATGATATGTGTTGAACTTGAACTGTTAAATTTGGAAATTTTTTGCAAGTTATGGCTATGTCACAGAAGTAGGCAGGGGAATCTAAACAATCCGAACAATATACATGAAATACCGTTGACATACAACTAAACTATATTATATACCAATCTATCATGCATTGAACAGATTATACATAATTAACTGTTAAAGTATTAATTTTAACAAGTTAAGAGTAATTTCTATATTCATCAATCACATAGAAAACAATTAGTACGAAATAATCACAAACCTTACAATCAAATTAAAAATGAACATAAAATGAATAAAAAAATAACACTTAACAGTTACAGAGGTAAGTCTAAACATAAAGTGATTAACATAATATTAGATTATAATTTTCATTCATTGAACAGATTATACAAATCTAGGAAAGAAAACACATCTTTCACTCAAATAGTGGACTGATGAATGATCATTCCAACTGATAGACCGGCCAGAAATATGAAAATTGCAAGCAGAATCAAGGCAACGACTATGAAACAACACATTAGGGAGAACCCCCTACTAGTTAGCCTCAATTCAATTTGCAGCGGCTTGTCAAATCTAACCGTCATACATATATTCTTTTCCATTGACCTGTCAATGGCTGTATCAAAGCTCGGGCAACCACTGGTGGAACCCACCACTGGTTGGGCATTACTAGATGAAGCACCTTGCTCTGTCACTGTCTGCGTTGGGCGGACATTATTCTCCATAAAACTAGGCCGTGGTATATAAGTATGTTCGTCATGGTAGTCATCGCACCAAAGATAACTATCTGAATGTTTTTTCCAGCTGGGACACCGATAAAGTAGCAGCCTGGATTTTTTGTGTCCGATCCGGCACGGAGAATAAGTGTTTTGCCTCGGCCGCACTTCCACGTAGGTGACCAGAATCCCTCTATGATTCAGTGATTTAGCAACGAGACGAGAGAGGAGAGGAGAGATGGAGAGGGGAGAGACGATATAGAAATGATAACTAATTGTTAGCCTAAGGGCCAAGGGAAAACAGGGCAATGGGAGGGTTGGCCGAAAAATAAAGAAAATAACAGGGATATTTTGGAAATTGTTTTGGGGGGATAATGAAAATAATAGGGATAATAAAAGTATTAGAAATGATAAATAATGGGAATAATATCACAAACCTGCTTTTCTTCTTTTCCCGCCTCTTTTTTATTTCAAACCCCCTTTTTCGGATTTCCTGCCCTGATCAATCTCCTAGTATACTGCCTATACCAGACATATATTCTTTCAGTATAGTTATGTGTTTTCGAACCATAATTTGTTCTAATTGCTGCTAATTGTGAAATAATCTATGAACATATTACTTTGAGTAAGTTAAATGTTATAGTTCTATTCTATTTCAACTAATCATATGTCAATTGATGACGGATTGATGCCCAATTGTTTGATCAATCTCCCAGTATACTGCCTATACTGGATCAATATTCTTCTGGTATAATTATGTGTGTTTGAACCATAAATTGTTCTAATTGCTGCTAATTGTGATATAATCTAAGAACATATTACTTATAGTAAGTTAAATGTTTTAGTACTATTCTATTTCAACTAATCATATGTCAATTGATGATGGATGGATGCCCAATTGCATATAAACATGTTATTACTTACTATGGGAAACTATTAACATTAATAAGTCGTTGAGGCATACGTGAAGTACATTCATTGTACGACGTTTGTCAAATATGCATTGTCACACACTGTATGTTGTTTTGAAACATCACAACATTTAGATTCACATAATCCCGAAATCAATACCTTAAACCCTAAACCATGTTTATTGCTACTAATTGTGATATAATCTATGAACATATTACTTCGAGTAAGTTAAATGTTATAGTTCTATTATATTTCAACTAATCATATGTCAATTAATGATAGATTGATGCCCAATTATTTTGATCAATCTCCTAGTATACTGACTATACCGGATAACTATTCTTCCAGTATAGTTGTGTGTTTTTTAACTGTAAATTGTTCTAATTGCTGCTAATTGTGATGTAATCTGTAGACATATTATTTCAAGTAAGTTAAAGGTTTTAGCACTGTTCTATTTCAACCAATCATGTGTCAATTGGTGATGGATTCATTTCCAATTGTTTTTCCAATCTGCCTAGTATGCTAAGTACAACATATAAACATGTTATTACTTACTATGGGAAATTATTAACATTAATAAGTGATAGAAACATATATGAAATACATTGATTGTACTACATCCAAATATGCATTGTCGCACGCGGTATATTTTATTAAAACATCACAAAACTTAGGTTCACATCACCTCGATATCGATACCCTAAACCCTAAAACTCGATACCCTAAACCATGTGTATTGCTGCTAATTGTGATGTAATCTGTAGACATATTATTATTGCAAGAAAGTTAAATGTTTTAGCACTGTTATATTTCAACAAATCATATGTCAATTGGCGATGGATTCATTTCCAATTGTTTTTCCAATCTGCCTAGTATACTGCATATATGGGATAACTATTCTTCCGGTATAGTAATGTGTTTTTGAACTGTACATTGTTCTAATTGCTACTAATTGTGATGTAATCTATAGACATATTATTATTTCAGGCAATTTAAATGTTTTAGCACTGTTCTATTCCAACCAATCATATGTCAATTGGTGATGGATTCATTGAGCTGCAATTGTTTTATCAATCTACCTAGTATACTGACTATACCGGGTTACTATTCTTCCGGTACAGTTCTATGATTATATGCTTTCCACCTAAATTTGAAAAAGTTATATGCTTCCCGCCCACATTTTGAATTAATTTCCCGCTCCTTGTCAACTAAAAATTCAAAAACGCTAACTAAAAATGCGATTTTGAGGCAAAGTTTCAAAGCACTTTATTTCCATTATTTCCCCTTTTTTTTATTTCTAATTTTTTTAGATATCAGAATTCCATTCTTCCCTCCTTTCTCGCCTTCTCTGCGCCAGACTTCCATCTTAGATCTTTAACCACCAGCTTGATCAGACGACCGGGACCGCCTCCACCAAGCATAAATCAGTAGACGTTCTTGCAAAACAATTTACGACGAGAAGGTCGCTTTCTATAATTTTATATGGGTCTAGGGTTTAATATATGGTGAATTGATTTGTAATGTTTTTTAGTTATTAACTTTGTTTCTGTGTAATTGTAGTACTATTAACACAAAATTACAATACATTGTATATGAAAAATGGAGTAATGAAGAAATTAGGGTTTTAGAATAGGGATTTTAGAAATTAGTTATTAAATTTGGGGGAATTGGTTTAATTTTTTGATTTGTAAATAGATTATGTGTTTAATATAGTAGAGCTTTGTCCATATTATGTGTAAATATTGTAAATATTGCAATTTAATAGTATTAAATATATGATTCCATTATTGAGCTGCTATGCAGTGGTTAATATCTGAAATCGTATTAATTTTTATGTATATTAAAACAGTTAATGGGTGACCGACCTACTCCGAATTGCATTTGTGGGTTTGGTTAGAATGTCGATTGTATTGACAACCAACCCACATATTCGCATAGTATTATTATGCATGTACTGCTTGCTGCTCAGAGCATGGAGTATGGTGGGACGAGTATCAAAACAAACCTTTTGTTCCACCACTTGTTCCCCCGCAGGAAACATTTTCTTTATGATCGACAATGGGATTGGCAGCACGATGAAATGTTCATCATGTCTTTGGAAAGCTCTACTAAAAGTGGTTATTTACTCCTCTGAAAAACCCTTATATTCCATTTTGCAATGCAATGAATGCGTTGAATTATAGATTAAAAACCTCATACAATTATGAATTTATCTTGCAAAAGTGGAAAATACTTATAAAAAGGTTTCGTGTTATTACTGGTTGACTAATAAGCCTAATGTAATCAATGTTGAATATGTCGAAGACAAGAATGAGGTCCATGCCTCAGATGATGCGTGGGAATATGTTTTGAAAGTTCAACTGTTTGCAGGGGCGTATAGACACAAGGGTGAGCCACAGTGGAAAGCTCTGAAAAATATTTTCCAAATTCGGGTTTGTGAAGAGACAAGGAATTTGAATGATGGGTATGTTAAGCTATTACCTCCAACCGGCCTTGAGGAGTGGAAGGATGGTGCGTCGGTGTAATTGCTTTCATTTGTTGTAATCTAAACTTCTTTTGTGTTTAATTGGAGTGTGTGTCAGAATTTGTTGTGTGCCAACTTGATTTACTTGTATTCTTTACGCATGTCAGAATTTATAACTATTCTACGTATTCCTCCTATGGATTGTGATACCCAAGTAATCTATAATCATATTATTTCAATTACTTTAGTAAAATGTTTTAGTAGTATATTCAAATTGTGAGAAATATGGACTTCATTTTTACAAGGGTATCAACTGCACATACGAATCAGAATATAACCTACGCCTCCAACTGAAGATACTAACTACATAGATTTATAAGCCAATCACAACACATACGAGAAATGAAGCTGCACATTTTCCGATAATCTTGGAAACAACCTTATCGACACCATTTTGTTTGCGCTCTCAGGGTCAGCAACCCACGCGGCGTTGCACACAATATTTATCCTCTCCGACTGAAATGTGTGTGCCAACACGTACATAACGTAGCTCATCTCGCATTCAGTGCCCGTGAAATTTGTTATGTTGACCACATCCAAATTTTCCAATCCCAACACACCCAAGTTCCACTCTTGTACATATTGACCAACATTTGGGGGACTGTTTTCCAAGATATTACTCGCCTACAAAACAAGCAAAAAAAGAAACCATTTTATTTTTGCAATATCAGAATTGAAAGTGTTAATTAACCATGTTTTAATCAACAAATCATAAAATGTAAAATATTACCACCAAATTAATTGAAAATGTTTGCAAGTGCGGACATCTACTAATCATCACCAGTGTCATTGCGAGATGCTCGATCTTGTTCAAACATGTAATATTCAAATAAAACATTTCGACAAAATAGTACTGCCTCACACGACGATGTAGACCATCCACGCTGGCCAAAGTCTACCAAAGTACCAAAAATATAAAACCAAAAACAACTTCATATATTTAATGCACACACAATAACCCCTTATCAAAAAAATGATAGGTATACCTGTCCCAAAGCCATCGACACATGAGCGTCATCAGTGATGTATAATTCTTTCGTCATTTTAACAACCTCTTGATGGAAAAGGTTATTAGTGCAACTTCTTTCAATTTTAATGACATCACCATGTAATATCCATCGCAATGTATGAGTTCTAGACACAACATGCGTATGCCCCAACAACCCCTGATTTTGTGTAGTTAAAATAACCAACACCTCTACATTGGGGATACATAAGTCTACTTTGACATTGCTTTGGCCACGGTTGAAAGCCATTTTGAATATTTTCAAACCGGGCAAATAACCCGCAAATTTACTAAGATTTTCAAAATCACAACTACATATTTGCAACTCCTCTAACATGGGAAACCATTTTCTAATCTTACTGCCAAAGTGGTTGTCAATCATAACAACATGCTTCAATACTAATTTTTTCGAATTTGGCAACTTAACTCCATTATCCCACATAACTGTATAATTAGGTACTGATAATTTCAAATAATGTTGGGGAGAGAACTTAATAGTCGACCAACTAATTTTAGTTTTCGAACCTGGTGATCAACACCAAATAACACCCACTCTTCCCTAATTTGTTCCCAACCTCCCCCCCCCCTACCAAGATCAAATAACAAAGTATGCACAACACTATTGTTATGTTGATCAAGAGTGCGATTAACAAAATCAGTAAATCCCCAGCCATATCATTGTTCACCAGTTCTGTAACAGTGTTTGGGCCCGACTCCCCCTGAGGTTCATAAAAACACGTTAAGCAAAAACATAAATTCACACGGTACAATATTATGAAATATTGTATGCAAATACACAAACTAATACTGAATAAAATTACTAATACTAATACTAATACTAATATTGCATACAATTACAGTTCCAATAAAAACACAGTCATCAAACCAAATGGGGATTGGTAAATGCCATACAAATTCAGTACTAATAGAATACTAATACACATAATGCAATATTACATCTTACGTACTTTCTTCTTTTTCTTCTTCTTTGCTCCAAGATTGGTAAATGACGATTTTTGATACTTGGATCTCTTAGGCATCCTCTTCAAATAAACCTCAAATTCTTCTTGTACAACTATATCTACCATGGGATCAGCACCTACATCCACTCCACCATTGAAAAGGACCATAGCTAAACAACCAACATTATCCCCACCATGTCCTTCACCCACATCCTCACCGAGTCCTCAATCCTCACCAAGTCCTCCATCCTCATCAAGTCCTCCATCCTCATCCTCACCAACTTCATCCTTATGATCACCAACTCCTTCATCCTCACCAACAACCTCATCACCATCATCATCCTCATCACCTCCAAACTTTCTTGAAAGGTCTTTTAACACACATTCAACCCTTTATAACCTTCCACTCATTTTTTGTGATAACAAATCAATCTTCTGTGATAACAAATCACCCTTTGCTATTAACTCACCAAGGACTTTCA
The DNA here is from genome assembly GCA_019426215.1 of Buddleja alternifolia. NCBI lineage: Eukaryota > Viridiplantae > Streptophyta > Magnoliopsida > Lamiales > Scrophulariaceae > Buddleja > Buddleja alternifolia. Next base: position 27,815,336 of record CM033391.1, read on the forward strand.
GAACCTTATCATTGGTATTGATGGGTGTTGATGAAACACCGGGAACACTGTCCTGAACAGGTTTGGATGTACCACATTCAACACTTTCCTTTTCAGGTCTTCTACCATCATCAATTATGGCTGCAATTTCACTCACTGGAACAAGGGAACATCGAGATTCCAAATCTATTCAGAAAATATCATCAAATACAATTCTACCTCCTTTCTCCAGTATTTCAATCCATAATTTGGTGGTGGGGTCATTGACCGTGCTGTGGGTTTTATCAAAAGGAGCAAATCTTTGCATGTGGTATGTTGCCAGTTCCTCCGGCGTGGCCTGAAGTATGCTTTGAATATCCTACAAAATGAATAAACAAATAAATATGATAGAATTAATAAAATTCATTATACACAAATAACAGAATTCATAAGGTTTGAGGTTTTAACATTTAAAATTGTCAATGAAATACTAACCTGACTGCTTCCAACCAACATAAGAATTTGA